>VDFB02058242.1:323472262-323486857 GCA_007258455.2 Sequoia sempervirens
AATGATTTATTAGAACTATGCAATATGAAGTAATTCTTTGAGTTTGAAAGATATGCAATGCAATGTAATCAACGATATGAATATGTTTCATAAAATGCAATGTAATTAGAGATATGAATATGTTTCATAAAACACATTACTTTTGTTCTATGTGTGTTTGTGAACATGTAGCATTCAACGTCATGCCGAGGAAATGAGAAAAACCTCTAGCATGGGATGAACATGAAGTTAAAAATGCAAGGAGAGATGTTGAATTGGTGACACAAAGGGAACATATGAAAAAACTTCATGCAAGGAGAGAAATGAATCTGGAAGCTTGGGGCACATCATCAACCATAAGTGAAGTTCAATGCACACCATCTACAATATATCATGTTCAAATTACATCAACAATCACATCTATAGTTGAAGAGACACCATCAACAACATGTGGTTTTGAAAGTACATCAACAAACACATCTCTATTTGAAGACACTACACATAACACATCTCAAGTTGGAGGTACAACATTGTTTAAATGCCAATCTCAAGGTATGTCATTGATTTCGCCTCTAATTGAAGGTATTCCATCTATCCCCAATGTTGTTGGCATTCCTAATGTTGACACAACTTTACCTTTGAGAAATCCTCCTAGATTTTTGCATAGAAAACCTATTTGATTGATATTGATTCCAATGTTTTGAAAATAGTTGCTAATAAGATTCCAAAATGTACATGTTGAAGATATGCAAAGAGGATATGGATTTTATTTTTTGAGAAGCTAAGTGAGGCTGGAAGATGTCAACTATTTGTTGAAATGATGAGGCAACTCAAATTTAGGCCCATGATGAAGACTCTTGGGCTAATAACATCAGATGAATCAAGTGAAAAATCTATTGTAAAGAATTTGATGAGTGCGTATGAGATAGTGGGTTCTACCTCACGTATGAAAGATAGTTGTGCAATACAATGTGTGATGACAACAACACTATTAGGCATTCAAACCAGAAATAAGATGAACCTTACAAAGATGAGTAAATCTTTGAAAATAAGGAGATCAACTCTAATGAGAGCCAAAATAAGGCATTAAAGAGTGGAGGATCCAAATAGCAATGAGCTATGGGAATTCTTGAATAGAGTACCACAGAAAGATAAAGAAATTGCTCGAGCATTGAGAACTTTAATACAATACTTTTGGAAGGATAACACAAGGGTCTCTCCCAATTAAAAAGATGTTGTAAGAAGGAGAATTGGTAGTCAAATCCGTGAGCCACATCCAAAACAATTTTTGGATACCACTCAAACCCAATCTTTTGCTAATTTTGTAGAGAGGTTTTCTTAAGTTAAAATATGACAAAGGTATTTTGAAATGCTAAAGCCTTTTTATGTCAAAATAAATCACACAGACTACTTGTAGAGTACATTTTGAAAACATAATCTTGCGTGTTCAAGAAATTCTACTAAGGCATGGCATGTTTGAGAGCCATTCCACAATCCTACCTAATATCATCAGGTAAGACATTAGGTGGAGATCAAATAAAATTTCCAATTTCAATTAAAAAATTGAACTTAAGAAAGGAAGCATGAGTGATGGAAAAAATAGCAAAATCCCTTAAGAGTCCAAATGTAAGCAGTGTAAAGTTGCAAAGGGGTGTAACTTTCATTCTACAACTCGTGTGACCAAACAAAATGTCCCAACATGTCTCGATGGGTACATTTAGGCTAGGCATAGTCTTCTTTCACACCCAAACATATTGAATCAGTTTGAGCTACATTCAACCGACTCAATCCCTTAAGAGTCCAAAGTATAAAATGGCTGCAATATTTGATGGGTTGTTATTAAAAAACCATGATGCTTAGAAACTTTTTTTTAAGGCTATGGAATTTTTTTTGGGACCCTCTATAATAACCTCTCTCAAATTTTGATATCTTGGAGGCATTTTTTAGTGGTGACGACTTTTCAATTGATGGAAAAGTGTCAAATAGAAGTAGTGTAAAGATGCAAAGGGGTGTAACTTTCATTTTGTAATTTGTGTGAAAAAATGGACTATTTCAACACGTTCATATGGGTATGTTTAGGCTAGGTATGATCCTCTTTTGCACCCAAATACACTAAATCAATATGAGCTACATTCAATCGACTCAATACCTTAAGAGTTGAAAGTGTGAATTAGCTGCAATCTTTGATTGGTTGTTACTCGAAAATGTGATGCTAGAAAATTTTCATCTAAGGCTATGGGATTGCATTGGGTCCCTTTACAATAATCTCTCTCAATTTTTCGGTATCTTAGAGGCACTTTTCAGTAGTGACAACTTTTCAATTGATGGAAAAAGTGTCAAATGGAAGCAGTGTAAAGTTGTAAAGGGGTGTTAGTTTCATTTTGCAACTCGTGTGACCAAACAGACTATTCCAACATGTCTAGATGGGTATGTTTAGGCTAGGCATGGTCATCTTTCACAGTGAAACATGTCAAATCAGTTTGAGTTACATTCAACTGACTCAATCCCTTAAGAGTCCAAAGTACAAAATGGTTGCAATCTTTGATGGGTTGTTACTTGAAAACCATGATTCTTAGAAACCATTTTTTTAGGCTTCAAGATCACATTGGGCCCCTCTACAATAACCTCTCTTTTTTGATATCTTGGAGGTGTTTTCCAGTGGTGACAACTTTTTAGTTGATAGAAAAAGTGTCAAATGCAAGTAGTGTAAAGTTGCAAAAGGGTGTAACTTTCATTCTGCAACTTGTGTGATTGAAAAATATGTTCTAGCACATCTAGAAGGGTATATTTAGGATATTCATGGTCCTCTTGTACACCCAAACATGCTAAATTAGTCTGAGCTACGTTCAACTAGTTCAATCCCTTAAGAGTCTAAAGTGCGAGATGGTTGCAATCTTTGATAGGTTGTTACTCAAAAAATGTGATGCTTAGATTCTTTTCTGAGGCTATGGGATCACATTAGTCCCCTCCACAATAGCCTCTCTTAGTTTTTGATATCTTAGAAGCATTTTCCAATGGTGACAACTATTTAGTTGATGGAAAAAGTGTTAAATGCATCTAGATGGGTACGTTTAGGCTATTCATGGTATTATTTGACACCCAAACATGCCAAATCAGTTTGAACTACATTCAACTGACTCAATCCCTTAACAGTTCAAAGAGAAAAATGGTTGCAATTTTTGATAGTTTTTACTCGAAAATTGTGATGCTTAATAACTTTTCGTTTGAGGCTACAAGATCACATTGGGACCCTCTACAATAAATTCTCTCATTTTTTGATATCATGGAGGGATTTTCCAGTGGTGATGACTTTTTAGTTGATGGAAAAAGTGTCAAATGCAAGTAATGTAAAGTTGTAAAGGGGTGTAACTTTCGTTCTGCAAATCGTGTGACCAAAAAAACTATTCAAACACATCAGGATGAGTATGTTTAGGCTAGGTTGTACTCATTTACACCCAAACAAACTGAATCAATCCGAGCTACATTCAACCGACTCAATCCCTTAAGAGTCCAAAGTGTGAAATGATTGCAATCTTTGAAGGGTTGTTACTCGAAAATTGTGTTGTTTAGAATTTTTTTTTTAAGGCTATGGGATCAAATTGGGAACCTCTACAATAACCTCTATCATATTTTGATATATCAACTCAGGAATTTTCCAGTGGTGACAACTTTTCAGTTGATGGAAAAAGTGTCAAATGCAAGCAATGTAAAGTTGCAAAGGGGTGTAACTTTCATTTTGTAACTCGTGTGACCAAATGGACTATTCCAACATGTTTCAGTGGGTACATTTAGGCTAGGCATAGTCCTCTTCTACACCTAAACATGCTGAATCAGTCTGAAATACATTCAATTAGTTCAATCCCTTAAGAGTCAAAAGTGCAAAATGACTACAATCTTTGATTGGTTGGAACTCAGAAACCATGACACTTAGAAACTTTTTTTCTGAAACTACAAGATTACATTGGGCCTCTCTATAATAAACTCTCTCAAATTTTGATATCTCAGAGGAATTTTCTAGTGGTAATGACTTCTTAGTTGATAGAAAAAGTGTCAAATGCAAGTAGTGTAAAGTTACAAAAGGGTGTAACTTTCATTCTACAACTCATGTGACCAAATGGATTGTTCCACCATGTCTAAATAGGTATGTTTAGGCTAGATATGGTCCTCTTTTGCACCCAAACATGTCAAATCAGTCTGAGCTACGTTCAACTAGCTCAATCCCTTAAGAGTCTAAAATGCAAAATGGTTGCAATCTTTGATGAGTTGTTACTTGAAAATCATGATACTTAAAAAAAAATTATTTAAGGCTAAAAAATTGCGTTGGGCCCCTCTATAATAACCTCTCTCATTTTTTAATATTTTGAAGGTGTTTTCCAATAGTGATGACTAAATTCAGTTGATGGAAAAAGTGTAAAATGCAAGTAGTGTAAAGTTGCAAAGGGGTGTAACCTTTTTTTGTAGCTCATGTGACCAAATAGACTGTTCCAACACATCCATATGGGTATGTTTAGGATAAGCATGGTCCTCTTTTGTACCAAAAATTTCTAAATTATTTTGAGCTACATTCAACCAACTCAATCCCTTATGATGGCATGCAAAACAAAGGAAAAGAGAAAGATTCATGTGATAGTTAACAAGTCTAAGTTTTCCACACCAAAAGCATATGATTGCATGAAAGAGGTAAAACATGTGTGTGTCAAAATAGTTGAGGAAAATGGAAAATATATAGAAAACACAACATTGAGGAATAGGGGAATTGGTGTATGAGACACAGGGTTAATCCAAACATCCCAGGCTTCACACCACTTGCATGAAAAATCATAAGTGATGGGTTTGATTAATTGATATAAGAAGGTTGAGGGTTGATTTTTACATTCTTGGCTCCATACCACTTACAATAATTTTTGAGTGATAGTTTCCATTGGGTACTTAACTGACTCAATAGGTTTTGGATTTAGATGAACTCACACAACAAAAGACAATCTTACCTAAATGGGTTTGGTTACATTGGATGTTACTCTAAATGAGTAAAATGGTAGAACCAATTGAACATGTAGTTGAATTAATTTCTTTTCCATATATTTGTGTGGGGGGCATTCAGAATCTTCTATGAGTTAGATGCTCTTGTGTAAGCATGAGTACAAACCTTGGAATCAAATATGGAGGTTGGTGAGTTACAGTTTCAAATTAGGAATATAAGATGACTCTATAGATGAGTGCAAGAGACAAGTAGATTGAATAAGCACATAATCCACAAGAAGGAAAGTTAATAGAGGACTATAGATGTTCTTGACAAGGACCCAATGCATTTGAAATCCAAAATTGACTTGTTAACATTGCAAGATGATAGTGGAAATGAGGAAGCACAACTTCAATACTTTTTTTTTAAATCTCTCTGTCAATGTGTGTTTGAGTTATTTACACTTTTACTTTCATCCAACTAATTCACTAATTGAAGCACACAAGAAAGCATATGAATGATATATTCAATTGATTAGAAGCATAGTTCTTACTTACAAGAGTAAGTAACATTAGAATTTACTAATATACAATCTAAAAAATAAATGTACTCATTTACTACATTATCTTATAGATTTCAAGGGCCACATGTCAATAGTAACATAAAAGGAGTGTGAAATATAGCCTATAAGCATTGCATCCATGCATTTGAGCATGCACACAATTGCATAATGAATATAAAATCTAGATAGAAGCCATAGTGGTGGGAAATATATAATTTTGTACCTTTTCATATATTGATTCAGTATCATAGAATGTTGAATTAGCACATAAGTAAATAATAAATCCTTGGTGAACCATTTTTGGAAATATTGAAGTTGTTTAGCATCATCTGATAAAGTTGTTTGGCATCAATTAATAAATATTCAAGAGAAACCATGAAGGACAACAATGAGAAATGCTAGGGCTAACCAAATGATAAATGTCAAGATCATGAGAAAATGAAAGACAATGATTAAAGTTTTTATGACTATGAAACATTGACATTGTTGGTCCACATATTGTAAGTGCTTTATGATTGTGTTTTTCGTGAACAATGGTGTTAGTAAGATTTTAATGTGAGTTCATATTATCTCATATTACTATGAAGACACTCAAAGACTAGGAGAAAGGGAAAAAATCATCTAGAATACACATGAACACATGAATCATGAAGAATACACATGAAAACATGAATTATACTTTGGAAGCATGAAGCATACACATATGAACATATATAATACATGAAATATACATAAGAAGCATGAAGCATACATGTAAAAACATGAATTATACACATGAATCATGAGGAATACATGTGAACACATGATTTATACATTGGAAGCATGAAGCATACACATGAATACATGCAATATGTGAAGTATATGCATGAATAAGTGAAGCATACATGTGAATAAGTGGAGTACAAGTAATGGAAGAATTGCAAAGGGTATATACCACCAGGAATGGAGCTTATTTACACAATACGTATTAGATGGAGCTTATTGAGCAATCAACAATAATTATTTAAGCACTAGATGTAAACAACACCCATGCCTACAACATTCAAGAATAAAATTTACACAATATGCATGATAACATCATTCAAGAATGACAGTGGTAAAATAAGATTTGCATTAATTAAAAAGTCATAAGGCAATACAATGATATATGTTGATAAAATTATATTATATATTCAATAAAGTCATATAGGCTTACTACAAAAGAGCCATATGGACATACAATGTCACATATATTGATAGTACAAAACATATGTTCCAAAATGCCACATACACATACCACAAACGACCCTAATACATAGTCATTTCCCTCTAGGGGAAGGAAAGAGACCACATGCTTCCTTCAATGGTCAGATGGATGGAGTGTCTATTGGTTCTTTTGTCTTTCAAATGTGCTCACTAGTCCTCCTCTCTTCACTCCTCTAGAGCTACAAATGATACAATAAGAAGTATAGATGTTAATATATAGAAATTGAATTGTGGAATGACATATAACAAAATAGTCATTTACTGCAAACAAATAGTCATCATGCTCATTTACAACTTTACCACATTGACGAGATGGAGTGAAAACCACATGTAGCAACCATCAAGATATAAATTAAACTAGATACAAGTATCACATAAATTTTCAATAATAGACTAGATAAAAGAGCAAAGATAATGTCAAATTGACTAATATATTGCATACCTCTCTCAAAGGATCAAAAATGGAAATTACTATAGCAACTCCATGGTCCATCATGCCACCAACATCGCTAGGGCTTTCTGATGTCAACATATAAAAAATGAAACAACAAATATGAATTTTTTTATCACTTTCATTAGTTTATTTGTTTAATTAAAATCATAGACAAGGCAGTGAACTATTTGAAAAAATGCCTCATAGTACTATAGTCTCATGGTGATGGTAAGAAACTAGAGTCATTACAATGTTTAAATTACAACATGTGACAAAAGATAGGGGTTTTGAAGCTTGTTGAAGCTATATTTGCAGACTTCAAGTGAACTCATTATTCTTGATGACAAGAATAGTCCAAATCATGCATCATCGTGCATGATCAATAATAGTGGTTGTTGGAACAATACCTAGGATAGACAATCATATTCTGCTTGTCTGGAAATATAGAATAGTGGATGTAAGTATCCTCTTATATTTTAAGAGAGATTATGTCAAAAATTATGAAGATACATATGAGTGCATAGGGTGAATAAGGGGGGGATAATGGGATGACACTACAAGGGGAAAATGGGACAAGACCAAGAGGGGATAATGGAACATAGGATGAATTAAGATGTTTTTAAGCTCTTACTAAAGCACATGAAGTTGGTTATTGAGGTGTGCAACAATAATGGAGAAGATATTTGGTCAATAATGAGTGGAAGAAAAGATTTCTTGTAAGGATATGTATATAGGATAAAATTTGGATGGAGGTGGCATAACATAGAAGGGATAAAGAAATAATACCAAGAGGGCATAATGGAACAGATAGTGAAATAATAGAGGGTATAATGGGATGGGAGTCAAAGGGGATAATGGAACATGGAATGGAATAGTAGAGATTAGTGGGATGTTCCAAGAGGGGATAATAGTACATAGGGTAAACTATTAGATGTTAATGGGTTGGGATTAGGAGGGAATAAAGGAACATAGGGTGAATTAGGGGAAGATAATGGGACAATACCAAGAGGGGATAATGGAACATATGGTGAAATAAGAGAGGGTAATGAGATGGAAATATAAGGGGATAATGGAACATATGATGGACTAGTAGAGATTAATGGGATGGGATAGCAAAATATAGTGTGAACTATTAGAGGTTAATGGGATGGGATTAGTAGGGAATAATGGAACATAGGGTGAATTAGGAGGTGTCTAGGGTTTGACTATAGTGCATGAAGTGGGAACTTGAGGTTTATAGTAATAATGGAGAATATGTTTGGTCAATAATGAGTGGAAGGAAAGGTTTCAAGTGTAAGATTATCTATGTAAGATGAAACATGGACAAAGATGGTATAACATAGAATGGATAAAGGGACAACACCAAGAGGGGGTGATGGAACATAGGGTGAAATAATAGAGGATAAAATAATATGGGAGTAGAAGGGGATAATGAAACATAGGATGGACTAGTAGATATTAGTGAGATGGGCTAGGAGGGGATCATGGAAAATAGGGTGAAATATTAAATGTTAATGGGATGGGATTTGGAAGGAATAAATCAACATAAAGTGAATTAGGAGAAGATAATGGGACATGATCAAGAGGGGATAATGGAAAATAGGATGGACTAGTAGAGATTAATTGGATAAGCTAGGATGGGACAATAAATTTTTTAAGGTGAACTATTAGAGGTTAATGGGATGTGATTAAATGGGAATATTAGAACATAAGGTGAATTAGGCAGTGTCTAAGGTTTGAATATAGGACATGAAGTGGTCTTTGGCATAATCTTAGTGTAGGAAAAATGTGTAGTAGAGGATAAAATTTGATGTTTTAGGATGATGGTTGTGAGATCAAAAAAGGAAGCTTTAAAACCTTGGTTGTAGTAGGAAAACAAATAGAAGGAAATCTTTATCAACTCAAAGGTGGTGGTGCTAAGTGCTTTATGTCACAAATCAATAAAAGTTGTCTATGGCATAGAAGAATGGGTCACATTAATTTTGATAGCCTAGTGAAGACCAGTTCTACTAATGTTGTGAAAGATCTAAAAAGAATTATAAAGCCTGTCAATGCAATGTACAAAAAAAAGCAGTTTGGAAACCAAACAAAGAAGAGCTTCAAGACTAAAGAATATTCTACTACAGGGCCTTTAGACTTGGTGCATATAGACCTATGTGGACCTACCAGAATAAGAATCTCTCAAGGTGACAAGTATTTAATATTGTTAATTGATGATTACTCTAGAATGACTTGGGTAACATTTCTCAAAGAAATTTAGAAGCTCTAGATAACTTTAAAGCATTTAAATATATGGTGAAGAATGAAATGGATTTGAAAATCAAGTGCTTGAGGTTTGACAAAGATGGTGAGTTTACTTCAAATTAGTTTAATAGTTTTTGTGAAGATGATTGGATAAAGAGACATTTTTCATCTCCTAGGACTCCACAATAGAATGGAATTGTGGAGAGGAAGAATAGGACAGTTCAAGAATCAGCAAGAGCCATGATGAAGGAAGAAAATCTACCAGGTGTCTATTGGAGAGAAGCTATTCATACTGCAGTATACATTCTTAACAGAGGACAAGCAAGAATGAATAGTTCAAAGAATCCCTATGAACTATGGTATTGGAAACCTCCTATGAAACATTTCAAGGTGTTCAGAAGAAAATGTTATATCAGAAGAGATGAAAAAAACTTAGGAAAGTTTTATGCAAGATTAGATGAAGGAATCTTCCTTGGATACTCTACAAAGAGCAAGGCATACAGATGCTATAACAAAGGCCTGAAGAATATTGTTGAAAGTGCAAGTGTCAAATTGGATGATGAACCACATCAAAGTTCAGTGTTGATAAAAGGATGTGAATATGATGAACCCCATCATAGTGAAGAAGAAAAAGAATTGAAAGAAAAATAGATGATAGTAGAAGGGGAAGAAGCTTTACAAAAGAATCTTAAGAATCCTATGTGCAAAGAAATCATTCTAAAGATCAAATAATTGGAGATAAGAGAAAAGGTGTGTTGAAAAGAAGGAAATTTTCTATGACAGACGAATACATAAAATTTTGTTTACTCTCAAAGGAAGAACCTAAAACAATAATGATGCATGCAAGGATGAGTGTTGGATCAAAGCTATGGAATAAGAATTGAGACATATTGAGAAGAACTAGACTTGGGAATTGGTCCCTATACCAACAAACAAGAATGTGATAGGAACCAAATGGGTTTTTAAGAAACAAATTGAACGAGGATGGAAAAGTTGTTAGAAACAAGGGTAGACTTGTGTGTAAGGGCTACTCAAAAGTGGAAGGAATAAATTTTGAAGAGACTTTTTCTCCAATGGAAAGAATGGAAGCCATTAGGATGCTTTTGGATTTTGCACCACATAAAGACTTCAAGGTGTGTCAAATGGATGTCAAGTCTGCATTTTTGAATGTTGAGTTAGAAGAAGAGGTTTGCATTAAACAACTAGAAGGTTTTCAATTTTCAAAAGATATTGATATGGTCTACAGGTTGAAGAAAGTATTGTATGGACTCAAACAGGCCCTTATAGCTTGGTATGCAAGATTGGATAGATACTTGTTGCAATAGGGATTCAAAAAGGGTACTACAGATAGCAACCTTTACTTCAAGATTGAGGGAGAATAGATCATGATTGTTGTTGTGTATGTTGATGACATAATATTTGGATGAAATGTAGGAATTTGTAAGAAGTTTGTAGAAGAGATGCAAAATGAGTTTGAGATGTCTATGTTTGGGGAGATGATTTTCTTCCTTAGAATGCAAATCAGTCAATTAGAAAAAAGTATATTCATTTCGCAATCAAAGTGTGTCAAGGAAATGTTGAAGAAGTTTGAAATGGAGGATTCTAAGACAGTGTGCACTCCCCTTGGTTACTAGTCATAAGTTGATAAAAAAATGATGAATCTTTTAAGCAAAACAAAAGAAAATATAGATCAATGATTGGTGTATTACTATATCTAACTACTACTAGACCGAAGAGCATGCATGTAGTTTGTCTTGTGGCAAAATTTTAAGATCCTAGAGAATCTCATGTCATAGCAGTAAAAAGGATATTCATATAGCTAAAGGGATCTCTAAAATTTTGTGTATGGAATCCTAGGGCTGATTTCTTTTTAAGTGCTTATACAAAAGTAGATCAAGGGTAGGTTGTGCAGATAACAAAAGAAGAAAAAATGGAGGTGCTTTCTTTCTTGGAAGAAGATTGGTTTCTTGGTTGAGTAAGAAGCAAGATTTAGCATCATTATCTGTAAGGAAAGGTAAGGTGTAGAAGCAACTCTCCTAACGTCAAAACCTAAGGGAAGAATGCAAAGATACTTTTAAATTTTACAATTACAGTCCAATTAAGATGCACTTGAAAGAGATAACAGAAACAGAGAATATAACATACACACATGAACACTAGATTTACGTTGGAAAACCCTTACGGGAGAAAAACCCACCACACCAAGATAAACCTCTTTGTATTACAGTAATGGAGATTACATACAGAGTACAAACTTATCTTTCTGATGTCAGTTTACAGCAGCTTCACAATGATCAACCTTAAACAAAAAACATTCAAGTTATAGTCTTCTCATAATAGAATTCACACTGATACACCGAATAATTCATTCATTTGTTTCATCCATCCATCGAACAAATTGTCACAATTGATCAAAGAGTATATCCATCACCCCTGTTTGTCGAACTTCCTCTCAGTAACAGCCACAATAGTCCAACTGCTAGCGGTTCCCATTGATTCTCTGATTGGTGAACACAAGCCACGTAGGATGTTCTTCACTTCGGTCAAAGGCGTTCACCCTGTGTTGGCATGTCAGTGAGACACTAACCGTGTCTCCCTGATGCCACAAGACATGACAATCGATATCGCCAAGAGCCATCACTATCGGTAAGATGTTAGACCGAGTCTAGAAAGCTATCGCTCATACTTCGCTGTGTCGCCAAGACCTCATACCGAAGTTCATCACTTGTATCACTATCGCCAAGACTTATCGCTATCGGTGAAACATCATACCAAATCTCCAAAGTCACATAGACGTTAGTATTCCCTTTGACAAGACCATTGTTCTTCACCAGGCGATCATACCAAGGTTCAAAAAGTTACTCTGAAGTGTTCATCAATCGGCAAGACTTAACGTTATCGCCAGGAGTTCATAGCAAAGCCTTCGTGTTACCCCGAAGACTCCAAGTGGATGCTATCGGCGAGACTTCTATTGTCGGTATGAGACATACCGAATGTCCAAGACTCTCCCTAATGACTTCGAGTGAAATGCTATCGACGAGAAACTCCTCCATCACTGAGAGTTCTTCTCGAGTGTTTAAGTCACCCTGAAACCACTTGTCGCCCAGAGTCTCCTCGATATCCGATAAGAGTGGCCTGTCGGCCAGAGATCTACTTAGGCAATAAGAGATAGAAATATCTCAGCGACCAACATGTCACAATGATAGACCATTCGACATGACTGAAGTGAAGTCGCATCAACCAGAACTGTTCACCAAGATTTCAACTGCTAGTCGGCCAGACACAAAGTATGTCACACCTACTTGGATCTCTTAGATGTTTCAGCCTATGAGATTGAGGCATACATTTCTAACAATCTCCCACTTGACGAAGATCACATAGGAACCTCCAAAGCATAACAAAACTACCGACATTCATGGACTCTAAGGCCCATCAAATTGGCACACCACTTGAACTTGTTTGTGCTCATTGGCTTCGTCAATTCATCTGCAACATTCTCCAGAGTAACAACTTTTTCCAAAATGACCTTTCCATCCTCCACCATGTCTCGTACAAAATGGTACTGTACATCTATATGTTTCGTCCTGGCATGGAAAGTAGGATTCTTTTCAAAAAAATTGCACTCTGACTGTCATAGAAAATAGTTATTTTCCCTACATCAAAACCAATGTTAGAACACAAACATTTTAACCAAACTGCTTCTTTACAAGCATGTGTAGCTACCATGTATTCAACCTCTATAGCGGACAAAGTGACTACAGCCTGCCGCTTACTCATCCAACTCATTGTACCACCGTTCATCATAAAAATGTATCCATTGGTGGACCTCCTGCTGTCAATGTCCCCTGCCCAATCAAAATCCACATAACCTTGAATGCTGAGAGTTCTTTGTGATTCAACCAAGTTCCCATGATAACACAAAGCATATTTTGAAGTGCCCTTCAAATATCTAAATACTCTCTTTACAGCATCCCAATGTGTCCTTCCAGGATTAGCCATAAACCGACTAAGTACTCCCACTGCTTGGGAAATGTCTAGCCTTGTACAGACCATTGCATACATAAGACTGCCAATTGCACTAGCATAGGGTACACTGGTCATGTCCTCCATCTCAGTAGGAGATTTTGGACAGTCTTCAACAGATAGCTTCGTTCCTTGCAAGACTAGAACAACTAGCTATTTGCAATCATTCATGCAAAATCTCTCTAGAACAATCATGATATACTTATTCTGACTGAACCAAAGTTTTCTATTCTTCCTATCCTTGGTTTTTTCCATCCCCAGAATATACCTTTCTGCACCAAGATCTTTCATTTCAAACTTTGCAAACAACTGATACTTAAGATCATAAATCATCAGCTTACTATTGCCTATGGACAACATATCATCAACATAGAGAGCAATAATAAGCACTCGATCACTTTCAACTTTGTAATATACACAATGATTGAGATTTTGATCTTACAAATCCCAAAGATTTCAATACAAAAGTATTAAACACGAGGTACCACATTCTAGGAGACTGTTTTAGCTTATTTAAAATATTTTTTCAACTTGCATACCCGACTTCTGCTTTGCCTTTCTCCCACAAAGTGCTTAGAGGTACGGGACATATGGATCTCTTCTTGAAGATCACCATGAAATGGCCATGCTTTACATCCATCTGTTTGACTCTAAGTCATATGTTGCTGCAAGTGACAAAGAAATCTAATGGATATCAGCCAGCTCTGAGGAAAAATTTCTCCATAATAATCAATTCCTTCTACACAGGAATAACCCTTTGCAACCAACCTTGCTTATATTTTTTCCACACACTACCATCTAGACCTATCTTCTACTTGAATACCCATTTGCAGCCCATAGGTTTTCTACCTTCAGGCAAGGGCACCAAACTCCAAGTTTTATTTTTCTCTAATGATGCCATCTCTTCATTCATGGCTTCCAACCAAGAGTTTGAATCAGACATTCTAAATGCCTCTTTCACAGTCCTAGGCTCATCAGTGCTAGAAATTAAAGCATAGGCACAAATAGAATCTATCAAAGAAAACCCATACCTATCAGGTTGCTTTCTTTCAGGAGTTGACCTCCTCACTTGCTGAGGCTGAATTTTTCATCGAGGAACTCTCACAACTGCGCCAGGCTCTCCTTAGTTTCAAGTTCATTTTTAATTTT
>VDFB02058242.1:323486957-323498436 GCA_007258455.2 Sequoia sempervirens
ACATGTCTACCAAAGCATTTTATGAAACATTTCTATGCTACTATGGCTTTTAATACATGTCTACCAAAGCATTTTCCATACATGTCTACCAAAGCATCTTATCAAACAGTTCACTTCCTTGCTGTTATGGCTAAAATCCTAAAATAGGTGCTTTCAAAAGAAGGCAATGAGCTGTTTGAAATAATGCCTCAAAGAAATGTGGTCTCATGGTCATGGACATCACCATGAGACCAAATTTATTTGAGGCATTCTTTCAAACAATTTACTGCATTTTCTATGCTACCACATTTTCCATGCATGTCTACCAAAGCATCTTATCAAACATGTCTATGATACCACATTTTTCATACATGTTTACCAAATAATTTTTCATACATGTCCAATAAAGCATTTTATGAAAGAAGGCAGTGAGCTATTTGAAAAATGCATCAAAGAAATGTGGTCTCATGGTGATGTTCGATTATGGGCATCACCATGAGACCACATTTTTTTGAAGCATTTTGTGAAACAACTCACTTCCTTTTCTATGCTACCACACTTTCCATACATGTCTAATAAAGCATCTTATCAAATAGTTCATTTTCGTGCTACAATGGCTAAAATCCTAAAATGGGTGCTTTCGAATACAAAGGAAGGATATAGTCAAATCAAATACATAACAACAATCAACTCTAAAGGCCAGTCTTTGACGAAAAAGTGTTAAGAGAAAATTCAAAGTCATTATGGTTGTAGTAGGGTAGATTTTGGAGTTTGAAAAATTTGACAATCATGATTATTGTAATGCCCTGTCTTGGTTACCATTTAAACGAATAAATTTTTTTTTTTGAATAATGAATTACACAATTGTTATAAAGTTTCCAAGATGTTGTTACTTTAAACTAACCAGTATACTCAACATATAAACATAAAGTATCGAATAAATTTATGTCATGAAAGATCCAGTTTACAAAACTTAATACAATCAAATATTTGAATGTCAAGATAACAATAGATGGGATTTCAATGAATCTCGATACATCAAAATGACAATACAATGAGTACGCTCTTACACAAGAGGTAAATTTACAAAGTAGAAAGTGAGCATATCATAGCTGACATCCATATCCATGAACATGCTTTGCATCCACAAACACGAATAATGAAGTAACTGGAACCTGCTGCAAGCATAGGATCATCTACAAAAAAATCCAAAGAGGATAAAGCACAGTTTCCTCCCAACCACGTGGAACCTGAAGGTCCACCCCCTCCATGCTAGGAGATAATGACAGGTCCACAAACAAAGAAGATAAAACATTACGCTTACATGGTTTACAAATTCACATCACGACATAACAATTACAGATCAAAACAAATAAAATCCCAGTAACAAATCATGTCAAATAGAAATCTGAACACTAGGAACACCATCACGGTATAGAATAAGAGTGTCATCACACTGTCGGTATAGGTTACCCTGGTGAATCTTCCTAGAGTACCGGCCCTCTCCAAGAGTTACCCTAGTAGCCTCTATCGATTCCCAGCCCCTATGCAGACTAATGTGGAGTCGTCTCAACTTTCAAGAGGACAAGATGACAACTTGCCATTCCAAGCCTTCTCAACCTAAACGAGCATTAAGAAAGTAGGTGAGGTAAACTATTATCTGATTTAGTGTTTAGATCTACCCAACCCCTAATACATTAGTTAGGTTTTCACTGAATTAGACACCTACGATAGGTTACCCAGACAATCACTTAAGGATTTCGGCCCCTAATGCAAGCCACTCTTTCTATAACATGACTCAACATAAACGTCTAGGAGTAGCTATCAAATGTAAAAGTTCAGTACTACAGAGGTTTACATCTTCCTCTACGAACATACCATAGTCTCCAAGAAGTTTCTTAGGACAACAACAAAATATAAAAGCAATACCCCCAAGTAAACAAACATGATAATTAGAGCAACATAATTAAAGTGTAATAAACTTGTCAATTTAATTTTTACCTTCCTAGTCTCGGTAGAGATAAAATAAACACACCTCTATATCACTATGTAAATACACTCATCTTATAGCTAGAACATAACTCCACAATTCATGTTTTCAATCTTCATGAATTTGAAAATTTAAAATCTTATCATCACAAATTCACTTCTCAAGCTTTTGACAAAATGAAGATAACATCATCAACATCATAAATATATGTAACCCTAATAATCTCAAATAACTAAACATAATGAATTAAAAATTCTTGGTAAACAAACTAAAACTATTAATATATATACTTCAAACAATTTTAAAGAAAATATATTTATTTACATTATAAACTAAGGATATTGTATATTCTTTATATTTAAGTAATTCAATCACTTAACATAAAACAATTCAACTCATTTTTTAATAAATATTTAACTTTCATAAAATTTAAATTCTTAAATATCTTTTCTTTGCTATTCATGGAACTGTACTTAACTAACATTTACTATTAGTAAGAACCTATCTAATGGTTATCTAACCAAGAAACTTTCCCTGACCTTTGCATGCAAAGAGAGAGAGAGTTCAAGACTAATAGTAAATGGTTTCAAACAAACACTACCTCTGTAGGATCTTTCCAAGACACATGCACAAACATAAAGAATTAGATTACTCCAGCCTAAAATTCAAAATACAGTAACATTTAATCATGTGTTACAAAGACAGTAATTAAAGGAAAAAGAAGAGTCTAAGACGCATATACAAAAAAGAAAAAGATACAGTTTACGCAATCCAAACATTTCACCAAGCGTGCTCACTATTGAAACGGAGAATCCCTTATTGTAAGCCTTTTGAATTGAAGCTACTACTGTCAGAAAGCAAGATATCTTCCGAGAAAGGAAGGGCGGGTCTATACATCATGGATACAGTTTATTTCCTACGAACAAGGAGTTTCCATACTAGATCTACAGCCGGCTTGTTTTTTCTTAAGAAGATACTTACTATGGTGAATAAAATAAATTAAGGAGGCTTTTGTATCTCTGTAAACAGATCATTTTCTCTGCTAATTATGCTGGTGAAGGGAGAAGGACATGGTACATGTTATAAACTATAAGCTACATATTATACTTAAAGATTAAATCTTTATTTCAGGGTCATGCAACAAACATAATAAGATTAAATCTACGCGCATTCACTATATCAGGAAAGACAATAACAAGATTCTTCATTCTAACCTGACAATCAAAAACTAGGTTATATACATAGCTTAGGAAGAAATTGCGCTAAAATTTGATGGGCAGAAAATATTAAATCCATAAGCTAAGAACCTACAGGTGATAACCTATGAAATTTCCAGTATACTAATGCGTACAGGAAATTTTATAATTAGGAGATTCTAAATAAGGCGAGTAGAGACAATATAATATTATCATCTTTCTAAATCTTAGTACGTGCAAAATATAGAGATAAGTTTGAAGATTCTCAATTTTAAATAAAAACACAAGATTTACTACAGAGTAAAATTAATGACGGAAGAAAAATTTGTAATTCATTTCACAACGTTCCATGAATACCATGATAACACAGCTTTAAGGTACAGTCATCTAAATGCTCAGATCAAGAATTTTATTACTTTCTATTTTCAAAAATAAAGGAAAATCTTTCTTAAAATCTCAAATTCATACTGTTACATTCTTAATACAACCAGGTTAAAGATGTATTCAGATCTGGAATACTTCAAATACAATATGTTTTATTTCTTTTCTACTTTAAAGTTCAATTACTTTTCTAATCCATTTCTTTGTGATTTGTGCAGGTTCAGCAAAACAATTTCCTTTCGAATCAACAAAATTCAACATGATGTTTACAAAATTTAAACACAAGAATTTAAAATCAAGTAGAAAACCTATTTCGAAGTTTAATAATTGGCTGAAAACAAATCTTTGAAGTTTATGTCGGTACCAATATCAATTCTCCAAGGTTCGACGATGAAATTCAAACCATTACAACACCAAAATTATGGTTGTAAACTAATTCTTATGATCAAGTATTTTTATCACGATTTCTGTGCAAAGATCTGCTAAAAACTATTGCCATGAAGGTTCTTCCCGTGAATGTAAATTGCAATCCTTTTTCAGATATTAATTCATGCAATTCAATTTCAATCATCAAACTTAACTGATAGTTCATTTCGCATTGTAAATAGATCATTCAGTTCAACTCATTCTTTAATTCTTTAAATTATCAAAGCACACCTTTAACTGTCAATCAAAGATTCTTATCTTGTCGAAAATATCTGTCCTCAAAAATATCTATTTCACATAATTCAAGTTGTACAATTAAATCAGTAATAATAATATTTTAATTAAAAGCATTGCAAAGAATTAACTTTCTCATTTAAAATTCAATAATTTATTTAATTTAATTTAATAAATTAAATCACAAACATTTATAAATACATTTACAGACATTAGAAAAACTTTAAACATTAATTCGCAAACAAACAACAATACTAATGAACACGACAGAATAAATTGGACAACAAAATATGGTAACACATAGGTACTTGTTCGAAAACGAACGATGGTTAAAAAAAACCTATCAATACCTCCAACAACATATTTTTATTAAATTAGGGTACGCTCATACTTGACAAGTAGGTGGAGCCGTTACCCAATACCTGTGTCTGCAGAAAACATCAATGTTAAAACATATATATACTTATGTTAGAAAACACGCCGTGAATAAAAATTGCAATGTAGCAGGGTACTCATGAA
This sequence comes from Sequoia sempervirens, assembly GCA_007258455.2. NCBI lineage: Eukaryota > Viridiplantae > Streptophyta > Pinopsida > Cupressales > Cupressaceae > Sequoia > Sequoia sempervirens. The sequence goes on from VDFB02058242.1 coordinate 323,491,683, forward strand.
ACAGTAATGCTACACTATCTTCTTCACTGACACAGACGAGCAAGATAAATCACAAGCAAACATCTCAGCATAATAACCACATGAATAGTCATAAGCAAATAAACCATATCATGAACATGTCTATCTCAGTATCATCAAACTAACCATAACCAGATAACCAGGATGTCAATGTATCATCCACCAAAAGCAAAACGACATAGTATCACAGTGAACTAAAGCATCTATCAAGCAGAATCAGCCTAAACAAAATGTCAAAACTAGAGGGACACTACAATTATAAGGACAATATTCTTTGGTTTTAATTATGCAAACATAATAAGCCATAAAGGATAGCCACTTTAGGTTATTTCAAAGGATATTGATTACATCAAGCATTGCACATCTTTAAAAATCAAAGAATTATTCCACATTACATAGCTAATGTAACTAGATGTTTATAGATGACAAAATTTTAATTACAAACTAATGTTTTTGAAAATCAACAGTGATCCCATAATAGTGGTTTACAATTTTGGCCAAACCGACAATCAAATTATTATTTTTAACTAAATCTTCACATTCGGCACCTATAGCTGCTAAACCGTAAGGAATTTGAAGATGGTGCAAACTAGAGTCTCATCAATTTTTTCTCCAGATTCTAAAAATATTTTTTCAAAATTTTGAATCAAATTGCACTTCTTTTCCATCTCCCAAGAAAATAGATTTTTTAAGAAAACATCATTTTAAAAAGTGACGCACAATCGTATAACGATAACTTTTTTTCCATGAAGGATAAAATTTAATTCTTTCAAATTTAGATTTGTAACTCTGATATCTAGTTCTTCCACTTGGTTAGATAGTTTTTATTGAATTTTTTCCTTAATCAAGTTTCAAAGTCAAATGAATTGCAATTCATACACAAAGCATCGTGATAACGCTGTGAACTTTTTGTATATGTCAAAATTAATTTAATTTTTTTGTTGGATCAAGGACTTCAATATATGGTGCACTCATATTTTTTTTTCTTTTTTGATAATCTTCTATTTTTCCACATGTGAAGAACAAAAAAATTCATTTTCGATGAAAACCTATGTTTAATAAAACTTAAAAACAAATACATAACAAAACCAAAACATATTAAAATTATATTCATTGGATAGCTTGTTCTGAGGAATACCATAATCATTTGAAATAAATTTTAAATGAATTCATTTGATCCCCCAAAATCTAAATCAAAAGTGATTTTTTATCAGCATTTTGATAGGTGTAAAGGAGACGCATTTATAGGTATGGTTTAAAACTAGCGAGGTTCTATCCAAGGGGTTTGATCTAAGGTGATTTGATCAAACCCTCTTCAATTGAATCCTTAAAATGGAATCTTTTTAAGGCTTAAATCATTATATTTTCTAAAAATATGTGATTTCAGCTAAAACTGCCTCTCCTCGTGAATTGTAAACCACTATTATGATAGCATCCCAACCTATGTAGAAACTCTTATGCAATTACTTCACATTGCATAACTAATAACTAGGGCAACCGCCAATTGTATTTTATTTTCATTGCATTCCATGAGACCACATTGTTTGAGGCATTTCCTTGAGGCATTTTTCAAATCCTCTAATAATTTTACATTAATTCATCTATTATGTCATGTTTTTTCATTTTTTATCTTCAAACTCCTAAAAATTAAACTTTTATATGCATCTTCCATCTAATTCAATATTGAATTCTATGTATAACAAATAATATTAATGAAATCATCAAATGAATTTGGTCTATATTGTCCAAAAAACCTAAATAAACATCTAGCTAAAATGAAAAGAGTGAATTCAACTAGCATGATGGAAATGGACTACTATAAGCAATGCAAATGGAATTCATAAGAAAGTTTGTGTTAAGTTGATATCCCTATATAAGTTTACATGAATTCATCTAAATTATGTCATGTTTTTCATTATTTTTCTTGAAACTCCTAAAAATTAAACTTTTTTATGCAACTTCTATCTAATTCAATGTTGAATTGTATGTAAAACTATTATGATTAATAAAATCATGAAATGAATGGTTTATATTGTCAAAACTAGACAAAAATACTCAATATAAACATTTCAATTGTACCAAAATGAATATATTACCTGAGATAATGGAAAATGGTGTAGAAACTTCAAATTGTCTCCTTCCACATTGTCTAGCATGAAAATTGGTGTTGAAAAGGTGATGGTTCAAGCGTAATTTGGTACAAAAACAAGTCAATCGCATTAAAAGGCATTTCTGAGTCAGATAAAGCATAGAACCAGAAAAATACAAAGAATAGTGGGCCTGAATCATGAGTCAACTCATTATATACACATATGTGATCTAAAATGTTGATTCAAAAATTAGCACACAATCAAATCCAAAAGCATAAAATAAACTCCTTTTTTACCATTTTTGGAAAAGCCAAATGTGATGCAAAACTTTATTTCACTTTGCAAATTTTAACATCTAGTTTGGAAAGCACCGAATGTTGTGTTTCACTTCTTTGTAGTTTGGAAAGTGCCAAATGTTCTCTATAGAAATTTTTTCCTATAAGCCTTGATCATAAACGAAGACCTATGGAGGGAACAGAGAAGAGTGGGATTAAGAGGCAAAGCAGAGTATAAGACTATTTCAAGAGGGATGAAGATGCAGAGAAGGATGAAGAGGCTGAGAGGAGTTTTTTGTAATTAAGTTTTCCATAGACATCACCAAGAGTGGAAAATTATCATCAATTGTCTCTTGATATGTGTGAGCATGCTCCTACTCAATTGTAATCCCTCAACTATAATAAATTAAACCCTTAACCCTAATCCCTCAACCCTATACCTTAAACCCTAATCCTTCAAATTTCCAACTTTAAACATTGACCCCTTAAACCCTAATACCTCAACCCTCAACCCTCTACCCTATAACCTATCAATTAAACCCTCATCCCTAATTTCTCAACCTTAATCCCTCAAACCTCAAACCTTAATACCTCAATCCTCAAACCTCAAACCTTAATCCCTCAATCCTAAAACCTTAAACCATCAACCATGAACCCTCTACCCTCTACCATGTACCTTAAACCATAATCCCTCAAACCTAAAACCTTAAGCCATCAAACCTTAAACTATAATACCTCAACCCTAAACCCTCTACCCACTACCCTATCAACTAAATCCCCAGCCTTAGTTGCTCAACTCTAATCCCTCAATCCTCAAACCTTAAGTACTCAACCCTTATTTACCGTAATACCTCAACCCTCAACCCTCTACCCTCAACCGTAATACATTAAACCCTTAATCCTAATCCCTCAACCCTATACCTTAAACATTAATCCCTTAATCCTCAAACATTAGAACCCTCTACCCTTATTTATGGTAATACCTCAACCCCCAACCATAATACATTAAACCCTCAACCCTAATCCCTCAATCCTATACCTTAAACTCTAATCCCTCAAAACTCAAACCTTAAACCCTAATCCCTCAAACCTGAAACCTTAATCCCTCAATCCTCAAACCTTAAACCCTAATACCTCAACCCTCAACCCTATACCCTATATCATATAAATTAAACCTTGAGACCTAATTGTTCAACCTTAATCCCTCAATCCTCAAACCTTAAACCATCAACCTTTAAATCATATTACCTTAACCATCTACCCTATACCTTCAACTCTAATCCCTCATACCTCAAACCTTAAACCCTCAACCCTTCAACCCTAATCCCTCAACCTCCAACCCTCAACCCTTAAACCCTAATACCTCAACTCTAAACCCTCTACCCTATCAATTAAACCCTCAATCTTAGTTTCTCAACCCTAATCCCTCAAACCTCAAACCTCAAACCCTCAACCCTTAAACCTTAATACCTCAACCCTCAACCCTATACCCTATCAATTAAAACCTCTACCCTATACCTTAAACCCTAATCCCTCATACATCAAACCTTAAATCATCAACCCTTCAACCCTAATCCCTCAACCATTGACCCTAAAGCCCCCAACCTCCAAACCTCAACCCTTAAACCCTAATACCTCAATCCTCTACCCTATCAATTAAACCCTCAATAATAGTTGCTCAACCCTAATCCCTCAAACCTCAAACCTCAAACCTTCAACCCTTAAACTGTAATACCTCAACCCTCTACCCTCTAGTCTATCAATTAAACCCTCTACCCTATACCTTAAACCCTAATCCCTCATACCTCAAACCTTAAACCCTCAACCCTTCAACCCTAATCCATTGGCTGTCGACCCTTAAACCATCAACCTCCAACCCTCAACACTTAAACCCTTATACCTCAACCCTCAACCCTCAACCCTTCAGCCCTAATCCCTCAACCTCCAACCCTCAACCCTTAAACCCTAATACCTCAACTCTAAACGCTCTACCCTATCACTTAAACCCTCAATATTAGTTTCTCAACCCTAATCCCTCAAACCTCAAACCTTAAACCCTCAACCCTTAAACCTTAATACCTCAACCCTCAACTCTATACCCTATCAATTAAAACCTCTACCCTATACCTTAAACCCTAATCCCTCATACATCAAACCTTAAATCATCAACCCTTCAACACTAATCCCTCAACCGTTGACCCTTAATCCCTCAACCTCCAAACCTCAACACTTAATCTCTCAACCCTTAAACCCTAATACCTCAATCCTCTACCCTTTCAATTAAACCCTCAACAATAGTTGCTCAACCCTAATCCCTCAAACCTCAAACCTCAAACCTCAAATCTCAAACCTTCAACCCTTAAACTGTAATACCTCAACCCTCTACCCTCTAGTCTATCAATTAAACCCTCTACCCTATACCTTAAACCCTAATCCCTCATACCTCAAACCTTAAACCCTCAACCCTTCAACCCTAATCCATTGACTGTTGACCCTTAAACCATCAACCTCCAACCCTCAACACTTAAACCCTTATACCTCAACCTTCAACCCTAGTTGCTCAACCTTAATCCTTGAATCCTCAAACCTTAAACTCTCAACCCTTAAGCCATGTAATACCTCAACCCACAACCCTCTACCCTATCAATTAAACCCTCAAGCCTAGTTGCTCAACCTTAATCCATGAATCCTCAAACCTTAAACCCTCAACCCTCTACCCTATCTATTAAGCCATCAACCTTAGTTGATTAACCTTAATCCCTGAATCCTAAAACCTTAAATCCTCTACCCTTAAATCATAATAACTCAAACCTAAGCCCTCAATCCTCTACCCTATACATTAAACCCCAAACCCTAATCCATCAATCATATGCCTTAAACCATAATACCTCAAACCTCAAACCTCTACCCTCTACCCTATACATTAAACCCTCAACCCTAATCCCTAAGACCTGAGAGAGAGAAATACTTGAGAGGGAGAGAGATTTATCTAGTTAGGGTGGGAGGGAGAGACTTGAGAGAGGGAAAGAGGGTGGGAGGTATATTTTGAGGGTGAGACTTAAGAGAGAGGGAGTGTGAGAGAGGGGGTTGGAGTGAGAGAGAGTAGTGTAGGTAGGGTGGGAGGGAGTGAGACCTGAGAGAGAGAGAGAGAGAGAGAGAGACTTGAGAGGGAGGGAGAGAGAGAGATAGTTATCTAGTTGGGGTGGGGGGAGATACCTAAGAGAGGAGATGGATTGGGAGGATATTTTGAGGGTGAGACCTAAGAGTAGAGGAGCGGAGACACCTTGATATAGAGAGAGACCCCAGAGAGATATACTTGAGAGAAATATTTATGAGAGGGAGAGAGAGCATAAACACCAGAGAGGGAGTTGGAATGAGAGAGAAGGAGAGAAATAAACTAGAGGGTATAGAGGGAGTGCGAGAGAGAGGGTTTGAGTGAGATTTTTCTAGGTAGGGTGGGAGGGAGTGAGACTTGATAGAGAGAGACTTGAGAGGGATAGAGAGATTTATCTAGTTAGGGTGGGTAGGAGAGACCTAGAAAAGAGAGGGGTGTTGGGAAGGATTTTTTAAGGGAGATACTTGAGAGAGAGGGAGTGGGAGACACTTGAGAGGGAGACCTAAGTGAGAGCTAGTTGAGAGAGAGAGAGATGAGAGGGACAGAGAAAGATAAAGACCTGAGAGAGGGAGTTGGAGTGAGAGAGAGAGAGACCTACGAGGGAAAGAGAGGGAGTGTGAGACTTGAGAGGGAGAGAGAGAGAGGGTGTTGGAGTGAGTGTGAGAGAGGGAGTGTGAGAGAGATGGTTGGAGTGAGATATTTTTCTAGGTAGGGTGGGAGGGAGAAAGATGAGAGAGAGATACTTGAAAGGGAGAGAGAGTTATCTAGTTATGGTGGAGGGGAGATATCTAAGAGAGGGAGAGGGGTTGGGAGGGATATTTTGAGGGAGAGACCTAAGAGAGAGGGAGTGGGAGACACCTGAGAGAGAGACTTGAGAGAGAGAGAGAGATGAGAGGGAGAGAAAGATAAAGACCTGAGAGAGGGAGTTGTAGTGAGAGAGAGAGAAATACCTAAGAGGGAGAGATAGAGGGAGTGAGGGAGAGAGAGTTGGAGTGAGAAATTTTTCTAGGTAGGATGGGAAGGAGTGAGACCTAAAGAGAGACTAATACATCAAAGAAAGAGGTTTATCTAGTTAGGATGGGAGGGAGAGACCTAAGAGAGGGAGAGGGGGCGAGATATTTTGAGGGAGAGACCTAAGAGAGGGAGATGGGGTGGAATATTTTGAGGGAGAGTCCTAAGATAGAGGGAGTGTGAGAGAGGGGGTTAGAGTGAGAGAGAGTAGTCTAGGTAGGCTAGGATGGAGTGAGACCTAAGAG
>VDFB02058242.1:323501979-323573392 GCA_007258455.2 Sequoia sempervirens
TCTACCTCTCTCCCACTCCCTCCTTCCCTCCCTCTCTCTCAAGTCGCACCCTCCTATTGCCTCTCCTTCTCTCGGGTCTCTCTCTCTCTCACTCACTCCTATCTATGTCCCCTCTACCCTTAACCATATACCTTCTACCCTCTACCCTTTATCTCTCTCCCACTCTCTCACTCTCTCTCTCACTTAATACCTCTATCTCTCTCCCCTCTACCCATAACCCTAAATCCCAAACCCTCTACTCTCTACCCTCTACCCTCTCTTTCTCTCTCTCAAGTATCTCCCTCCTACCCCCTCCCCCTCTCTTAGGTCTCTCTCTATCTCTCTTTCACTCCCTCTATGTGTCTCCCCTCTACCCTTAAACCCTCTACCCTTAACCCTTAACCCTTAAACCCTAGATACTTAAACCCCCTACCCTCTACCCTTAATCCTTTCTCCCTCTATCTATCAACCACTCCCCCCCTCTCTCTCTCAAGTCTCTCCATCCTAGCACCACTCCCTCTCTTGGGTCTCTCTCTCTCTCTCTCTCAAGCCTCCCCCTCATACCCCCTCTCCCTTTCTCAAGTCTCTCTCTCACTCACTCACTCCTACGTCTCTCCACTCTACCCTTAGCCCTCTACCCTTAACCCTTAAATCCTTAAACCCTTAAACCCTCTACTCTTTATCTCTCTCCCACTCCCTCCTCTCTCTCAAGACTCTCCCCCCTACTTCCTCTCCCTCTCTTAGGTTTCTGTCACTCGCTCACTCCCTCTATCTCTCTCCCCTCTACCTTTAACCCTAAACCCTAAAACCTTAACCCTTAAACTCTAAACCCTTAAACCCTCTACCCTCTATCTCTCTCCCACTCCTTCCCTCCCTCCCTCTCTCTCTCAAGTCTCATGCTCCTAACACCTCTCACACTCTCAATTATCTCTCTCACTCACTCCTATCTCCCTCCCCTCTACCCTTTACCTTGTACCCTCTACCCTCTATCTCTCTCCCACTCCCCCCTCTCTCTCTCTCACCAAATCCCTCTATCTCTATCCCCTCTACCCATAACCCTAAACCCTAAACCCTTAAACCCTCTACCCTCTCTCTCAAGACCCTCCCTCCTACTGCATCTCCCTCTCTCAAGTCTCTCTCTCTCTCACACACTCACTCTCTATATATCTCTCCCCTCTACCCTTAAACGTAAACCCTAAAGCCTTAACCCTTAAACTCTAAACCCTTAAACCCTCTATCCTCTATGCTTAACCCTTTAGCCTCTATCTCTCTCCCACTCCACGCCCTCTCTTGTCAGAAGTCTCACCCTCCTACCCCTCTCTCTCTCCTAGGTCTCTCACTCCTCCTATCTCCCTCCCCTCTACCCGCCAACCCTCTACCCTCTATCTCTCTCCCTCCCTCTCTCTCTCACTCCCTCTCTCTCTCCCACTTCTACCTAAACCTCCAACCCTTAAACTCTAAACCCCATAAAATCCCCTCTACCTCTCTTAACCCTCTACCCTTATCTCTCTCAAATCCCTCCTATTTCCTTCTCTCTCTCTCAAGAGTGTGGCCTCCTGCCCCTCTCCCTCTCTCAAGTCTCTCTCTCTCTCACTCCCACTCTTATCTCCTCCCCTCTACCCTTAGCCCTCTACCTTCTACCTCTGCCTTTATCTCTCACACTCCCTCTATCTCTCTCCCTCTACCCGCAACCCTAAACCCTTAACCCTTAAAACCCCCCACCTCTACCTCTGCCTCTCTCTCAAGTCTCTCCCTCCTGCCTCTCCTCTCTCAGGTCTCTCTCTCCACTCCCACTCCTCTATGTCTCTCCCTCTGCCTTAAACCCTTAACCCCTAAACCCTGAGCCAGACCATCTGCCCTCTAATAGCCACTTCCCTCTATCTCTCCCCCACTCCCTCCCTCTCTCTCCCTCTCTCAACTCTGTCCATCCTACCCCCTCTCCCTCTCTTAGGTCTCTCTCTCACTCAATCCCTATATCTCTCTCCCCTTAACCCTCCCTTCCTTTGTCTCTCTCTCTAGAGTATCTCCATCCTAGAACTACTCTCTCTCTCTCAGGTCTCTCTCACTCACTCACTCACTCAATCTATCTCAAGTCTTTCCCTCCTACCCCTTCTCCCTCTCTTAGGTCTTTCTCTCTGCTCACTCCACTCACTCCCTTCTGCCTCTCCCCTCTCTCTTAACCTAAACCTTGAGCCATCTACCCTCTACTCTCTCCCGCCCTCCCTCTCTCTCTCTCTCAGAGTCTTTCAATCCTACCCCTCTCCCTCTCTTAGGTCTCCTCTCTCACTCCTCCACTCCATCTCTCTCACTCACTCCTCCACTCATCTCACTTATCTCCCACTCTCTCTCCCTCCCTCTCTCCAACTCTCTCCAACTCTCTCCCACTCTATCCTAACCTCTCCCACCCTCTCCCACTCTCTCCAACTCTCTTCCACTCTCCCATTCTCTCCCACTCCCTCCCTCTCTCCCAGTATCTCCAACTCTCTTTGCTCCCTATCCCACTCTCTCCCATCCTCTATCCTACTCTCTCCCGCTCTCTCCCTCCCTCTCTCCCACTCTCTTCCACTCTTCTACTCCTCCCTCCCTCTCTCCCACTCTCTACCACCCTCTCCAACTTTCTCCCACCCTCTTCCTCCCTCTCTCCCACTCTATCCCACTCTCCGACCTTATCCCACTCTCTCAGGTCACTCTCTCACACACTAAGTCCATCTATCTCTCTCCCCTATACCCTTATAACCCTTGACCCTTAAACCCTCTACCATATACCCTAAACCTTAAATTTTAACCCTTAAACCTTCTACCATATACCATTAATCCTTAGGTCTATGTGTACACAAATCAGATATCCGATTTGAAACGGATATCCAATTTGAAATGGATATCCGATTTCTAGACCATTACTTTAAAACAACAACAAAATATGCTTTTTACAAATCAGATATCCGATTTGAAACGGATATCTGATTTGTAAAAATCATATATATACAACTATTTTCATTGTTTTAAAGTTACAGTCTACAAATCGGATATCCGTTTCAAATCGGATATCCGTTTTGGAAAACTAGGATTAGTGTTTGCTTTGGTGGTGTGTACTAACACCCGAGCTTAAAAAAAGTCAACATGATATTTTCGCGTTTTTGGGTCGATGAAAGACGTGTTTTTTTCCTCATTGCCACTTTTTGGCATACCATGATCCTGCACATACCCCCCTCAAACCTGAAACCTTAATCCCTCAATCCTCAAACCTTAAACCCTAATACCTCAACCCTCAACCCTCAACCCTATACCCTATACCCTATACCCTATATCATATAAATTAAACCTTGATACCTAATTGCTCAACCTTAATCCCTCAATCCTCAAACCTTAAACCATCAACCCTTAAATCATATTACCTTAACCATCTACCCTATACCTTCAACTCTAATCCCTCATACCTCAAACCTTAAACCCTCAACCCTTCATCCCTAATCCCTCAACCTCCAACCCTCAACCCTTAAACCCTAATACCTCAACTCTAAACCCTCTACCCTATCAATTAAACCCTTAATCTTAGTTTCTCAACCCTAATCCCTCAAACCTCAAACCTTAAACCCTCAACCCTTAAACCTTAATACCTCAACCCTCAACCCTATACCTTAAACCCTAATCCCTCACCTCAAACCTTAAATCATCAACCCTTCAACCCTAATCCCTCAACCATTGACTCTTAAGCCCTCAACCTCCAAACCTCAACACTTAATCTCTCAACCCTTAAACCCTAATACCTCAATCCTCTACCCTATCAATTAAACCCTCAACAATAGTTGCTCAACACTAATCCCTCAAAGTTCCTCAAACCTCAAACCTTCAACCCTTAATCTATAATACCTCAACCCTCTACCCTCTAGTCTATCAATTAAACCCTCTACCCTATACCTTAAACCCTAATCCCTCATACCTCAAACCTTAAACCCTCAACCCTTCAACCCTAATCCATTTACTGTTGACCCTTAAACCATCAACCTCCAACCCTCAACCCTCTACCCTATCAATTAAACCCTCAACCCTAGTTGATCAACCTTAATCCGTTAATCCCCAAACCTTAAACTCTCAACCCTTAAGCCATAATACCTCAACCCTCAACCCTCTACCCTATCAATTAAAATTTCTACCCTATTTGCTCAGCCTTAATCCATGAATCCTCAAACCTCAAACCCTCAACCCTCTACCCTATCTATTAAGCCATCAACCTTAGTTGCTTAACCTTAATCCCCAAATCCTAAAACCTTAAACCCTCTACCCTTAAATCATAATAACTCAAACCTAAACCTTCAATCCTCTACCCTATACATTAAACCCAAAACCCTAATCCATCAATCATATGCCTTAAACCATAATACCTCAAACCTCAAACCTCTACCCTCTACCCTATACATTAAACCCTCAACCCTAATCCCTAAGACCTGAGAGAGAGAAATACTTGAGAGGGAGAGAGATTTATCTAGTTAGGGTGGGAGGGAGAGACTTGAGAGAGGGAAAGAGGGTGGGAGGTATATTTTGAGGGTGAGACCTAAGAGAGAGGGAGTGTGAGAGAGGGGGTTGGAGTGAGAGAGAGTAGTGTAGGTAGGGTGGGAGGGAGTGAGACCTGATAGAGAGAGAGACTTGAGAGGGAGGGGGAGAGAGAGAGTTATCTAGTTGGGGTGCCCAAGGAGATACCTAAGAGAGGGAGATGGGTTGGGAGGGATATTTTGAGGGAGAGACCTAAGAGAGAGGGAGTGGGAGACACCTAATATAGAGAGAGACCCGAGAGAGAGATATTTATGAGAGGGAGAGAGAAAGATAAATACCTGAGAGAGGGAGTTGGAGTGAGAGAGAAAGAGAAATAACTTAGAGGGAGAGATAGAGGGAGTGCGAGAGAGAGGGTTGGAGTGATATTTTTCTAGGTAGGGTGGGAGGGAGTGAGACTTGAGAGAGAGAGACTTGAGAGGGATAGAGAGATTTATCTAGTTAGGGTGAGGAGGAGAGGGGTGTTGGGAAGGATTTTTTAAGGGAGATACTTGAGAGAGAGGGAGTGGGAGACACTTGAGAGGGATACCTAAGAGAGAGCTAGCTGAGAGAGAGAGAGAGAGAGAGAGAGAGTGTGAGAGATGGTTGGAGAAAGAGATTTTTCTAGGTAGGGTGGGAGGGAGAAAGATGAGAGAGAGATACTTGAAAGGGAGAGAGAGTTATCTAGTTATGGTGGAGGGGAGATATCTAAGAGAGGGAGAGGGGTTGGGAGGGATATTTTGAGGGAGATACCTAAGAGAGAGGGAATGGGAGACACCTGAGAGAGAGACTTGAGAGAGAGATGAGAGGGAGAGAGAAAGATAAAGACCTGAGAGAGGGAGTTGTAGTGAGAGAGAAATACTTGAGAGGGAGAGATAGAGGGAGTGAGGGAGAGAGAGTTGGAGTGAGAAATTTTTCTAGGTAGGATGGGAGGGAGTGAGACCTAAAGAGAGACTAATACATCAAAGAAAGAGGTTTATCTAGTTAGGATGGGAGGGAGAGACCTAAGAGAGGGAGAGGGGGTGGGATATTTTGAGGGAGAGACCTAAGAGAGGGAGATGGGGTGGGATATTTTGAGGGAGAGACCTAAGATAGAGGGAATGTGAGAGAGGGGGTTGGAGTGAGAGAGATTAGTCTAGGTAGGCTAGGAGGGAGTGAGACCTAAGAGAGAGAGAGACTTGATTCAGGAAGAGAGAGTTATCTAGTTAGGGTAGGGGGGAAAAACCTGAGAGAGGGAGAGGGGTTGAGAGGGAGAGAAAAATATAAAGACCTAAGAGAGGGAGAGGGAGTGAGAGACTGAGAAAGAAAGACCTGAGAGGGAGAGAGAGGGAGTGTGAGAGAGGGGGTTGGAGTGAGACCTAAGAGAGAGACTACTACATCAAAGATAGTTATTTATGGAGATACCTGAGAGAGAGAGAGAGAGAGAGAGATGAGAGGGAGAGAGAAATATAGACCTAAGGGAGAGAGATGGAGTGAGAGGGAGTGTGAGTGAGGGAGTTGGATGAGAGAGATTTTTCTAGGTAGGGTGGGAGGGAGTGAGACTTGAGAAAGAGAGACTATTTTCAAAGAAAGAGAGTTATCTAGTTAGGATGGGAGGGAGTGACCTGAGAGAGGGAGAGGGTGTGGGAGGAATATTTTGAGGGAAAGACATGAGAGAGAGAGAGAGAGCCCTGAGAGAGAATTGAGAGGGAGAGTGACCTGAGTGAGAGAGAGACTTAAGATGGAGAGAGAGGGAGTGGGAGAGACCTAAGAGAGAGAAACTTGTGAGGGAGAGAGAGTTGTCTAGTTAGGGTGGGAGGGAGACACTTGAGAGAGGGAGAGCAGGTGTGAAATATCCAAGGGAAAAATGGTGGGAGGGATAGAGTGAGTGAGAGAGAGTTGTCTAGTTAGGGTGGGAGGGATAGAGTGAGAGAGTGAGAGTTGTCTCGTTAGGGTGGGAGGGCGAGACTTGAGAGAGAGAGTGGTGGTGCAAGAGATCCAAGAGAGAGAGGGTGGGAGGGATAGACTGAGGGAAAGAGAGTTATCTAGTTAGGGTGGGAGGGAGAAACTTGAGAGAGGGAGAGGGGGGTGCAAGAGATCTAAGAGACAAAGGGTGGAAGGTATAGAGTGAGGGAGAGACTTGAGAGAGAGGTGCAAGGGGTAGAGGGATGGAGAGACTTAAGAGACAGAGGGGGTGGGAGGGAAAAAGGGAGGAAGAGACTTGAGAGGGGGAGTTATCACATACATTAAACCCTCAACCCTATACCTTAAACCCTAAGGATGAAAGACAACCTATAGAGAGTGTAAGAGAGACCTAGAGAGGGTTGAAAGAGAATGGGTATGTATTGGTCAAGAGGGAAGGAGGCAAAGAGGTTGTGAAAGGTAAAACCTCAACAATCCATCAATGATCATAACCCATGAACTCTAAGTGTTATCAAAGTGGTGGAGTAAAGAGAAAGCAAAGGCTTGTGGATGTGATTTTCTCTGGATTTACCAAATTTTCACATATTTTTGACCATTCTAACTATCATGTTTGCATGTCTTTCAATGCACATTTATAAAAAATTGTGATGACATTAGGATCTCTCTTAGCTATCTAAATATGTAATTTCTTTTACATTTTGATTAAGTTAAGGTTTTCATCCATAGCTTCTCTTGTTATTGCCTCTTTTTTTGTCAAAAACCAACATGTGCTAGTTTTAGGATGGATTTTTACTCATTCATCGAATCGTGAAACAAAAATTGCATTTTTTTAAAACTAGATTCCATTTTACACATGATGAAAAAAATAATAATCAATTTTTTATTAGTTTTCAAAAAATTTAGTGGGGAGCACGCTCAAATTTCAGCTTTTTAGGATGTGTCCACTTCAAAAATTCATAAAATATTATATAGTCATTAAAAAATTAGTTGAAAGAACGAGGATAAACTACATGGTGTTAGCTAATTTCTCACCATTTAGATTTTTGAAATTCTAAAAAAATGTTAGTCGAAAAGGGGGGCCTCAGACGCTATGCTATTTTTTTGATAAAAATAGGACCTATTTTGGGCCCCCCTTTTTGGAACCCTTAATCTTCATTGATTTCAAAAAAAAATAGTAGCTTAGTAACTAGACTTGGAGCACTTCAACTATTTTTCTTTCTGTATCTTCAAATTTTAAGTGTAACTATCTTCAGTTTCTCATGCACATTAGATTTTGTTGATTTCAAAAAAAAGTGGCATCTTAAGAGCTATATTTGTGTCACAGATTGGTGCACTTACCCATAATAAAAACACTAAAGATTATGACATAAAAATAATATATTAATTATGATGCATCTTAGAAATGCGGATACCACATGAGATAGGAATTCTTGGGAGAACTTGTATATTCTATGATATATTGAGATATACATTTAATGTGGATATCAAATTAGGAAAACACTTAATATTAAAAAAAATTAGTACTAAATATTTGATTTTTGTCATGGTTTATTGAGATCATGCTTTTGAGGCACGCGATTTTGTACAAGATTGTTTTTATAAAAGAAAGCACATGAGTAGTTTTGAGGTTGGCTCATTGGCTAAGGTTGGGTTAAGAATCCCTTGTAGGTTGTATATGTGAAAGCATAGATTGAGATGTTTGGTTGCATAGTTATTATTTTTTTGTTCACATGGAGGAATGAAACTAAGGTTCTTGATGCTTAAAAAGCTTGCATGGAAAGTCTAAAAATGCATTGTAACCTTATTTATTGAGATGATACACTAAGTTGTGTGAATGATTTTTGAGACTAGTTTTTTCCCTTATGAGGCTTTTACTAGGTTACATTTAGGATTATCTTGTGGTATGTTTAATATTCTTTTACATTGTGAATTTTAAGATTATTTTGTATCCAAGTTTCTCCCATGAAGAATATGTGGAAATGTTATATTATTGATACAATTTCTTTTGAATTATATAAGTGTAATTGAAAATAAATATATTTAATCTCAAAAAATTTAATAAAAAATTATCTATTAACTCTCAAACGTCCTAGAGTACAAGAAGGAAGGGAACCTAACATTTAAGGGAATTCATAATAGGTTGCCAAGCATGGTTAAAATCCCACCCTTCATCTCTATTGATATTACATAATTTTTTTGTTGTTTTTGACCCTTTAAATTTTCTAGATTATGATAAGAATCCTCTTTCATGGGGACCTTGGTGGATTCTAAGCTGATGTGGTGTTTGATACTATGTGAATTCTTGGTAAGGGTATATTTGTTTGCACATTCAAGTGTGATATGGGAACATTGTACTATTTTATTATTGATAAAATGGATTGCCAACTTTACCTATGTATAGGTTACCACACAAGCTCTCAATTTTATAGATCCTAGATTCGCGAAGTGGTTTTATATGTTTTTTCAAGGGAAGAACATATACTTAAACTTTCTTGTGAGGATGAAAACAAATCCAAATACCTTTCAATTTTTTTAGATCTTATTTTATATGTACCCTCCTTCACATAAGGGAGAAATACGATAGGAGTAAAATTAGAGACATCTTCCTTCTTAGGATCCTAATCCCTTTCCTTAAAAAAAATCACATCTTATTTGGATACCCACCTTCACATAAAGGAGAAAGGCCATATGAGGAACATTGGCGTCATTCTACCATCTCATGAATCTCATGCCACTTTTCAGCTTGGATAAACTTTCTATTGACGTGTTTGTTCCTATACTCATATTAAAACCTTTGTGAAGTGTAAATTATTTTTGGTCGAAATGGTCTTCATACAAACTTAGAGGGCTCTTATAGCAATAGTCCTTCAAACACTTTCTTTCTAAGAAAGATGAGATAGCACATGTAGGTAGAGGTTTGTATGTATGGATTTTTATACACTTGACATGTTATAGATCTCTTATTGAAGAAGAATTATAAAGAAAGGAATTTGTTTGTTATATTTTAGTTCCTTTGTGAACTTAAAAATGATCCACTATGTTATTTGAATGAGAAAAAATCCTTAAGATTACCAAGACTATTTTTCCAAAACATAATTTCATGTCAAAATTAAGATGAGATAACACATGTAAATAGAGGTTTGTATGTATGACATTTTTATACACTTGGCATACTATAGATCCCTTGGGTTTGCTAAGAAGAAGAAAAACAAATAAATACATTTGTTTTTTACTTTTTAGCTCCTTTGTAAACTTATTATTATCCACTATGTTATTTAAATAAGAGTGAAGATCCTTAAGATTATCAAGGCCATTTTTCTAGCACAACTTCATGCCAACAATGTGACATTTCCATCACCTAGACTTTAGAAGAAATGAATTAAGTGTTATTTCTTTAGTGCTCTATTAAGAGATTAACAATCACTAGGAAAATTAGGGACCATATAATAGCTCCATCTATTTATAGAAAGCAACCTTGAAAGAGGTGGAATTTAGGCATAGTTCAACTAAAGAAGCCATTCACTTGCCTACAAGACTATTTATAATTTCAATCACATCATAAACATGGACCTTGGTGAACAATATAATACATCAAAGTTGGCCAATATTTCATCTTCACTCACTTTCTTATCCTAAATTAAATAAAACAGATAGGTCAAGTCATTGATAAAAGAATTTGTGCCTCCAACTAGAGGTTCACTTTTCTTAGTGAAGAAAGACACTAATTTGTAAGTGACAAAGTTGACGGTGTCCATTATTAGTCTTAATGATATACCATCTTTATGAATTTTAAGAGGCTCATGAATCCTTGAGATAATTTACTTGTTAATAAGTGATTTATGATGCAAACAAGGGTGGAGAGCTTACAACAAACTCAAAACTGATCAGACCTCAGCAATACATCAACCCTTACAAACACAATCATCCAAATTGAATCAACTAACACCAACAAGGTTATAGCCTCCAAATCTCAACAAATGGGCTTATCTTTTAGAGAAGGCCAAAAAAAGACCAACTCAACATCAATTAAGCATCCACTCAGACCCCAATATAATGCCCCAACCAATCACACAAGGTTTCTTTGCAACATTATGAAGAATCATCAAACTGCCCTATTTTGAAGGCTACTAGATTAGCCCAATTTTAAAAATAAGGTACCTCTTAGACTTCTCCTAATCCCTCAATCTCCTGGACAATCCTCAAATGTGTCACAAAACACCCAAATCCACAGTTCTTTGACAATTTCATACCCTCCATGTTACCATTCTCCAAAACCCTCAATTTACTCATAGACACCTAAGGTTTTATGTATTTCACCCTTCCAAGGATTTCCAAGCCTAACCAAAGCATCAGACCACTTTAACAGGGTTTGTATAGACACATTACATCATTACAAAGTCATTCCCAATAATATTTTTCCAAACCCATTCACTTATCCACCATTTTCACAAGGAATTTACACTGCTACCAACCCTAGGCTTTACCCACACTACAAAACTCGCCACACTTCCAATCAAAAATGAAAAAGAACACATTATATCCTACTATCATTTCATCCCACTAAGTGATAGACTGAAACAATAATTGGGAATTTCCTAATACATGATGGAACCCTCAAATTGTGCCCTCACTAGCTTACACAAGAAGACTTCAAAAAATGAATAAGAACTCACTCCAAATCGATTGTTAACCCTTCATAATGGATTCAAAAGTAATTTATTTCCATTCCCTACATAAGATTAAAGAATTTAGAGCATTAAGCACAAGTATAGGACTATACAGAGTAAGAAGAACACAGAACTCAGAGATTACAAGAAAATCAGAGAATTTGTCAGAGGAAATCATGATATATTCAGTGAGAATTCAATATCCAAACATTTCAACTCCCTTTTGAGCCTTTCAAAGGCCTTTTAAATAAATTTTCAAATAAGAAACTAACCATCAATGCCTCCAACTATTTCCTAAAACAAATTAAGACTCCTAAACTACATATTGACAACCCTTAATGACTTCCTTTAAACAACTTTTCTTTCCTAAACTCTTATGATCCCTAAAATTATTTAAATTGATTTGAAATAGTCTTGTTACACCATAAATACTCCCATCTTGCATGTTCACATACAAACTCAAGAAGTGTGCTTTCAAAACTACAAAGACAACTTTAAGAGCAAGATGGCATTTTTGACATTTTAACCTAAATGACGCAAAATTCTTCCAATTATAAAATGATTGGTATTTTTAGACCTTATTGAGCACAAATAAACACAACACAACTATATCAACCTAGGCACACAATATTGACTATTCTTGACTTTCAAACATGAAAATTTGTAACTAGGTGATTAGGTGATCCTGCACCATTCACCCCCACAAAGAAAGACTCATGCCACATGAGTTGATGCAGATACCAAGTCCTCCATGCTTCTACTATCTGCCTTTGTGTTTCAAATTCCCTACACCGGTCCATTGATGAGAAATTTGCAAACTTGTAGGCTACATAAGTGTTTTTCCTTGCATTTGAAAGTGTTGCACCTTTTTCTCTCAAACCTGTTAGTGGTCTTTGTGCCATTTCCTGAAAAAAAACTTGAAGTCACTTCCTTGTTTACACCTACAAATAGACAAGGGTGAGTAGTTCCATACATCTCTTTCATTTTTTACTCTTTCCCTTGCTTGAAACTGCCTGGATCACTCTGTCCACCATGTCTCTTTACCCCTATCTCAAAGCTTACTGTCTTGTCAACATTCTTTGTCCTCGGACTTGCATGTTCCTTAACCACTATACTTACCTTCCTATCAGATGCTTTAACATATGTTCCCACAATTTGATGTGATTTCACCAACCCACTCTTGACTATAGGACACCTAATGGTTCCTATCAACACTTCATCCTTCAAACTTACTATCAAATCAGACCTTACCCTTTTTCTAACATTACTCACTTGCTCTTCACCTGCAAAAAAATTGTTTTCATTATTCTCAAGCCTTAAAGGCTCCTTCTTTCTAAAAATCACCACCTTATACTTACCTTTATCCTTCTCTTTTCCCTGCAAAGGAGTTAGTTTGAAACTTTGATCATCATTCTTAATGGTGTAGGTGTTCTCCCTACCATCATACATAGACCTTCTATCAAATTACCATGGTCTCCCCAATAGCAAGTGATAGCAATTCATTAACACATCACACAAGACCCTATCTTTGTACTCCTCAATCTGGAAATCCACATAGGCTTGCTCATTCACCACTAAGGTTTGACTATCATTCACCCAAGAAACTTTTAGGGTGCTACATGAGGTGTCTTCTCTAAGTTTAACTTGTCTACCATCTCCCTAGATACTATATTATCTTGAGAACCTAAATCAATAACAACTTGTCACACTTTACCTTTGCATTTCCATGAGGTTCTAAAGAGACTCCTTGATTGGCTCATGTCTTCCTCAGGTATTTGCAACAAGGTCCTTCTCATCATGAGTGCTTCTCCCACCTCTAGATCTACAAGTCTACTTGAACTTTAACATTCTTCTTCTTGGATCAGTTGATTTCTTCTCTCACTCTTCCTATCACCACTTGAAAATGAACTTTGGTTTTGAAGACACTTGAAAGATGGGTGTCCAAATTCATTGCACTTATAGCATCTACCTGAAAAACTCATTGAAATCTCTCTTTTTTTCTGAAGTTTTTCCTTCCACCTCTCCATCCCCCTCTTGCTTCAAATGCTTGCTCTTTGTTCCTATCAACATCTTCAAGGTCTTCCTTGGTCAGCCTTGATGTTGAAGTTGTACCTCTGCCCCTAGAAGTGTTGCCTCTTCCTCTTGCTTCCTTCTCTTGTCTCCTCCTTACCTTCTCTTCAGCCTTCAGTGCCATTTTGTAACATTCTTCTACATTTCTAGGATTAGTCAATGCCAACTCATCATGTATATTCATCCTTAAGCCACTCAAGTACCTGGCAATTTTCTCATCTTCATTCTCATTGTGGTTAGACCTCATACTCAATCTATAAAATTCTTCAGTGTAAGCCTTTACATCCATTTCCTTTTGTCTTAAACTTTGAAATTTCTTAAACATTTGAACTTGGTAATCTGAAGGAAGAAACTTACCTTTCAACTTAGCCACCATCTTGTCCCAATCCACAATCTTAGACTTGCCTTGTTTCCTCATCTCTGACTATAGATAATCCCACCAAACAAGTGCATGCCCCTTAAGTTTTGTTTTGGAAATCTTCACTCTTTGTTCCTTAGGAATCTCTTCACATTCAAAATAGTTATCCAAACAAACTATCCAATCTAGCAATTCCTCCTCATTCAAATTACCACCAAACTTTTGTACATCAATTTTTACCTTGTATTTGTCACCTTTTACAACCTTTATCAACTTGGCCATCCTTTGGTCTTTTAGATCAAGTTCTTCATCAACAGATCTACAAAATCCTCATCATCTTCTCTTCTTTTGTTGGTCTCTAAGGCTGCTAATCTCTCCTTTAGTTCTCTAATCTCTTTAATGTATTGATTTCTCAATTCATTAATCTCCTTTTCTCTGTTATTTTCCTTTGGAGGCATCTTCACCAATCAATCTTCTTCAATCTTGAAAAAACCAAACAATCACCAACAAGGGATCCTTTCCCTAAAGCTCTGATACCACTTTGATGCAGACAAAGGTGGAGAACTTACAATAGACTCAAAACTGTTCAGACCTCAGCAAGACATCAACCCTTACAAACACAATCATCCAAATTGAATCAACTAACACCAACAAGGTTATAGCTTCCAAATCTAAAAAATTGGACTTATCTTTTAGATAAGGCCACAAAAAGACCAAATCAAAATCAATTAAGGATCCACTCATACCCCAATACAATGCCCCAACCAATCACACAAGGTTTCTTTGCAACATTATGGAGAATCATCAAACTTCCCTATTTTGAAGGCTACTAGATTAGCCCAATTTAAATAAGGTACCTCTTAGACTTCTCCTAATCCCTCAATCTCTTGGACAATCCTCAAATGTGTCACAAAACACCCAAATCCATAATTCTTTGACAATTTCATACCCTCTATGTTATCATTCTCCAAAACTCTCAATTTACTCATAAACACCTAAGGTTTTATGTATTTCACCCTTCCAAGGCTTTCCAAGCCTAACCAAAGCATTAGATCACTTTAATAGGGTCTATACAGACACATTACATCATTACAAAGTTAGTCTCAACAATATTTTTCCAAACCCATTCACTTATCCACCATTTTCACAAGGAATTTACACTACTACCAGCCCTAGGCTTTACCCACATTACAAAAATCACCACACTTCCACTCAAAAATGAAAAAGAACACATTCTTCCCTAATATCATGCCATCCCACTGAGTGACAGACCAAAATAGTAAGTGGGAATGGCCTAATACATGATGGAACCCTCAAACGATGCCCTCACTACCTTACACAGGCAGACTTTCGAAAATGAATAAGAACTCACTCCAAATTAATTGTTAACCCTTCAGAATGGATTCAAAAGTAAGTTATTTCCATTCCCTACATAAGAAAAAACAATTTAGAGCATTAAGCACAAGTACATGCCTGCACAGAGTAAGAAGAACACAAAACTCAGAGATTACAAGAAAATCAGAGAATTTGTTAGAAGAAAGCGTGCTTTATTCAATGATAATTCAATATTAAAACATGTCAACCCCCTTTCAAGCCTTTCAAAGGACTTTAAAATACATTTTCAAATAAGAAACTAACCATCAACGCCTCCAACTATTTCCTAAAACATTAAGACTCCTAAACTGCATATTGACAACCCTTAATGACTTCCTTTAAAACAACTCTTCATTCCTAAACTCTTATGACCCCTAAAATTATTTAAATGGCTTTGAAATAGCCTTGTTACACCATAAATACTCCCATCTTGCATGTTCACATACAAACTCAAGAAATGTGCTTTCAAAACTACAAAGACAGCTTTAAGAGCAAGATGGCATTTTTGACATTTCAACCTAAATGACTCAAAATTCTTCCAATTACAAAATGATTGGTCTTTTTAGACCTTATTGAGCACAAATAAACACAAAACACAACTATATCAACCTAGGCACACAATATTGACTCTTCTTGACTTTCAAACATGAAAATTTGTAACTAGGTGATTAGGTGCTCCTGCACCAATTTATTAGTATTGTCATCTAAGAATAAACAAGTAATAACTATTTTCACTTTCCTAATAAACATAAATACAATGTTGGATTCAAGAATTTAATAACTACCATTGTTTGTTAGAAGGTCGACCATCTTATATAATAATCAATTTTATTCATGACCATACTAATTTTCCCTTTATCCACTTCATGTGATGGCAATATCCTTGCTTGTGTTAATCTCTTCAAAGTAGTCCACTCCTCTTTGAAAAAACTACACTTGTTGTGGTTTCATGGAAGGACTTCAAAAATATTTTTTTGGAGTAGAGGGTCTTATGAGGCAAAAAGAAAAAAAGCTATATGATTAATTAGAACATTTTCCTCATAAATAGGAGCCCCTACTTTTTATTTTGTAATTTTAAGCAAGTGCATTTGGAGTGGGGTTAGAAATTTCCTCCATAGCTTAGGAATTTTTTTGCCACTTTTGTCAATTTGATGGAGTTTTTAGATTCCTACCAATTGATTTTTTATTTATTTTATATTTATACAATTTGTTGAATTGAATATGTAAGATAACTAAATTCGTGAAACCTCTAGCTTCATAAATTTTGGAACTTTACCTGCACTACAAAAATCATGAGACCACTTGCTTTAAAGTACTTCTTAAAAATCTCAACAACACCCATTGAATTTTTTCAAGAAGTCCCCCTCCACGAGACCATAATCTTAGGAGTCTATTAAGTCATATTTCATCTCTCAATCAAACAAAGCGGTGCTTGCATGCCGAATTGCAAAGAAACTAAGCCCACCTCAAAACAATATGAGCATTTTTTTATGGGGTAAGGGACATTATGGGGCAAAAAAATAAAATGCTATACGTTCATTAGTCTTCTAATAAATAGGAGTTCCTACTTTTTAGTTTGTAGGTGCATTTGGGGTGGGATAGAAATTTCCTCCATCAACTTAAGAAATTTTAGAAATTTCCTCCATCAACTTAAGAAATTTTCTCCCACTTATCTATCATTTGAATTTTTTTATTCCTACCAATTATTTCTTTATTTATTTTATAATATTTATATACTATAACGAATTGAATATGTAAAATAATAAAACTCTTTTTGAAAAAACTTTTAAACTTCAACACACCCACTTTGAATACTACTTAAAAATCAAAGCAGCACCTACTCCACTAAGCCATATTTGACCATATATTGTATATGCTGAGAGGAGAATGCACATTTGACAGTATTTATTAATTAATTGAAAATCAGAATAAAACACTTCTTTTTTTTTCCATGAATTAATAAATACAATCAAATGTGCATTCCGCTGGCTGGGTAGACGTTGTCCCATGCCTTGCATGCCAAGAATTCTCGAGTCTTACAGGAGAAGCTACGCACAATCGAGCATAAAATTAAACCTTAAAAACCCTCAGGGCGCCATTCTCTACAGCAGGAGGATCCCCTGAATGTATGTTCAAATTGCATAGCCTAGCACAGAGATACAAAAGGTTTTGCGGTGCAGGAAAAATGGCCGAAGAGAAAGTAGTTCGGTTTGGAATCATGGGGTGTGCAGGCATAGCTGGAAAACTTGTGAGAGCAATTGGAATGACACCCAATTCCTCAGTGTATGCAGTTGCCAGCAGATCGGTTGACAAGGCCAAGGCCTTTGTCCCTGCTAACAACTTACCTCCAGAGGTAAAGACGTATGGAAGCTATGAGCAGCTTTTGGACGATCCCTGTGTGGATGCAGTGTACATTCCACTGCCTACATCCCTGCATCTCGAATGGGGTCTCAAGTCTGCCCACAAGAAGAAACATATTCTTCTGGAGAAGCCCCCTGCACTTTGTGTTGAAGACCTTGACACCATCATAGAGGCCTGTAATAACAATGGAGTCCAGTTCATGGATGGCACCATGTGGGTGCACAATCCAAGAACTCCCAAAATGAAGGCCTTTCTTCAAAATCCAGACCTCTTTGGAGACCTCCATTTTGTAAGTACTCAATCATGATTTTTTTTCCCCCTTCTGTATTTCTCTGACTTATAACATACACAATAGTGTAGTCCAGTCATCTAGGTCAAGGTGGTAACTCACTTTTCTACCAAAAATAAAATAATGATGTGGTTGCAGATTGCTCTTATATTTACCCTGTAGAGATGTTGCAATTTGCAGGTCCACTGTACTTTCACACTTGCCTTATCTGGTAAGTTCTTTGAGGAGGACATCCGGGTTAAGCCGGATTTGGATGCACTTGGTGCATTGGGTGATGTTGGATGGTATTGTATTAGGGCAATCTTGTGGGCTAATGATTATGAAATGCCTCAGAGTGTGATTGCACATCCTGGAACTGTTTTGAATGAAGGTGGAGTGATTACATCTTGTGGGGCTACTTTGTCTTGGCAAGATGGGAGGGTAGCAACTTTTCATTGTTCTTTTCACTCTTCTCTGACCATGGATTTAAGTATCCATGGGTCTAAAGGAATTCTTCATCTTCACGATTTTGGAATGCCCTATGAGGAGAACTCTGCATCATTTTTCTCTTCCACAAACGCCAAGCTCTGGGAAATGAACACTGTTTGGGGTCCAAGGCCCAGTGAGCACATAGTTACAGCAGAGTTTCCTCAGGAGGCTCTTATGGTTCGAGAATTTGCGAGGCTGGTTAAGGGAATCCGAGATTCTGGAGGAAAGCCTGATTCTCAATGGCCCTCCATTTGCAGGAAAACACAGATAGTGCTGATTGCCGTTAAAACGTCTATCCAGGAAGGCTTGATTTCTGTCACATTGTGAAGTATTTAGTGAACTTTTAAACCATAAGGGATTTTTTTTAATGCAAATAAATGCAAGACTGCATTTCAGCATAAAAAATATGTGCATTTCTTCATTGTCTTGAATGTTTCGTTTTTAATGTATTTAAATCTAGGGCTGCAACAAAATAGATGAACAGATTTTTGCATTGTCTGTCCTTACTGATTTTTATGAGAACAAAAAGTTCTATATGCCTTGTACAGTATATGACGAAACACACACAAGATACTCTATAGTCCAGAGAGCCTAATTTTTAGGTGGAACAATATCAAGCTTATACCCACTATAGTCCAACAGTTACTATACAAAACTATTATTCACTAACAGAAATAATCATTTCTGAACTTCTTATCTGATTCCTGAATCAATTCTCATCATTGATACAAGCTTCTATCCTGAGTCCTGACACTTTTCATATGCTTTTAAGGTTGTTCCACCCTATTTTTTTTTGCCACCCTCACTGCAAAGCTTTCATGGCGAGAGAACCTGCCAGTAAATTCAGGACCAGTCACCCTCTGCATGGGACCCTGCTCTAAGTGCTCTTTATTTTTGAAATTTACCATACCCTCCCCTTATTCTTAATGATATTTGATAGATGCAAACACTTAAAATAAGAAATACCTCCTGTTTGCACTCATGCTTTATTTAGCATGCCCTTGGGTGTTCCCTCGTGCTTAGAACTTTTCTAATGATGGCCTTTACTCAAATTCCAGACTGTTTAGGAGACTACCAGCTTGCTAAACAGGAGTCCCATTACTTGAATATTCCTGTGTTGTGGCATATCAGATCATGGGATCACTCAAGTGACATGCGGGAGTCCCATTACCTTTAACCAGACTGGTACATTGTTATGCAAACTTTTTAATACATTGACATTCATAAACTCACAAGCAAAATACAATAATAAAACAAATTTGTCTCAAAAACCAGGAGAGTTTTGTTCTATATTCAACTTGTTATCAAAGCATTATCCATAAGGGATTTATATGGAACTTACCCTTGTGCCAGCTCAACTATAATTGGATAGTTTTAATTGTACTATAAATATATTCTACTTATCCATAACAAAACAATTTATTTGCTTTTGCTACATTCACCATGGTTTCTAAGAAATCATTAGTGTGAATGAGTGTTTGCCGCAAAATTTTTGTTTGTTCCCCATGGCTATTTGTAATTTTTCATCCAACATTTAATGAGATTGCCTTCTGCAGAAAGTGGCAAACTCATCAAATTTGTTTTTCCAACTTTGTTTGGCACTTGTAACTTGATTGGAGGTAAATGAAGATGTTTTAGACCACCTCTACTTCACTCCAGACCACTCCACGCCTACATTTCATCAAGTTCCAACCATTTTGACAATGAAAAGGGTTTTCCATGTTACTTGACAATTTTTGTCTATCTATATTGACAACATTTCAAAGGCCTTCAAATTTTGAAAAATGGATAATTCAAATTTTAAATCACACCTTTCCAATTAGGATGCTTTTGGTTTGCAAAGCTTTAGGAAGTAATCAATTGTAGGAATTTCTTCTCCACATCTTCTCTTTACATATAGTTGGTCATACTAAACTATTGCCCTTTCATTCCAATCAACCATGAATTGCACTCAACATGTCTAGAAAAATAACATCCTCTTGCTTCATCTAACATACAAGGCTTGAATGAGTGTGACCTGTCAACATTTGTCATTGAGAAGATCTACACGTACTCAAGCAAATCCAAAAGGAAAGCATTTTGTCCTACTTGCTTTATGATGACAAACAAACAATAACTCAATGGCTTTTGCTTCCATGAAGGCCCTTGTTGTCTCTCCTTTCCTAAGTAGAGCCACAATCTATCGCTAATGTGAAACTTATGCTCCACTCTATGTTGGTCACACCTACATTTATGCTTGAGATGAGACTCTTTCAATCTCTGTCGAACTTGGGGGTGTATTTGCGTTATCTTATCAACACATATATTAGCTTTCTCAAATTTCTAAGTACTCTTTTTCTAGCCCTTTAAGATTCTCCAAATCATAGATGAAGAGGGCTGGGTGGCATAAAACCTAAACATGCTTGAAAAGGAGAAATATTGGTCAAAGAACAAATGACCATGTTATATGAACGTTAAGTACACATCATATGGTCATCCCAACCCTTAGGATATAGCCAATTAAATCGCCTTACTAGTTGCACAATGTTTGTTTACTGCTTAGGTTTTACCATATGTTTGAGGATTGAAAGTGTCAGACCATTTTAGTTTCATATCAATTCATTCCCACAATAAGCATAAGAACTTGCTCAAGAAACATGCACCATTATCATGTATATAATACTATTCAGTATGCCAAAGTGAATCCATACATGTTTAAACAACAATTTTGTTGCATCACATCTAATTAGAGTCTTTCTACAACCAATTAGTGCACACATCTTGTTAATACAATTCACAACCACAAAAATATAATTGTTGCAATGCTTGGTTCTTGGAAAAAATCCAACAAAGTCTATAGAGATGCTTTCCTAAGGCCTCTTTATATTACTAGGCTTACTCCAATGAACTTGCAAGACAAAATATGTTTAATACACATAAATATAGGAAATATGAGAAAAACAAAATTGGTTTTGCTATCATTGCAACACCAATTGAGGGGAAAATATTTCAAAGACTCCTTTACAATTGAGAATTTATTACAATAGTTAGAGTTTTGTTAAAGGCAACTACTACCATCCAAACAACTTATTAGAAGCTTTATTTATTTGACTCACACTAATACCAACATTTCATTCTCTATGGGCAATGTCTCTTGTTTTATGTAGGATACTTGTGAGCTACATTAGAAGTTAGCTCCATGGCCTCTTGGTTTATGTTGGATTCTCCATTACATTCAAGGTACACACAATTTTGTGATAACTATGTAGAAAATGCCAATATTGACTTGGTAGGGTATACAAATTCAATTGGGTGGATGATTCTATACTTTGCAAGTCCACTTTATTTTACAACTTCTCTCTTTGTTCAAGTTTGATATGTTGGTCAAGCAAGAAGAAATATGTTATGACTCTGTCTTCCACTAGAATTCATTATCAAGGATATTAATACTACCAATGAGACCATTTGGCTTCAACACACCCTTATTAAGTTTGGTATCTCATATATGCATTCATCTATCATTATCTGTGATTATTGGTGTCATTTAGATCTCATTTAGGTGGAATTTCACATGCACTACATTTGAGAGCTCATCCATGGATTGGTCATTAATCTCCAATACTACTTGGCGTCAAAGTAAATAATTGATATCTTTGCCAAACCATTTATAAAGAGAAATTTTTATCTCATAGTCAAAGGTTATAAAGGAGAAAAAAAATCTTTCTTTTAAACATAATAAATTGATAACTAGGCAGGTTAAAGAAACCTTGTTGGGCCATGACACAAGTTTTATAACTTTATAAAAGCATTGAAAACTTGACATTCAATTTAAATCATCTTTGTGGAAATGAATTATAAGTTCAAAGATGAAAACTTGAGGAAAAGACAACATAGTAGAACTGGGGTAACATGCAGACAACTAGAAGGAAATTTATTTGAACCAAACAAAAAGTAAGCAAATAAATAACTTTCTAGATAGATAGGTCACACACACAAGTCACAACTTAACATAATGGAGAAATCACATAATAGATGAAACTAACAATTGGAGAAATCACACAAAAGATTAAACTAAGAAATACCATATTATACCTTACCTCCCTAGGGTGAGTGGAACTTTGTTTTTCTCAATGAAAAGTGAGAGTCACTATATGTATTAATATAAAAAATGATCACATTTGATTTAGAGGCCAAATTTCAACCATAATACATAGCATTCTATTCAAAGAGATACAAAAGGAGGCCACCCTTGTCAAAACTAGATCGAGAGAGGAAAAGAAGAAGACAAAGGGGTGGAGATTAACCCACACAACTCCCACTGGAGCTCGTTGCCTTAGAGGTAGGAAAATAAAAAATTGGAGAGTACAAACCTTCCTCTAGATGTTTGAAGAGAAAATGTAGAGCATTGAAATGGTATACAACATCAATGACGATGTAATCATTTAGACTAGGTTGCAAACAAGGTGAGTGGACCCTTGCTCCTCCAATGGAAATAAACAATATTCTTAAAATAATATGATCAAATTCTTAAAACCAAAACTTCTTCATTGATAATAAGTCAAGGACATAATAATAACAATAACCATATTCTTTATTACTTCTAGAAAAAATAACTATCATGTTTAGATTATAACCGATTGTTTTCTTACTAGTAGAAATTTGATATTTACAAGATTAGTTATCTAAAAGATGTCTACTAGTCTTTTGAT
The DNA here is from genome assembly GCA_007258455.2 of Sequoia sempervirens. Taxonomy (NCBI): domain Eukaryota; kingdom Viridiplantae; phylum Streptophyta; class Pinopsida; order Cupressales; family Cupressaceae; genus Sequoia; species Sequoia sempervirens. The sequence goes on from VDFB02058242.1 coordinate 323,524,663, forward strand.
AAAAACACCTAACTTGACTATTCCTACATTTTGGCCATTATGGTCCTACTGATTTATGATAGCCTTTACTCTTACTAAGAATCTTGGGTTAAGACATAACTATCCATAGCAGATTACTTTATTACAAATAAGACTCCTATTGTAACTTAATTGGTCTATCTAGGAAATATTGGAGAAAGTAGCTTGTGTGAATACATGCATTTGTAGATATTCATTTTCTCAATTGTAGTTACATGTAAATTACAATCAATATTTTGTTGACTAGTTTACTAATATTTTCTCATTATTGAATCAATGGAATCCTACTATGCCTTGAAGAGTTTGGAAATTAGCTTGAAAACCTTTGATGCCATCTATAGAATGACTGGATGTTGCATGAACTTCCCCATAGTTTTTGTACATATCCTTGAAGTTTGGATTCTTTAGAGTTGCAATATCTAGATTTGGATCTTTGGAGTTAGAATGTTCAAGATACATGAATGTAACTCTAAAGGAAGATCTTTAGGGCTGGACTTTGATGCTACTCCAAAAATGTGTTATTTTTTGAGTTAAACTTATGCCATCATTTATAAAGAAAAAATGACCCTATTACACAAAAAATCATATCTTTTGACTAGGAAGAAGTTTAGTTATATTGTCATTCTTATCATCAATGACTTTAGACAATAAAACAACATATACATATCCTTTATTTTATTTTCAGTTATGAATCCTAAACTAATCCTAAATCCACCTTTAAGTTCAAGACATGGAGAGAAAAAGAAGTTGTTTTTATATTTGAGATGAGGCAAATTATGGCCCTGTTATGTGAACTAAATAATTTCAATTTATAATACAATAGAAAACATGCTTAATTGAAGGTAAATGATAGCTTAACCTAATTAAAGATAATTGAGCCTAGTGAAAGTGAATGCCAAACTAATTTACAATATGGGCATTCGATCATCAAACCCTATTGGGTGTAATTTGATAACAAAAGAAGAATTTGGAAAAAAGAGTATTTTCTTATTCAACTAACATTTAAAAAGGAATAAAGAATCCAAAAGTTGTAGTAGTACCTATATTTATCAAGTAGCATTTGACACAATATAAGAATTAATTGTCAGCGAGGCATGACACATATTCATTCTACAAAGGAGTGTTCAAACTTGGTCAAGTAACACTTGGTGCAACTTAAAGCAACACACGAGTATAAAAATGGTTGACTAGCCTTATTGTTGTTGAGGCTTCATGCTTATCAAGTAACAATTGATAGATGAAGAATTCATTATGATATCAAGTGACACTTGATTCATTCATGTTTGATGTACCTAGTCAAGTGACACTTGAAATTTAGCAAGGGTACTATAATTGGCCAAGTGAGACATGGCTATGCATTAAAAAAGGATCAATTAAGTAACCGTTAGAAATTTATGAGTTCACTTGATCAAGTGGTACATGATAAGTCTGTAACTCTAATTGTAGTAAGTTAGTTAACTATACTTGTGGCTCAAGAGTGTATTAGGTGTCATAAACCAAAGTCAATACTTACATTAATTCTTCCATTTTCGTTGTAATTTAAAAGTTGGAATTTGTTAATTGATTATAAGATTACAATCCTTTTGGGGGTTGTCTTCTATGATTTTTGGGTGACAACCTACAATCAATTAATTCATGAGGAAGTAAGATCCTTTGTATCACTTAATATTGAGTGAAGTTATGGAAGTGTTTTTGGATTGTGGATTAGCAACCCTTTTGGCAAAAAAACCCCACTCCAAAACTTTCACAATGTATTATCAAATCTAAAAGAGATTACAATACATTTTTAATATGATTATTTATAAAAGTATTTCATTAACAATTAAACTTAAAATAATTTTAGAAACATTCTAATAACACTTGTGTACCTACAAATTCTATATAAAATTCACTTCCTTAATAGTTAATGTATAAAAAACAATAAGCAAGTTGAAAACACATATTAATTAAATACAGTCAAATGTGGCTGGTTAGACGTTGCCCCATGCTTGCATGGGAAGAATTCGAGAGTCGTAGTGGAGAAGCTCCGCACAATCGAGCATAAAATTAAAGAATTTAACCTTAAAAACCCTCCTGAAAACGAAGGCCCCATTCTCTACAGTAGAAGGATCCCCTGAATGTGTGTTGAAATTGCATAGCCTAGCACAGAGATACACAAAGGTTTTACGGTGCAGGAAAAATGGCCGAAGAGAAAGCAGTTCGGTTTGGAATCATGAGGTGTGCAGGCATAGCTAGAAAACTTGTGAGAGCAATTGGAATGACACCGAGTTCGTCAGTGTATGCAGTTGCCAGTAGATCGGTTGACAAGGCCAGGGCCTTTGTCCCTGCTAACAACTTACCTCCAGAGGTAAAGACGTATGGAAGCTATAAGCAGCTTTTGGACGATCCCTGTGTGGATGTTGTGTACATTCCTCTGCCTACATCCCTGCATCTCGAATGGGCTCTCAAGTCTGCCCACAAGACGAAACATATTCTTCTGGAGAAGCCCCCTGCACTTTGTGTTGAAGACCTTGACACCATCAGAAAGGCCTGCAATAACAACGGCGTCCAGTTTATGGATGGCAACATGTGGGTGCACAATCCTAGAACTCCCAAATTGAAGGCCTTTCTTCAAAATCCAGACCTCTTTGGAGACCTCCATTTTGTAAGTACTCAATCATGATTTTTTTCCCCCCTTCTGTATTTCTGTGACTTATAACATGCACAATAGTGTAATCCAGTCATCTAGGTCAAGATGGTAACTCAATTTTCTACCAAAACTAAAAGAATGATGTGGTTGCAGATTGCTCTTATATTTACCCTTTAGAGATGTTGCAATTTGCAGGTCCACTGTACTTTCACACTTGCCTTATCTGGTAAGTTCTTTGAGGAGGACATCCGGGTTAAGCCGGATTTGGATGCACTTGGTGCATTGAGTGATGTTTGATGGTATTGTATTAGGGCAATCTTGTGGGCTAATGATTACGAAATGCCTTAGAGTGTGATTGCACATCCTGGAACTGTTTTGAATGAAGGTGGAGTGATTACATCTTGTGGGGCTACTTTGTCTTGGCAAGATGGGAGGGTAGCAACTTTTCATTGTTCTTTTCACTCTTCTCTGACCATGGATTTAAGTATCCATGGGTCTAAAGGAATTCTTCATCTTCACGATTTTGGAATGCCCTATGAGGAGAACTCTGCATCATTTTTCTCTTCCACAAACGCCAAGCTCTGGGAAATGAACACTGTTTGGGGTCCAAGGCCCAGTGAGCACATAGTTACAACAGAGTTTCCTCGGGAGGCTCTTATGATTCGAGAATTTGCGAGGCTGGTTAAGGGAATCCGAGATTCTGGAGGAAAGCCTGATTCTCAATGGCCCTCCATTTGCAGGAAAACACAGATAGTGTTGATTGCCGTTAAAACATCTATCCAGGAAGGCTTGATTTCTGTCACATTGTTAAGTATTTAATCGACTCTTAAACCGTAAGGCCTTTTTTTAAATGCAGTTAATGCAAGACTGCATTTCAGTATAAAAAATATGAGCATTTCTTCACTGTCTTCAATGTTTTGTTTTTAATCTATTTAAATGTAAGGCTGCAACAAAATAGATGAACAGCTTTTTGCATTGTCTGTCCTTCCTTATTTTTATGAGAACAAACAGTTCTATATGCCTTGTACAGTATATGATGAAACACACAAAAGACACTCCATTGTCCAGAGAACCTAATTTTTAAGGTGGAACGATATCAAGCTTAAACCCACTATAGTCCAACAGTTAATATACAAAACTATTATTCACTAACAGAAATAATCATTTCTGAACTTCTAATCTGATTCCTGAGTTAATTGCCATCATTGATACAAGCTTCTATCCTGAGTCCTTACACTTTTCATGTGCTTTTAAGGTTGTTCACAAACAATAAACATAGGCTTCTGGAGAAATCCTTTGCACTGTCTTTTGAAAGCCTTCATACCATCATTTGAGGCCTGCAACACCAATCGGGTCCAGTTTATGGATGGCATCATGTGAATGCGTCATTCTACATCCACAGGGTACCGCTTACTGAAACATATTCGGGACACATGATTCATACGATTCTGACGTAGTGATCCTGAGGGGGGTTTTAAAGTTTATTCAGTCAGTACTACTGAGAAAATTTAAGAAACCTTTGCAAGTAATCTTATCCCATGGGATATGAAATTTTATGGTTTGCTACATCTACATGATTTTTAACTATGGTTATGTTTTGAAATGAATTCCACACACCATGACCATTTGGTCGGTGGAGCTTATGACGTGATCTTAGTGAGATACATTTGAATAATTTAGTGGGGCCCATTTTGATTTTGGTTTCTATTTAAGGTTTGTATGTATGAAGATGGAATGTTCTTTTATCATGTGTAAGAAGTTCTTTTGTATTTAGTTTTGTACTATAATTTTATTTTGAAATGAAGCCCACACACCATGATCATTTGTTGGTTGAAGCTTCTGATGTGATTAATGAGGGACATTTGAATCATTTGGTGGTGCCACTTCAACTTTGGCTACTATTCAAGGTGTGTATGCATTTAAGCATGTATAAGAAGTTGAAGTTTTATTTGTATATATATATATATATATATTTTAACTATTATTTTATTTAGAAATGAAGTCTACATGTCATGACCATTTGTTTGGTGGAGTTTATGATGTGATCTTGAGTGATGGTCATTTAAATAATCTAGTGCAACTCACTTCAACTTTGGTCATTGTTCAAGGTTTGCATGTATTTCCTATCTTGATGGGATCTAAAAGGTTGGCTTGTATGAATAAATTCTTATAAAAATTCAATTAGGTCAAAGAAATTCTTTTACAAGAGGTACCAAGCTACCATGCAAATCAGCTACTTGTACACAAGATAGTGAAATTCATCATGATCAAATGCATGTTGAATATGCCATTTTTCTCTATTAGGTCATTTATGTCTACAAAGTGCATTGAATCATCATTAGTCTACATATTGATTGTGTGTATAGGTGTGATGCAATACATGTAAAGACCGCCAAAGTTAGTTTTGACCAACACAACTAGATCCTTAACTACTACACAGAAACATAAATGAAACAAGGCACCCAAGCAAGGAGAAAAGGGAATATTTAAGATAATTTTTTTTTATCCAAATTAAATAAATTGTTGTTCAAGATGCATTTTAATAAGGTAAAGAAAGCACTAACAATGGAAGACGAGACAAAATACCCTTCCCTAAGATAGATAAAGCATTAAATTTCTAGTTCAAGTACAACACTAAATTTGGTGATATATTTGTGGAGTCAATTGTGGTAGATTCTTAGTTGTGTTGGATGGTGTTCCAAATGTAAGGAAAAATCAAGGAGGAAGAGCATCTAGGATGTATATGGATAATTTTCATGGTATTTCACCCATTAAAGGCTTGGATGCCAATAATTTGACTAGATGTGAGTTGCAAAAGCCCTTCTCCACATGACTGTAAGCTTATCCTTGGGACTTCATTCTATATCAAATGTAAAGTTTCATTGGTTAATGTTTAGTGTGAAACTTTGGTTGAGGATTAGGGAAATAGAATGATGAAAAAATGATTTGGAGCATATGATTCTTCTTTTGAATAATCTAAGTTATAAAATATATTTGTGCAAATTTTATATGTGTTGATTCTTCATTAAGAAACCCAAGGAAAGATATCCCTTCAAAAAACCATTTAAAAATTAAAAATATATATCTATAAAAAACCATTAAAACATATGTTATCTAGTTAAGATGAAATGATAACTTTTAACTCTATATTGTAACAAATAGTGTCAAGAATTTCTACTTCCACTACCAAATAAAAGAAAAATTTGTATTAACTTTTCATATTCCCCTATAGGTAATCATGGAGAGAGAGAGGGAGGGAGGGGGAACGGGGTAGGAGAGAGAGACACATATAAGTGGAGAGAGAGAGGGGGGGAGATAAATATATATAGAGAGAGATTGAAATATAGAGAGGAGAGAGTTATAGAGGATCAAAGATATATAGGAGATAGAGAGAGGGGGGTGGGGGTATGGGAGATAGAGAGAGGAGGTGGGGGTATGGGAGTGGGGGATAGGTGATAGAAGAGAGAGAAAAAAAGAGATTTTATTAAACATTTCATGCTAAAAAATTCAAAGATGACATGCATCTATGGGGAGCTATGCTTAAGGTAGCTTGTCATTTGGTTAAGAACCCAATAATTTACGTTTAAAATCTCTTCAATGTACCCATTACACACACTAAACTACAATTGACAATCTAAAGACCATTATTTAAAAATAAATACATAAATAAAATATTGTCATATTTCATTTCACCATCAAATCTATAATTGCATACAAGACTAAGATATTTTGAGAGGAAAAACAAACATAATTTAAATTTAGTCACAAAACCCATATTAAAATTGATGGTACCATTCTCTACAATAGAAGGATACCCTAAATGTTTATTTAAGTTGTAAAGCCTAACATAGAGATGTACACTAAATCCTAATGTAGAGATACACTAAATATTTGTGTAGGAAAAATGGCAGAAGAGAAAGTAGTTTGGTTTGGAATTATAGGGTGTGCAAGCATGGGTAATAAACTTGTGAGAGAAAATGGAATGATATCTAGTTCCTTACTTGTATGACATTTCTAGTAGATCAATTGGCAAGGATAAGGCCTTTATCTTTGCTAAAAAATTACCTCCAAAATTAAATACCTATAGAAACTATAAGTAGATTTTGGGTGATGCTTGTGTGGATATAGTGTACATTCCTTTGTCGACATCCTTGCACCTTGAATGGACTCTCAAGGTTTCCCACAACAAGAAAAATATTATTCTAGATATGCCTCCTACACTTTATGTCAAAGACCATGAAACCATCATAGAGGCTTGTAATAACAATGGGATCTAGTTCATAAATTTCACCATGTGGATGCATTATCTTAGAAGTCTCAACATGAAGGCTTTCTTCAAAATTTAGACCTCTATGTATACATCCATTTTGTAAGGACTCAATCCTTTTTTGTCTCTTAACTTACTACGACAATTTTTTTTTAGTTTCTTTTGTTGGAGAAAAAAAAAAGATCATTGAGACCAAGAGGAGATAACTATTAAGTTTTAGAGTTTTTATTATGTCTAATTACTCTCTCTAGAATTGTTATGTGTGCTCTTTGGAACTACTATGTATGCTCTTTCTAGAGCTACTACTAGATGTGCATGCTTTTTGGAGCTTTTTCTCTACACTTTCTTGTAACTTTGTTGATGCTAGGATTCAATTCAAAATCTATGCAACCAAAAAAAAAAATCTATTCTTCCTTTTTTTTTTATCCTCTTTTTAGTTTCTATCTAGGAACAATAAATTTCCCCCAAAAAATATTCTTGTTGTTCAAAAATCCCAAATATGGGTGTCAAAATGTTAGCCTCCAAAAATAAATGAAGTTTGGTAAAAAGGAATGTTCCCAAATCCAAGATATTCTGGTTAGGGATAAAGTACATGTCAAAAATTTAATTCTCTTACTCAAGATTACTTACCCCAACCTTCCCCTTAATCTTGAGTTTCTTTCATACACATCAAGTATCTTTATGGAGCTAAATTGTACATTTCTAGAGATAAACTACTAAAGATATCTAGAGTTGTTAATTTTTTGAGTTTTGTGTTGACTATATATGACTTCTAGAGTTGTTGCCTCTATATCCATGATGGAAAAAATGTTTTTTTAGGTGTTCAAAAATATTTTTACAATGAATTGGAAAAAATATCTATGAATTATTGCTTATAACTATAAAATTAAACTAAATGATTTCTCTATATTTTATGGGCTTCCTTATGAAAGGATATTGATTATCAATATGCTTGCTTCTTCCATAAAATATCAAATTACTTTTTAGGGCTATTGGTGATACACTATCACAATAAATAGTTGTACAATCTTCTTGTTCTTCTCTCTAATCTAATAAGATCCTCTAGAACTAAATAGCCTACTATGTTGCTATATTTGTTGTTATATACTTAGCTTCTATTATGGAAAGAGAAAAAAAAAACAAATTCTTGAATATCCATGAAATGGCTCCTAAACCAAAATGGAACATACATCCTAATTTTCTCTTCTTGTCATCTACACTACCTACCGAGTTTTTTTCATTAAATCCAACCAACCCAAACTCACTTGTTGTATATAAAATACCATATCCCTTATTACCATTGACATATCTTAGGATTATCTTATCTACTTGCCAATGCATATGGATAAAAGTAAAAACCTGTGTCACACTTTGGGCCAATTGTATGAATTCTATCAAACCCATTTCGTTTGAAAGTGATTAGACCAAGTACATTTTGGATGAAACCATGTGGTGATGACATGGCATCTACATGGCCTCATCATTTAGTCTAAGTAGGTTTCAGTCAAAACATACTCGGCCAAATCACTTCCAACCAAAGGGGATGAATATAAAAGAAAACAAAAAAGATTGGGCATGGGAATTTTGCATGTTCACCTGAAGAATTTGTGATCAGAGGCTACTCGTGCGAAGGCCTGGTCTACAAAAAGGAATCAAAGCCATGTTTTTTTCATTCAGATTCTTTGATTTGGTTTGTGAAGTGTGTGTTTTACTTGATAAGCAATTATTTAAAAGTATGAGGTTACTATTTGTTTGATGATTCATTTTGTTGTGAGTATAAGTTAGGGTTTGTTTTTTGGGTTTTTCAATTTTTGGAGTATTTGGGCTAAATTTTTTTTTTCCCATGTCATTTTTTAAAAGGTCGTATAATATACTTTATATAAGGGTTTGAGTATTTGATTTAAAGGGATTTTTTCTCCCCTTAAGGGTTTATTTATAGAAAAAATCAAAAAATAAATTCCTAATTTACAGTTTGTTCTTGAGGAATCTAATAACTACAACATTCAAGTTTTGCATGTGATTTATTTTCTAGCTTTATAGACTGCTACTTATACGCTGCAATAAACCATCTTACAACTTAGACACTACAATCTTGAAAGAAATAGTACTACCTTATAATAGCACAAAATATTGTCATCACATTGTACATGTACACATCATTTGAAGCATCACATAGAAAAACATTAAAAACATATGTAAAGAAATTCTAACAAGAAATATTGTCTCCCATTCCCTCAGGTTTGGCTTGGTTGTGAACTAAATTATAGTCATTTACCCTAGTCAAGGGTTTTTAGGATAAGGGTTATAAGCCCAGAGGAACCTTCTCCATCTATTCTTTATTCTAGCTTTTAATTCCACTATTTTCAATTTGTAAACCAATTAGGAATTTTTGGAAAACTAAACATTTACTGATAATTATTTATTGTCTATCTCAATAAATTATAATTTATATTAACAAACTTTATAATTGAATGATTGTAATTACATTCTTTATTCAAATATGTCAAATTCTTTGGCATCAATATAGAACTTCAATGGGGTAGGAATAGTGAATTCAATGTTCTTGGGCAATTTCAGTCAAGTTTCAGCTATAGATGTAGGATAAAATGAGTGTGTATGCTTTTTTGGTTCTTGCTTTGTTGTCTTTTCTTTATATTTTAGACTGGGGTGGTTTAGCTTTGGGGTGTTAAGGCTGGGTTAGATAGGTTAGTTCTTTTTATTTTTTAGTTACAAGGCATTAGATGTTGTGGATACATTCCAGGAACAACTTGTAGATGCATTTGATGTTTCTAGGAAGAACCAGGTGTTTTAGATATTTTTGAAACAACTCATACATGATTAAAGATCTGTACCAGGATATAAACTAATTTAGGAGTTAAACCATTTCTTGCAACTTTATTTAAGTAATATGGTGTCAACCTTTGTCTTTTGGGACATTTGGGCCCATATTTCTACATTGTTGTGGTTGATTTAAAATTTAAAATTTCATTGGTTGTTTTGTTATGTAGATGTCCCCTACTCTAGTTGCTTATTGTCTAGCTCCCACCTTATGTAGATCATGACTCAACAAACACTACATTATTTGCTAAAATTTGCATCTATAAACTATAAGTTGTGGTTGAAAGAAAATTGATTTTTTTCTTTTTTTCTTTTCTAGAATCCAAGTAATTCTCACAATATGATCTTTTAATTTTCATATTTAAGATTAAGGTATACAAAGTTATCAAAATTATTACTAAAATAATATTAATTAGAAATTTTGTAAGCTTGGCTGCTAAATTCTTATAAACACAAAGTTCAATTTGCAAAGTTGTAGGGTTAGTTGTTTTATTAAAGCATAACAAAAATGTTGTTTGGAACTTTGGACTGTGTATTGTTCATGTGCATTAAATATGGGCCACAAAGTTAGGTGAAAGGATTTGAAAATTTACATGTCTTTATGTGAATAAAAAATTGCAAGCTACTTGTTGTAAACATGCACATGTATGATAACATAAGCCTAGTAGTAACCTATTCCTACATGGAATTTGACTAAAGAATGACATAGCAAGTAGAAGGATAGAGTTCACCTAGCACTCAAGAAAAAAGTACACTAAATTCCATGTCAAACCATCCAACTCTAAACAATTAGCTTTGAAGTCAACTTCACAAGTAAAACACCCACCAATAACTAAAATGACAAGAAATTGAAACCACCACAACAACCTCATCAATTTGTAAGAGTTCTAATCCATGTGGTTTATTAATAAACCCCTAAAAAATATTGTTGCTCCACATGGGCATCATGATCATAATCACTTAAAGTATTCTCAACATATTTGCATACAAAAAGATAATTATAATTACATTTGATATTCATAGTAGGGTTGAGATGAGAGCTCCTCCAAGAAAGATTAGAATATAGAGTAGCTCATGAAAAAACAAAGAAAGATGGCATGGTCAACAAGAGGGCATTAGTTGGTCTAAACCTTTTGATTCTTCTAAAATGTTTGGAACTAAGAACAACAAGCAACATGAGGTGGTTATTACAAAAAATTTGGGCCAACTAATGCTCTCTTGTTGACCATACCAATAAGAGTAGAAACATATGGCAATATGAACCAATTTCATATTTTAAAAAATAGAAGAATCAATGAGATATTAGATTTAAAAATGAAACCCTTTTTGTACACAAAATTGTGAGTATAAGATAAGAACCTAAACCATATAACCTCACCCTTTATTTAATATTCTTTTGCATTTGATTGATCATTTAATGTATTGAACATAGGAAAACTTGGGTTCAAAATGTATTTGTAGACTTACTCTTTGAAATATCAGCCATTGAACGTAGTCAATTCACTTGAACATGCAAAATGCCAATCAAATATAGAAGAATATTAAATAACAATTTATTGAAATAATTTGGAAGGGTAATAATTGGCCTTTTTCGATGTCTCACACTAAGTGAATTTTTAATAGGCCATGCTTGGTGATTGTGTACATTCAATACAATAATTGATCAATCAAATACTTTATTGAAATAATATTGGAAGGGTAGTAATTGGAGTTTATGTGAATGGATAAATGAAACTAGTTATAGTAGAAATTTTGGTGCCTACAATGTATTTTAGGATATGACTTACAACTAGATATAATTTCATTTAAATGCATGATTTTATGAATATATCTAAGTGGTTCATTTAAATGAAATTATAGTCATACTCTTACATTAAGTTGTAAGTCATATCTTAAAATACATTGTGCTAGGCACCAAAATTTCTACTATAACTAGTTTCATTTATCTATTCACATAACTCCAATTGATACCCTTCCAAGATTATTTCAATAAAGTATTCAATTGATCATTTATTATATTCAGTGTACCGTCATCAAGAATGGTGAAAAGGAAAATTATTACCCTTCAATAGTATTTTAATAAACTGTTATTTAATTTATTCTTGTGTATTTGATTGATCATTTAATGCGTTGAATGTAGGAAAACTTGGGCTCAAAATATATTTGTAGACTCACTCTTTGACATATCAGCCTTTGAACATAGTCAATTCACTTGAACATGCAAAATGCCAATCAAATATAGAAGAATATTAAATAAAAATTTGTTGAAATAATTTGGAAGGGTAATAATTGGCCTTTTTGGATGCCTCACACTAAGTGAATGTTTAATAGGTCATGCTTAGTGATGGTCTACATTCAATACAATAATTGATCAATCAAATACTTTATTGAAATAATCTTGGAAGGGTAGTAATTGGAGTTTATGCGAATGGATAAGTGAAACTAGTTATCTAGTAGAAATTTTGGTGCCTAGCACAATGTATTTTAGGAAATGACTTACAAATTAATGTAAGAGTATGACTATAATTTCATTTAAATGCACCACTTAAATATATTAATAAAATCATGCATTTAAATGAAATTATATCTAGTTGTAAGTCATATCCTTAAATACATTGTAGGCACCAATTTCTACTATAACTAGTTTCACCTATCCATTCACATAACTCTAATTACTACCCTTAGTAATTGGAGTTATGTGAATGGATAAGTGAAACTAGTTATAGTAGAAACTTTTGTTCCTAGCACAATGTATTTTAGGATATGACTTAAAACTTAATGTACAACAGTATGACTATAATTTCATTTAAATGCACCACCTAAATATATTTATAAAATCATGCATTTAAATGAAATTATAGAGTTGTTTAAGTCATATCCTAAAATACATTATAGGCACCAAAATTTCTACTATAACTAGTTTCACTTATCCATTCACATAACTCCAATTAATAGCCTTCCAAGATTATTTCAATAAAGTATTTGATTGATCATTTATTGTATTGAATGTACACCATCACCAAGAACATTCAATATTATACATTCACTTAGTGAGACATCCAAAAATTCCTAGATGTGTGTAATGACAAAAGTATAAACACTTAATACCTTAATCATAATAGAATATCTCCTTCTCTAACATGAAGTAGAATTGCACCACACATAATTATAGTGTAGAATTGCTTATGGTTGATTGTAATTTGTAGGTATCCTAAAATACAATATGTCCCTAAATATAAGTTATGAATGATTATGTCCTTATCCCTACTTATATAGATGCATTATACTTAATCATTCACTCTTTATCATACACTCTTATCCTATATTATACACACTTGTATGATTGTTATTTGGAATTGAGAGATACCTTGCAATTTTAAATGATAATATGTGAGATTCTTTGTTTAATACTTTAGATTTACTATGAAGTTAGTCAAATTTAATCTTCATGTCCATAATTCTTAAAGAATTCAAGATTTATGTATTTATATGCTTACATTACTTTTGCATGCAAATGTTTCATTAGGATATTTTAGTACCACTTTTTTTATAGGAATTTTTTTATAATCCTACTTTCTCCCTTTCTCCCTCTTCTTCATAGATAGTTGAATGAGCTTAAAATCATTTTTATTTTTACTTCATGATGTTCAAGCTACTCATTGCTCATATTTCCTATGGAGCATTCTCCTAGAAAATTGGTTATTGCATATTTACTTTTAGAGAAATAAAATAAGTGCATATTTGTATTTTTTTTTTTTAATTAAATGAAAATCTTTGTATTTATATAGATATGGATGATGATCAAGGATTGCATCATTCCACTTGGTCTCATGAGCAAGCTAAGTCTAGGTCTAATTTATATAATGATAGCATTAGGAGATTAGAGAATGCTTTGAGATGTTTGGACCAAACAATTCAAAACTCCTCTAATCTCCCTAATAGAGATAGATTAGTTAGGATTCAACAGGAGATCCAATGTATGATTCACACGATTTGATCTTATAATCCTTATGATGAGGTTAACACTAAGGAGTTTTATAGGTCCCTTGACAGGAGTGTTATTGGCACTATGAAATTTGATTTTATTTCTACTAGAGTTTCACTACATAATGTGCAAAGCATGTTCCCTCATTATATGGGACAAAAAAAGTTAGAGGATATGTTGTTACTAGATGTACAGATGAGCTTGTAGCTCTGTTTATATATCCTAGAGGGTTGGTAGCCCATCATAGATGGACTCGTAATGATGAGTTGCCACTTTATTTTTGCAAACAACTATATGCTGAGTTCCATTTAGGGTTAGATGTGGATTACACATCTATTCCTTCACATGTTGGGTAGGGAAAAGGGAGATTTGCTGACAAATCTTAATTAAGAGGTGCAGATTTTTGACCACCCATCAACAAGAGGGAATTAGTTGGCCCAAACCTTTTGGATCTTCCAAAACATTTGGAACTAGCAACATCAAGAGGTGTAGCAACATCACCTACCAAATCCAACCTTTTTGACAATATTGCCATGATTTCTACTCAGGTCGATTAGATGACATCTGATCATGTAGGTAGATACTTATTATGTCGACAAATTAGCCTTCCTCCCACTAAGGCTACATTTTTCAATTATGATCCCTACATTCATGTAGAGCTACCATCACTATCAGATGTGGCCTAGATGAGTGAAGCCACTCTACGTGATGTGTGTTCGGTTTTCATTGTTGATTTACTATCATCATACTAGTTTATTAGTGATGAGTATGGGATTATTTTAGATGTTGTACTGACTCATATTAGACAACATTTTGGTAGATAGTCGAGTCAGGGTGAGGCAACTTGATAGGATGATCAACATATTCTAGACTAGCCTACAGTCCCTACACAACATCAAGTTGAAGTTATTGCACATGATGTACATGGCACATACAACTCACTTCTCTTTGACACTGGTCCTTTACCTAATACAGGTGTCCCTATTGTGACTATGCATTCTCATGACATTAGTGACATTGGTAGAGTGCTCCAGGGTGAGATGCAAGTACTTTCAAATAATCTATATATTTTGTGTTCCGAAAATTCACATACATATATTAAATAAAATTGACTTTAAAGTAGTTCTCACTCTTCATTGAAATCTTGTATTTGAAAATTTCTAGCAATATGGGTATTTATCATGCTTTGGAGATTTGGAGCATGCAGACAATCCTATGCATGGTAAATTTGAGGTACATTTATAATATTTAAAGTACTTGATACATTCAAACATTGAAAGTACAAAACTTTAAGATGACTTTACATTTACACATGTACATTAAATTCATTAATGTACTTTCTTGTGCAGGGAGTTGGATCGAGACATCGATCAAGACAAGGATTAAGAGAGGCATTAGGCCATGGATCCAAAGAGATTAGGAGAGGGATCCAGACAAGGATCAAAAGAGAGATCAAGCCATAGTCATACTAGGCATCCTCCACTTTGACTTTTTTTTATATGCAGACACGTGATTTGTTATACATTTTATATTGTGATTTTTAACATTATGGTTCTTAGATCACGATCTTCACATTATATACATTTTACATTATGGTTTCACAATATGATTCATCTTATTATGTTTTATAGTATATATACATTTTACATTATGGTTTCACATTATGGTTCATCTTATTATAGAAATAGAAATTCTTGAAGCTAATTAGGGTTTTGAGTTGGGAAACTTTAATATTCTTTCTCACTTTTAATCTATAAAAAAATTGAATTAATTGAATGAATTTTTGGTTCAATAAGGTAGTTGGGAATGGTGGGTTGAACAACCAACGCTTTACAATGGTTGTTTTCATGAGTGGGTATAGATAATTTGTTACATGGTTTCAACTTGATTTTTTTTTTGTGAAATTATTGAGTTATGTGTGTTATAGGATATGAACCAAGTGCTTTGTCCAATAGATTTTGCATCTTAGGATTTTGGATATGTTCTAAGGCTAATTTACCAACTATGTTCTAAGGTTTTTGACAACAATTTACACATCAATTATTTAAAATTTAATAATAAATAATGATCAAGGCTCTACAATTATTTAACATTTACACAACAAATAATGATTAGGGCTCTGCAATGATCGAGTGGGAAAAGAAGTGGGGCTCCATATTTGAAATCTCCTAGCATCAATGATGGAGAAGGCTATGATTCTGACAATGATAATGTAGTCCCTTGGCTTGTCGAGTTCATGTGGTCTATTGTTGTGAACGCTTCTCCTATGGATGGGATTTCTTCCTTTGTCTAGGCTTCTCAGGCGTGTGATGGTTTCTTTCACTCCTTGCCTGTGTTTGGGACACATTGTGGCTCCCTTGCAAGGTTCTTTTATTGGCTGGTGGTGTCCTTTAAGGGCAAGGCTCTTCTATCCTTCATGGGAACTAGAAGACCTTCAGGTTGTTTAGCAATTTTGTATGCTATGGTAGATGGTTTTGGTGGTTCCTTTTTCTTCAAGGATCTAGGTGTGGGTTTGTTACTGTAGAATGGTTAGGGTTGGTGTTGTAGACCCCCCTTTCTCCCCCTTTCTCTTTATCTATGGCTCTTGCCATTTCTAGGCAGGGTGTCTTCACTTCTAGCCCTATTTTGGGTTCGTATTTGTGGGTGTTTTCACTTTGGTGTGTTGTGATGGTCATGAGGGGGTCCTCCTCCTCCTTGGCCTCTGTTGGCATTAGTCGGTGGTTAGGGTTTTCTATTGTGGCCTATCTCTTTTGGGTGGTGGTTTCCTACCCCTAGGCCTGCTCTGGTTTCTTTG
Source organism: Sequoia sempervirens (assembly GCA_007258455.2). Lineage (NCBI taxonomy): Eukaryota > Viridiplantae > Streptophyta > Pinopsida > Cupressales > Cupressaceae > Sequoia > Sequoia sempervirens. The sequence goes on from VDFB02058242.1 coordinate 323,541,194, forward strand.
TGGGGTGCTTGGTGGGAGGCTTGGGTGTGGCTTGGCTTCCTCTATTCTATTTGAGGCTATTGGCTTTTCTTCAACCTATGTTTTTGGTTTCAAGTCTTTGCATAAGAGTGTTGCTACTCTTCTTAGTGGCAGTTGTGACTATGTTGTGTGGAGGGCATACCTTTGCTGCTCCCCTCCCCATGTGTGGAAGTGGTAGGGTTCTTCTGTTGGTGTGCTCTACTTGGTGTGTGGAAGCTCTTGGAATTTTGTTGCAGTCCACTTGGTCTTCCCTTTTAACGGGGTCTAGTGGTTCTATGGTTATGCTTTGGTGGAAGCCTACTAGTTTCTCGATGGTGAGTCTTTTAGGCCTTGTTTGGTTGAACCAGATGAGTGGTTTTTTTAAGTTGGTTGTGGGAAGCCTTTCTCATCCTTGTTTCATGTTCCTTGTGTCAGGTTTTCCTTTGGATAGGATGTCTTTCCTTTCTACTATCACTGGTCTTTTCCATGTTCTATAGATAAATTATTTTGAGGTGGAGTCTACTTTTATTGAGGGGGAGCCCACTCCTATTGAGGTTGAGTTGGTGTTTGTTTTGATGGAAAAGTGTTCTTTCCTCTCTTATGAGTTCCTATTGAGGTGGAGCTTGTTGGTGTTGGTGAGTGGTGTCTCTGGATTGGATGGTTTTTTTTATCCACTCCTTTAGAGGGGAGCCCTCTCCTTTTGAGGTGGAGATTGGGTTGGCTTACTTGGTGGATGGTTATTGCAAGATGGTTAATTCTTTTCTTAATTCAACTTTAATCTATGTCTCTGGTTTTCCTTTTCTATGTGGTTGGGTGACTAGTGTCAGGTTGGTCTGCTATGGTTCAGTTGTTGTTGTTTGTGATCCTATTATGGTGAAGCCTTCTCCTTTTGAGGTGGTGCTTGCTTGGTTGATGTGTTTTGAAGTTTATTCCTCTACTGGTAAGGGAGATTCTAACCCCTCTATTGATGGGAATCTAGTAGGCTCAGTTTTGGCTAACTTGAGTAGAAGGTATGTTGCAGTCCAGCTATTGTAGGTGATTGGTGGCATGGTGAATTATGATAGTCCTCAAGGCTTGATATGTAGTGGATTGTTCGTTGGCTTAGAATTTTCTCTGTAGCTTCTTGTGATTCTTACCACTCTTTTGGTAAGAATTTGTTAGGCTCTTTTTTGTCTAATTTGAGCAAAAGCTTTGTGGAATTCCAACTGCTATAGGTGTTATGTGGCTTGATGATTCCTGGTAGTCTCTTAGATTTGCAGTTTTGTGGGTTCTTTTTTGGTTCAATAGGATTGGGTTTGGTCCTAAGTGGTCGGTTACTTCTAGTTATGGTGCCAAGTGTGGGTTGCTAGTTGGTCTTTGACTCAGGACTGTTGTTGTTTCTATGTGCTCTGTTGCTCTTGGTCATTGGTGACAAAGTGTTGTGCTTCTACGGTGTCTTTGTTGACACTGTGTTGAATGGAAAAGTTTGTGACTTTGTTCTTTGGAAGTATCCTTCTCCTTGTATGTAAAAGGTTCTCAGTCCTTTTAAAACCCTGCTTACATTATCAAAAATATTTAACAATAAACATAATACTAATATTAAAAAACCCTAAAATAATCATATTTTTATTTAATTCTCATGTTGTGTTAAAAATTAAGAATAGGTAACTTCCACATTCACTATAAATTCACTCAAAGTTATTGTGTCATCTAGCTTGAAATTTTTTGAACCCATTTCTATGCTTGAAAATTATAGTTCATCATTAATTAAAAAGATTTTAGAATTTAATAATCTATAATATTTAGAGATATTTCAAACAATACTTTTAAGAAATGCAATTTTTTGATTATATGTTTTGGGGCACTACTATAAATTTTGGGAAATGTAATTTTTAGATTTCATGCCTAATTAAATATTAAATAATGATTTGGATATCATATTTCACAAATTCATTTTTTATTTTACTAAATCAAGTAAAATTCCATTTTAAGTAAGCTGCTTGAGCTTAATGAAGGATTAAATATTTATTTTTAACCAAAACTTAAATTTTGTATTTAGATTTACAAATAAATAAAATTCACTTGCAAATGAGAAAGTTATTTATAAATTTTACTATTCTATCTCTTCAAATTAAATTTAAAACTAAATATATAATACTAATCAAACATGAATGATATTCTAAATATGATTTTTATTGATAATAATATATGTTTTAATACTGTGTGTCCTTAAAAATTTGAGTATAATTTTTAAAAATGATTAATTTCAACTATTAGGATGATGATATATATTTTTCAATTATGTCATTGGTTATCTATTCAACTCTTTCAAAAAAAAATAAAAAATAGAATAATTCATAAGTAAATAAAATAAATTTTTAATAAAAATTAAATCAAATAATGTAGATAAAATAAAATAGTTCTTAATTCACCTTTTCTATGTATCAATGTATTAAATAAAATAATTCTAAAATTAAATTAAATGTCTATTAAGTAAATAAAATAACTTTTTTCAGGGACAAAAATAAATTTATACTAAATTAAAGACAAATACAAATATAGGAGCACCGATAAGATTTCCAAATGCCAATATTATAAATTTCCAAATTGATGAGATGATCTTGCTAAATATTATAAATTTCAAATAAAGAAAATGTGTGATGCCAATAGATTCTAATAAAAATTAAATTTGATGAATATTGCGGATGAGAAACTGTGATATTATTTAACTTCAAAATAAATGTGACTTTATTGATTGACTATGATGTCACATTCATTTCAATGCTAATAAGTATGTGTTTGTGATTCACAATCCAACGTAGGAAGGTAAGGGTTTTAAGAACTAGGTGAAGAGTGTTCACAACTATAGTGTTTTTTATATCATCAAAATTAAGATCAAAATTATGTGTTATAATTATGCACCAAAGATATCCACAAACATGAGGTTAAACTCATAGGTAAAAAAGTGAAGTATTCACACTTCTCTACAAAAATTAAATAGTTTTAACATAATCTTTATTTATTTCATATTTACTTAATCATTGTACCTAGTCTAGCTAGTGCTAAAGAAACTTGCTTCTATTAATAAAATTAAAACTTACAAATTTTGTTGGATCTATATTAACATTTAATGAAATAATTTTTAAGCATGAATTCTTCATTAAACACAATTACTACAAATAAGATCACCTTAAGAAAGCTTTATAGGAAAATAAGATCACAAAAAACAATATCTTCATGGGCTACTATTGAATGAAATTATTTGAATTCAACATAAAATAAAAATATTTTCAAATTTAGGTCAATTTTTTTTTTTTTTAATTCAAGGGGTAAACACTTTTGACCCAAAGCTATGAACTGGTGAGGTCACAAACAGGGGACCTCATCCCCAATATCTTAAAGTTCTTGGTACATATAATCTGGATCCTCTCTATCTTTTATTATCTCTAAAATCTTTTCATGGTCTTCAATAGGCAACCTCCACCTTTGTTTGGCACACCCTCTTTTTGGTAAAGTTTCAAGATTTAATCTTGTTGCTATAACTAAATGACTATAATGTAAAACCTTTTGACCTAGCATATAATCAATAAATATATAATGTCATTTGTATCTATCTTTGTTTGTTGATAGTATGTTCCTTCAACAACCATTGATCCAGTAGGATACTCTTGTCCATCACCATCTATCATTGATTCCAACAATTTGCATTTTGGTTGCGCGTATCTTAATAGATAGTAATCTACACCTTCTATATTGCTAGGATTTGCAAGAACAAAAAAAATATCTCCTGTAAACACCATGTAGTAAACCATGCTTAGCTTAGGTAGAATATAAATCAGTTTTAAGCTAAAATTCAATTTAAAAATTTAAAATTTACCTATAACAACTAGATTTGATACATGTTTGTAATTAGCTGAATACAAAGGATGATAGATATCTACAATGTCATTATCTTCAAAAAAATTTGATGTGGCCACTAATTTTTTTATTTCCCATTGTGAAAAATACCCATCTCTAATATTCTCACATAATATTCTCACATTGTAGAGTGTTTGCATTATTCTCAATGCAATCAACACAAAATCATGTTTTTTCTCTCACTTGAATTGTTGGAGGCATGTTATGGCCTACTGTCATGATTTGATGCAAACTTCTAATACCACTAATTATTTGAAAATTAGTAAGACTTGATCAATCAATATCTATAAATTTCAAACATCCAGTTTTTTAAAAAGTATAAAATTAAAAATTCAATTCATGTACACATTGAAATTCAAAAAACAAATTCATTTATGTATCTTTAACTTGTCAAAAAATATCATGCGTTGTATATTGAGTCATGGGCAGAAAAATGAATTTTGCACCATTCAACAATTTCATTTGCATTCCTTATTGCATTACCTACAAGTTCATGTTGGTGAAATGTTAGGTTAAGAGGTTTTGTAGTTGAAAGGAAAAGACGATCTCAAAAAAATAATTAGATATGTTCTAAAAATCTATATGGTGTTACCTACAAGTTCGTGTTGGTGAAGTGCACACTTTACACATGCTCCAACTCCATCATGCTATCCTTTTCCATGTCCACTCATAGAAATTCCACAAAAAAATTATGTGGAATCTAATATGTTGTTGCTTAACTAATTAAAATATTTTGCAGACTTAAATTGTCATGTGACATTACAATCAATTTCATTTAAAACCAAGATAGTAAAAATAAACTATATGTGTACAACATATAAGTCTGAACAAGTTAAGTAAAAAAAAAATATATAATTGTTTTAAGAAAATAAATGAACACTTACCAACACATCCATCAAACCATATCCAATGTTGTGAAGCATATATTTCACATCTTCTCAGGTCTTCAAAAAATATTGCAAAACAATGGGCTACATAGCTTCTATCATGACTTGTATCATCACTGATATAAAAAATGAATCTCTTTGATGATAATTCGTTCATCTTTGCTACTTTGTACACCATCCACATGTTCTTTGGCATGTCTATAATAGACTTGTACAAATATTGCAACTTTTTTTGAATGATAATATTGGCTTTGAATCTTAGTTTGAGGACTAAATGTATAAATCAACAATAGAGAGAATACAACCCATTAGAAAGAAATTATTTGAGTTACGAAATTTCTTAGCTTTCCATGTAGCACCATGACAATGTTGAATATGTGGATATATGATATAGCAAAATTTGTTCACAAATTCATTGTAAGACAATTCACTCTCTTTGAGAACAATTTTTTTGGTCTTAACTTTTGACTTTGTTGAGTATTTCTCATATTCAAATCTCTTCCACAAAACTTGCATTGAATGATCAATATTCTCAACCTATAAAAGATTCTTCAAATTTTCACAAGCATTACATATATTTTTTATAAACTACACTTTCAATTCATTTGAATCTTTTGATTTTTGCATAGAAGAGACTTCAAAATTGTGTTGTACTTCTAGGGATGACTATATTTGGATTGATTACTACCATAGATTTTTTATATGACTGTAGGTGTAGATGAAATTCAACATGACTTTGGAAAGTCTCATGTATCTTATTTATATGTACAAAACTTGGTTGTAGTCTCTCAAACATCCTTTGCAAAATATTCACATTTGAAAATTCTTGCTTGAATGCTTCAAAAAGTTCATTTTGTGTTGTATCTATAAAATGTTTTAGATGTGGAATTTGTGTACCATCTTCACCATTTATCTGTATAGTGTCCCTTCTATTGGAAGAAACACTAGAGTGGCTGGTCCAATATTCAATCACCTATTCCTTTACATTTTCTAAGATTTTATCTTTTTGAGGAACCTTGCAAATATTTACCCAATTATTCTCAATATTTCCATCTAATCTATTTCTCTTTCTGATATATCTTTGAACAATTCTCCTAGAAACATTGAGTAATTCATAAATTGCTTGAAGTTGTCTTCTATGCGATAATTTCTTACTAAAAACTGCAGCCATCAATGATCTACATGCAACACTTAAATCAACAACTCGACTCTTATTTTCAATAGAATTCGACGCTTCTTGCAGGTTTTCAACTATTGTTTTCTTTAACAATATTGATGAATTTTTCTTATTATCAACCCCCAAAAACTTCAAAACAAGGGTCATTTCTCTCCTCCTAAATAACTTTGTAAATAACTGTGCTCTTCCAACTATAGACTTTTGTTCAAAAAATTCATTGCATATTCTTTTAGAGTGTAATTTTATTGTGCTTTCAAATAACATATCTTCAGATGAAATGTTATTGAAAATGGATTCCTCATCCATCTCCATAATATTTTCCATACCAAGGAAAATATTTATATCACCACCTTCAATTTGTCCTAGTACATGTACTCCTTGGTCATCAACAATTTCCATGGGTTATTCTCGAGAAGATGTTCCTTCATCCACTTTTCTAGTATCTCTTCTTCAATCATACAACCTTTTTCTTGTATTTTTATTCCCCATCACAAATTGCTCAAGTTTGAATTCACTTGCATACAAAAATAATGCGCACTTAAACATTTTGATGTTTGTATTGGATGAAGTGTCACCTAATATCATGGAGGTATGACTATTTTTTACTGTGAAAATAAGATGTGAACCCATCATTGTGTATGTGGAAACCGTTTTTTGGAATCTTCTCCTATGTGTGAAGGCTTGATTTGATAAAAGTGGATGATCCTAGTTGATAGGATATTTTGGCCTTATCATTTTTCATGCTTGTCTCTTCTTGATCATTCGAGATATCGATTTGATCCATGGTAGCTTTTTGTATCTTCTTCTTTAACTTGATCTATAATAGCTTCTTTATATTCTTCTTTAATGTTATTCATGTCATTTGTTTGATTATTTGTGTTGAAAGGAGGCAAGTGTCTCATTTTGGGAAATGGTTAGCAATTCCTTGGTCTAATTAGAATTATTAGGGGGTAAGGGTTGGTTATAGGTGATTTTTTGTAAGAGGGGATATTGGTATTAAGTTGAGGTCTCATGAGATGATCGAAAAAATTATTGAATGATGAGGGGTTGTTTGAAGGATCACTATTCCTTGCTTGTAGGATTTCAGTGGTGGAAAGTATTTTAGCCACTTGTGCTAGGAGGCTAAGCAGGAGGTGATCTTTATCAAGGAGGATAATTTTCTCCATAATTTGTTGATTATAAGGGTCATTGGAAAATTCCCTTAGTCTAGGAGACTCTTCAAGAGTCTACCATTTCCTCATGAGGGGTGGGTGGTTGAGATGAAGTGGTATTGAAAAAGGATTCTCTATGGTAATCCATTAATTTCTTTGCTTGTGATCAAGTGTTTGGCATGGAAGGAGAGAATTCTTTAAGAGATTAAAGATGTGGACCTTGGACTAGATTGTGGATTAGGATGACCTTAGGATTGATTTTTTGATGATGTGATTAAGGATGTTTTGTTGGCATTGATGGGATGATTTTTTCAATTGATGGTAAGCAACTAAGGGTTATGATCAAAAGGTTTCATCTAGATCCTTAGGATTTTCTTACTTAGGATATGCAAGTTCCTAAGGAGGGGTAGATGAAGGATAATTTTGAAAAATTTGGCAAAAAGGTAGCCATTCCTTAAGCTAAATTATCAAAGATGCAACTTAAGATAGGCAAGTTCTTAAGCTACCCTAAGATTAGGAAGGGTGATGAGGAATCTAGATTGTTTCCTAGTGAAAGATTTGGTTTGCAAAGTGGTGACATGATAAGTGCTGATTTTTGGGATAGATCTTAAGGTTGATTTTGGATGATAATGATGAAGAAACTAATGATGTGGGGGAGAGGGAATGATATCAATCCCAAGGTGTGAAGATAATAGGTGATTATAAGGTGATAATAAGGGAAAATTTGGATGGTGGGGGAGGGTGAGGAATAGGTATTTTAGGTGTGAATATGGGTTAATTGGTGATCAAGAGACAACAAAGTTACAAATTATGTCAAACTAAACCAGAGAGCCCTAGGGGGTTGAAGTTAGAGATTTAAATTTTGTGCTAAGACAAAGGTGCAGTTTCAAGAAAAAGTAGGCACAACATATTTTAACCTAGGTACAAAATCTCAGGTGCAACAATTTTTTACAAAGGAACGAGTTTTTTCTCAGGTGTAGTTTTAATATTTTTGAAGAGATATTTCAACAAACAATAAAACAAATTGGTTGATTTTGGAAGTTTTTGATGTTTTCAAAGGGTATAGCCAAATTGTCAACCCTTTGGTTGATTCATCTTCATGGGTTTTACACAAAAAGAAACTTCAAGGACTTGATTATAAGCCCTAAGCTTGAGTAGGATTATAGATTAATGTGGGCTCACCATCCAAACAAGCTTGGGTTAATACTCCTTGATACTCAAGTGGTTATTTGGGGCACCCTTTCTCATGAAGGTGGATAGCTAGAGATCTAGTGGCACAAGGTCATCAATGGATGCCATGGGTTCATGTTCTCTTTCTCCTTGGGAACTATCGAAGTTCACCACAAGGATTTTTATCTCAACTTAAGGGAGTACATGGTGAGTAACTTTAGGGTGCAATTCACATCTCTTGCACTACACTAACCTGTGTTCGATGGATTTCTAGGTTTACAATGTTTTTCTAGGGAGTCCTCAATATACACAAGGTATGTGAGGCCCAAACTGTGGACACTAGTCTGTCACAAGCATGGATCAGGAGCTTCAACAAGGTATTAAGAGCTCATACCAACCCTTCACTCCTAGCCTGGAATCACCCTAGGCAATCAGAGCTCTGCCAAATTTGATGCAACTAGATTGGGGTACAACTTTAGTTCTCCCCCCTTTATATACCCCACCGGTATTCATGGTTGGAATCATCCCTTGGGGTGATGAAATACCTAGGAAAGTCCCACAAAAGGAAAGGCACACTAGGTGTTTTTGATCTCCAAGATCACACAAAGCATGAGGGGAGAGCATACACACAAGCTAGTGACCTTATGTTTACTTAAAACATTGATCTAAATATAATGAAGAGATGTAAAAATTTCTAATCCCCAAAATCACATTAGCTGTGAGGGGAGAGCATACGTCTATTACACCCTTCCAAGCACAAAAAACAAGTTCATTTACCCTCTAATCTAACTTTAGTGCCTAAATTAGTGGGAATATAAAAAAATTTGGCCAAACATCCTGCAAAACCACAAATTAGTAGTTTTTCAATATTAGTCTTCGACAATTGACAACTACACCACTTGTTAGTCCAAGTGTTAGCTCAAAATATTTAGATTAAAACGTAATGAACATATAAGCATGAAAACATGAAATAAACTAGAAATGAACATATAAGCATGAAAACACAAAATAAATTAAAGAAAATTACCAAATCTTTTGCTTTGGATGCTTGTTTTTCCTCAAATTTAAGTATTCAACTAGATAGGGGTAAATGCAAAAAGATGAGTCCACGAAATATGAATTTTTTTACTTTTGGAAAAAAAATGAAATCGACTTGCAAAAAATGGGATCCTATTTTTTAATAAACGAGATCCTGTTTTTAAAAAGCGAGATCCTGTTTAGCTTCGAGATCCCAAGCCTAAATTTAAAAAACAAGATCCCATTTTTTAAAATTTTCATTTTTGAAAATTTTCAAAATGGGATCCCATTTTGAAATTTTTCCAAAAACAATTTTTTTCAAAATGGAAAGTTTTCAAAACAGATCCCATTTTGAAAACTTTCTATTTTTGGAAACTTCCAATTTTTGAAAAATATCCATTTTCGAAAAGTTTTCAAAGTGGGATCTTGTTTTGAAAACTTTCCATTTTTGGAAACTTTCTATTTTTGGTAATTATCAAAACGGTATCTCATTTTACAAAACAAAATCTTATTTCATAGAATCATAAAACATATTTTTTTATGAAACAAAATCCCATTTTTTAAATTATGAATTTTTGAGTGGGTTTTTGGTTTTTTTTTGGTTCAGGAAATGGCTTGGGGACCCAAACCTAAGCTTTGGACCTGTTTTGACTCGCAACTTGAAGGTCCTGTTAATGTCACAGGAAAATAGTGACTTTGGACATATGTCTAAACACCTATTTTGCAGAATTTTTTTACGAAATTAAAACCCATTATAGATGAGACAGTACAAATTCCAAATATATTTTTTTTTTAATAATTTGATTTCTTTTTCTATTTTTCAATTAATTTCTAATGAAACTAGTCCATAAACTTGAATTATTAGGTTTTTTAGTATTTTAATCATTTTTGACCAGACATTTCGACATATGGATTGCACAAGAACAAACTTTAGACAATTTTCTTCAATTTAAAAAAAATAAAATGATAAGTTTAGGTCATCTTATGCGTGTTGTACACAACAATTTTTCAAAATGACAAATATGCCTAATAAAATTTTAACAAAATAAATCAATAAAAAATTACAAAAAAAAATATCGAAAACAAGCTCAGTGAGTCACAAATCTTTTCCCAAAAGGATTTAGAAAATATGATAATTTAGGTCAAAATATGGATGTCGTACATGTGCATGGTATGGAATAAAAAAGTGACTTTTAAACATTGGTTTTTAGAAACGCCTATTGAAACTCAATTTGTACAATCTGGGTATTGAAATAACTTACATATTTAGAAACTAGGCTCTGAGTACTACATTTTATGATTAGTGATGTTTTTGAAGATTCCATCTCTAAGTGCTTCAAATTTTAAGGTCAAATGTGTCAAATTTTGGAAATCAAGGAAAACACTTCCACTTTTTGGCCAAAAAGTGGACTCAACTTCTTGCCAGCACCCATAGCCTATGACAAATGATTAGAAAAGTATTGTTCAGTATTATATGCCTGATGATTTAAGAACGGAAGTAAATAATAAAAGTTGGTTTTTAAAAAAAATAGGAAATAATTACTTTATTAAAAAGTGGAGGAAAAATGGAAAAAACCTAAAAAATAAAATAATAAAAGTTGACTTAAATAGTTATTTCAATAAAAATTGGATGAAAAATTCAAAAAATTCAAAAAATTAGAAAAATGGTCGAATATGATCTGACCAAATAGTAGTCAGCCGAATATGTTTAGGTCGGAACTTATTCACTCAAATCCTATTCAACCGAATATGTCTAGATGGTAGGTGACTTGGCAACAAAGTCACCATTTTTTTTCAAATTTCCAAAAATTTCCAAGCTTCTAGTGAATATTTCTTCAATCAAAATTATTTTAAAAAGAAAAAGAAAAATACCCTTTGTAGAGCTTACAAAGTTGAATTCAAATATATATATATATTGATTAGTTTTAGTATATGGATATTTTAAAATATTGCAAGTAGGTTGTTTAAAGTCAAAAAGAGGTTCAATTGAAATTAAATAAAAAATAGTTAAAACAAATTGGAAAACATATGATGCCCTAGAGGAGAGAATCCTCTTCAAAAGGGTATATTTTTTTTTTTTGAAAATAAAAAAATAAATAAACAATAGTTGAGATCAACTGAAAACTATCAAATTCAGGTTAGTTTGATTTTAAAATGTTATTACGAAAAAATTATACACCAAAATTTCAAAAAAATAAAAATTATGCCCTAGATATTGAAGTCAGCTATTTGGGAAAAAGTTCAAGAGAAAATGATTTTTTTCTATTTGTTTCTTGGCGTAAAATTTTTCTTGAAATTTTCAGCATTACAAAATTTGCTTTTAAATTGATAAAAAAATATCTAAAATTTTGAAAAATTACAAGAATAAACTTCAACAAAAGTTCTACATTTTATTAGTTTTGAAATTCAAAACATAAATACCACTTTTATGTGGTTGAAGTTGAAAACTTTTTTTCATGTTGGTCGATTCTTTTATAAAGTGTCACACAAGTTTGTGCTTTTACCCATATCCTTTGGTATCTCCATAAATCTAAAAAATAGGCTTATTGTATGCATTATATTAGTCCCAATTGCTATTAAATGCAATAACCCTCCAACCATGCTCTTCTATAAGGTTGGGTTTATACTATTACTATAATTTTCCTTAATTCTAAATGTGTGGTTGTTGGTGTTGGTGCAAACTTGTTGCTTCAAAAACAATGTAGCATACTTTGTTTAAAAACTAAAATTGCCATGATCCATTTGTTATACCTCAATACCAAAGAATTTTTTTAGAAAACCTAAGTCAACCATTACAAATTATTTTTCATTACACTTTTGAAATAAACAATGAGGTCATTATTCTATATGAAGATTAGATCATTTAAATATAAAATAACAATCAAAATCCCACCATTATTTTCCTTTATGTAGAGTGTGGGATCAATATCACTTCTTATAAAGTCATTGCTAATCATGTATGAATCATTTTAATTGTACCATACTTGAGGTGCTTGTTTAATCCCATAAAGAGATTTATTTAGGTTGTATACTCTATCTTCTTGTTGTGATACTTCATAGCTAGGTGGTTGTTGAACATACACTTCTTTGAGAACTTCATTTAAGAAGGAAAACCTTATATCCATTTTTTCTACCTTTCACTTGTGTTGATTTTCTATTGCTAAGACTACTTGCATAATTTCCATTCTCTCCATTGAAGCATATGACTCATCATAATCTCTTTTAGGTTTCTATTTTTATCCTTTCAAAACCATCCTTATTTTATGTATTTCTATTATTTCTTCAACATTAATCTTGGTCTTATAGACCCACTTAATTTCAATCACTTATTTTTCTATAGGTAAATCTATTAGCTCCCATGTCCAGTTTATTTCCATTGCATCCATGATCTCACACCATTTATTTTCTCTTATAGCTTCTTCAAAGTTTATTGGATCACGATGAGAAAATCGTTAGTGTAGCTATTTATTTTCTTAGTGGCTTAATTATTTTCCCTTAGTCCTAGGTTTTTCCTACACTTTTATTAAGTTTTTTTAGGCTAATAAAATGAGTTTAATTAATGGATGGATTGTTGTGTCATTATCCTACAAGGGATTTACATTTACTATATTTATACCACTTGGTGTTCATTCCCTATTGGGTGGACTTGCCACCTCCACCTCTCCCTAAGTCTACAAAAAAATCACTACCTAGCTTGTATTTTTAGTCTTTGATGTAGCTTATTTTGGTGACTCCTAATGTAATTTTATCATCTTGATATTTACACATATTTTAAATTCTCCATTCTATATGTGTTATTATTTTACAATCTTCATAACTTATTTCTCTTTTTTTTTTTTTTTATTCATCTATTTTATATTTTTAACAAAAATAATACAAAATTTAGATTTTTATTTGATTGATCATCATAACTTGCATTTTCATAAATCTCCCTCATGCTTTTTATTTTTCTTGGCATTAGGGAGGTGAGAATTGGATCTGATTTCTCACTACTAGAGTTGCTTGATTGTGAATGATGTCTTTAGAGTTGATTGGTGGATTTCAAAGCTATTATAGATAGTCTCCAAAGTTTATTTTTGGGTTCTAAATGTACTATAGGTGATATCTAGAGCTAACTGTTGGGCTGTAGATCTACTATAAAGGAACCTTTTTTTATCTATGTTTATTTCTTACTCATCATCTATGGGTATCATTATTGAAATATATAAGAATTTTTCCACTATACCATCCCATGATTCATTTTGTATTAACTCAATATCCTTGCTAATTGTAATCTTCTTGGTGGTAGGGTTATACAACTTATATGACTTGTATTCTTCAATGTGGCTTATGAAGATGCACTTTCCCCTTGTCCAATTGAACCGTAGATTTTTGGGTAGAGCTTATAGGTTATCTTGTGCTCTTAGGATGTTTCACCTACAAGGAGAGAGATAAACCCCACTCAAAAGATCTACTCTAGGTTCACTCAAATTATGCAATGTATGATGTTATTTGAACTAAATGGAATGAACTAAGTGAAATTAGATAATCTATTTGACTAATTTTGTTTGCAAGACCTAAGATTTATGCAAAGTTGGAAAACATAATGATGTTTGCTAGAAACTTGAATTGATGAAAGAAAATGAAGATTAATCTAAATAGAAAGAAGGATCTTAAAGTGTGTGCACCTAAGAAGCTGAAGGGGAATGGAGAGAAATATGGAAAACTGACAAAATCTAATTTTGAGCTAACTAGGACTCATTCACCACCCTGGGTGAATCAGTCCCAGGTTAGGGTTTTTTTGCACAAAAACTATTTTCTGTCAATTAGGTGTTAGGATTTGCATCTAACTCAAAATTGCACCTCAGGAGGGACTCATTTGCCATACATGGTGAATCAATACACTTTCAAATTTTGTGTTCTACACCTTGACACTTGCACAACACTTCCTAACAGAAACCCAAGTCAGGATCTTGGAAAATTCCTACAAAATAGCTTAAAATTGTTTGTCTAATGGGTGTTTTTCCTTGGTCAAACCCCTAGTTGGGTAATTAAAACTTGAATGGAGAAAAATCTGCATAAAACCCTAGCCTTAGATGTGTTAAAGACTAGGAAAATCTAAAGTATGTCAAAAACCCTATTTTATTGTGCAAGAATACAAAGTGCAAATGTGATTTGAATGATGCAAGATCTCAATCTTAGAAATATTACAACACATTAAAAATGGAGATAAAATGACATGCAAATGAAATGTAGATGAAATGCAAACTTTAATATGAAGATAGAGTGAAAATGGAAGATGGAATCACTTTGAAAGTTCCAAGTCTTTAGGTGTGATTTGATGGCTAGTTGCATCTCCTCAACCTATATTTCTCCATGATTTTCCATAGGCATCCATCATTAGCCCTTTGTAATGTTGAATCTTGACCTAAAGAGTGAGCTTCAAAACCTGCAAAAACTCTAGTTTACTACCCTGAAACTTCAACCTTGCTAATGAAACTTGTTGTGGAAGACTTGAATTTAGAAATTGATTTTGTGAAATGACTAAAAGATGTGTAAAATGACTTAAAATGAGTATTTATAAGCAACAACACCTAATTTTCCTGTTATTTAGACCTAAGAGGCTGACATCCACCAAAAATTTAAGTTGAATTAATTAAATTCCCGCTCAAAATTAAATTTTCCCTCAAAAGGGACTCATTTTCCATCCTTGGAAAATGGGTCCCACCAGAGGGGACTTATTTACCCAAGGTGGCGAATGGGTCCCACTACTAATTTTTGAAGGTGGGTTTTTAGTATATGAAAGAATTAAGTGATGTCTGTCAAGTTTTAGGTGATTTCCTAGGTGAAATGTGCCTCTAAATAAAAAATAATGAGTCTTAGGGGCCTATAAATGTTGTTTTGAAGGATAAATGATGTAAGGGGACTCAAAAGTGGGTCTAATTATGTGTGAAATTATCTCTTTCCTCAAGAGGGTTCAATTTTATACAACACATTTAGCCCCCACTTTAGCACCCATATGACTCTATGTGCACATGTAAGCTAAAGGACTCTAAATGATGCATTTTATTACATAAAAGCATACCCATTCAAAAGACAAGAGAACGAAGCCCCCAATGTAGTTATCTACAAAACCACAACATTAGGAACTGCATCCTACAACACACATTCGTTAATTGTCCAAAAATCCTTTTATCTAATGCGTAGGAATCCAATTCAAGGGTACATGTATGCCCCCCTTGATTTTGTTTGCTTTATGGAGGTGGAATAAAGGTAACAATCTAGCCACATCAAATAAGAAACATCATATCGTAGGGAATTTATAGGTACCATGCCTCATAACGATAGATGAATGATGATGTCGAGTGCAAAATCATGATTCCAACGCATCAAACGACATTGAAAATGGATTACCCTAGCTCCCATTATGTTGATTTGAAGAGGAGATAATTTATCAATTCTTAAAAGAAGGTAACCCTATTTTAATGTATAAGAGTAAAAAAAGATTAAAAAATGGATTAAAAGAGGTAAAGAGGAGTAATTTTTCACTTACTATTCATTTTACCATCTCATAGCTTGAGAGTGATGAGTGAGAGAAGAAAATGCTAAGCAGAAAGGATTACACACCTTAGAGGTTGGATGATCTTCATGAGTAGGTGGCACGTGGTGAGCTGTATTATGAGGTGAGTCAATTCTTCAACTTTCTCCTTGTGATTTTGTAATAATTTAATGATTTTAATGCATGGATAGGTTAATTTAGGGTCTTGGAAAAAAGTTTGCAAAGTGTCCCACTTCTTTGTGAAGTGTCCCAAAAGGGTTCTAAAGTGTCTAGGGCCATTTGAAAAGCACACTAGATTTACTTTAGCACACTTGCATAATGAAATATGTAAAAATTGAAGAGATTAGATGAATTTTAGATTATTTTGTGATGATTTTGATAGGTCCTTGCTAGGTCGCAATAGCGGCTAGGGAGAAGGCAACTCACATTTTTGAGAGATCATGCTCTAGTGCTATCGACATCAAAGACAAACCATTTATAGTTTGTAGGTATCTATTGGGCATATCTTATGCCACCTAAGAGATACCATGATGCCATGCTTATGGCCTTGTGTGAGTGTTGGGATAAAGATACTTGTACATTCCATCTTCCCACTAGGGAGATAACCATCACTCTCGAAAATGTACACTGAATTATTTGAGTTCCTATTCAGGGAGAGTAGGTATTTTTCTAGGGGGATCGGTCATTCCGTGAGAAGAAGAGGGACATGTAGTATTTCCTAGTTGGACGTGTTCATGACAAGTGGGTTAGAGCATGGATCAAACTCCTATTGTTAGATGGATTATGATGCACACAATGGATCTAGTTCTCAATCTAAATGGACAAGTGCCACGCTTAGATGGAGGACTGGTACATTTGATTCAAGGGATGTATGAGTAGAGGATAGTCTATGCTTGGGGTCGCTACATTTTAGCACACTTATATTATGATCTTAGCTAGTTTTTGTTTCGAGATATCGATAGTATGGTGCACTATACACTACTGCAGGTGTGGTGCCTTGAGCATATCACATGCACTAGGCCTGTAAGATTCCCTTGTGCTATAGTTGCAAGATATCCATGATCATTCAACTATCTTTGTGACACGTATGGTGGTATAGGGATTTACACTTTTGGAGGGTGATATTTGACTGGCTAGAGGGAGACAAGATCTTATTGAGACCTTATCTATTCACTCTACAGTGGCCAGATCCCACAGGACAACTACAAAGGATGCAAATGGATAGGTATCTAGCTAGGAGGCATGACTATGTTGTACAACCTTTCTACCATGGGTGAGTCATTAGATAGTTTGGACAGGTGCAAACACCACTGAGGGTGTGCCCCTTCATTAGATGATTAGTACAAAGTGCTCATAGGCTAGGTGATATTGTTCAGCTTACTATAGATCATGTTCATGAGAGTGATTCTAATGATTCAGATCATGATCAACCACCAACATTCGACGTTGATGATTTTGATAGTATAGATGAGCATGAGGAGTGGTGTTCATTTATATTACCAAATCCTATGTTCCCCAAAGATTTCCCTATAGGTGATGTAAGGCCAACACTAGATTAGGGAGATGAGCCAGAGGACAGAACAAAGGATGTATGGTACAAACCGAAAAATATTTTTCCTGATCTTATTGATGATGAGTACAAGTCCAATTTTGATCTTGATTATGAGAACCAAGATGGGGAGAGGATGAGGAGGATGAGTGTTACGAGGAGGAGCCACCCCTAAGTGAGGGTGATGAGGTAGCTATTAATGATTAGTACAAGCATGGAGAGTCCTCATTGACTTATAGGACAAAATCATGTGCAATAGCTACAATAGATATCGACCCCCAAAGTCAAAGAGGCTAACACATCCTCCATGCCCCCCAAAGAGGATGAGGTTGACATTCCTCATTTGAATAGAGACATAGGTGATGACAATTGATTTTACACATGTACTTTAGTATTTTGTGCTTTGTTTATATATATATATATATATATCATGATGACGTTTACTAATTGTGTACATTGTTTATCTTGTAGGAGTGATGAGAGACTGGCGAGAGTTCTATCATCAAGCTTCTGCAAAGATAGTGCCTAAATTCATTAATGAGGAGGAGATGGATCCTGACTATGTGCCCCCACCGATTATGGAGGAGGAGCCAGAGTCACTTAGACCTTTTGCAAGGCTACGAGCAATGTACGAGAGCATGAGGAGACAACCCAATGAGCTGAGAGTGTAGGAAAAACATCACAAACCTCAACAAAGGTTGAGAGACTACATGTAGAGCCAACACAGGTAGGAGTGAAGAGGGATCAGATGGCAGAGGAGCAACTTGTGGTTGTTGGTCGAGTACAGGGTCTAGAGTATGCACTTAGACTCAAAATTTCATGATCACGATCACACATGACCATCTCATGACATCCATGGATTGGATCTCAAGTGCCAAAGCTAAGGGGTCTAGCTCTCACAAATCTTTTTGATTTTGTATATGATATTGAGATGTATAATTTTTTTTTATATATATAGACATGTTCATTTGGTGTTATTATGATGTGTCTCTTTTTTTGGATGTTAAATGCAATGTGATTAATTAAATGGATTATGATTAAAGTATTTAATTAATGTCTACACGATTTAACATGATTAATGTGAACATATTTTAGTTTTATTGTAGATACAACATTGTTGATTATAAGAGAATATGTTAAATTAAATACACCTATAGCCTGTATAAGGATCTAACTTAACATAACGCAAAGGTGAATAGTGTGAATCCTAAAGTAATTATAAAATGGACTTAAATAATTACCTTAGTGTTCAAGACAAACACAAAATTAGTTGTCAAGAACGAAGCAATGTGAAAGTTATTTAGAATTACAATAGATAACTTTAGACAACACTACTTTATCAATCATACTATTCAAGGGGGTTAGAGATAATACCGACACAAATGTGTGGCATTAATAGGTTCTTTAAGGGGTGCTCCATCAAGTTGCATTAAGACATAAGCACCATACCCATATTTGGTATCGACTATGTAAGGTCCCAACCAAGTAGGGCTGAATTTATCTTTATCTTCATTGTTAGCACTAATATTGCATTGATTTCCAATAAGAACAAAATATCCCTTACAAAACAATCGAGGGATGACATGCGTGTTTTGTTTTCATTGTAATTGTTTGATGTGAGCTTGGAGATGATCGAGAGCATTAATGTGTTGTTCATCGAGCATCTCAAGTTGGTATAATCGTTGATCTTTATAGGTGGCATCATCAATAAAGTCTTGGAGGGAAATTCGTAGTGTAGGAATTTCTAATTCCAAGGGCATGATCACATTAGTGCCATAAACAAGATTATAATGTGTAATTCCTGTGGATGACCTAAAATTTGTTCAATAAGCCCAAAGCACATAATATAGTTGTGTATGCTAGTCTTTATGATGCTTGTTGATAGTTTTCTTGAGGATTTGTTTGAGAATCTTATTAGTATTTTCAGCTTGTCCACTGGATTGTGGATGGTACAGTGTCGAAAATCAATGTTGAATGTTGAACATTTCAAGAAATTTCTTAACTTCATTATTCTTAAACAAAGTTCCATTGTCTTAAAAAATTGTGAAAGGGAGTCCAAAGTGAGAAATTATGTGTTCTAATATGAAACAAAAAATTGCTTCAAAATTTGTGGAACAAAGAGGAATAGCTTCCACCCATTTCGTGAAATAGTCTATTGCAATTATGATAAACATATGTCCAGCAGAAGGAGGTGAAATTTTTCCAATAAGATTCAATCCTCATACTGAAAATGGCCAAATGGGAACTTGGGCATGGAACTCAATAGCAAGAGCATGGATCAAATTCCTATGTTCTTGACATTTGCGACATTATTTAACATAAGTGAAGTAGTCTTTCTCCATATGTCTCCAATAATAACCCATATGGATAAGTTTTTGCACTAATGACTGACCTACAAAATGTCCTCCACATGCACCAACATGAGCTTCTTCAAGTACTATAGGGATTTCAGAATCCTTAAGACATCATAATAATAGACCATTGAAAGATTGTTTGTACAATACATTTGCAAGGATCACATATTTGGCTACTAATTTGCATAAATGCTTTCGAGTATTTGTTGTTGTAGGTTCGAGAATGGTACCATGTTTTAAATAGTTGTATATTGTATCATACCATTCACATGAGTCATATTGAGTTAATGCCAAAATTTCTTCTAGTGGAGTATTAATCGAAGGCTTCATGATGGGATGGATAACAAAGGTGAAGTCTATGGAAGGATGATGTGGGGATATAAGAGAGGCTGCACTCACCATTGCATCCACATGTCGATTGTCTTTTCATGGGATGTTATCAATTGTGAATGATTTGAACTTCTCTAGCAGTTTCATTATAAGATCATTGTATTTTGATAACTTGTCATGTTTAGTTTGATATGTACCATTGTTTTTTTGATAACTAATTGTGAATCACCAAAGATCTTGATATGTTTAGCATTCATTGTTAAAAAAACTTTCAAACTTGTGATCAATGCCTTATACTTGGTTGTGTTATTTGTGCATAGGAAATTTAATCAATAGGACAAGGGGAGAGGGTTTTTGTCAGGTGGAATTAATACCACTTCAGCATTGGAACCTGTTCTACACGTAGATCCATTGAAATACGATTCCCATGGTTTAATGTTAGTGGTCAAGACATTATCATCAGGAAAGAAGTCATGATTAGGTAGACAAAAAGGGGAAGGAGTATCAGCTAAGTGATCAGTTAAGGCTGTAAGAACTTATGCAAAGCAACCACAGGATCAAGAGACTAAACATAGCACAAAAGAGAGAGAGAAAATGAGAGAATATGATGTCTGTATTCTCAATATGCATGAAGATAGACAATGAAGATGGACATTACAAGGCTTGCTTATAAAGAAAAGCTAAGGCACAATGAAGGGACATGAATGAGACAAGTGTCACAATCATGTGTAGGGTAGGTAAAGAGAAATATTAGATAATTCCATGAAAGGTGGATCACCCACCAAAGGTGGAATTATCATGCCACAAAAGGTGGAGATAAAAAGGTGATAACTAGATCACACCACAAAGAGTGGAATTTATCCTACAGACACTTCCCGAGGTGTCCAACTCATATCTCTCAATGTATGCACAAACCTAGATGCAAGATATAAATAACTAGGTGTCACAAGTGCAACCTATAATGATATGCATTTCCTAAGTAAGCTTAAGTAAAGTGTAATAAGTAAAATACTTATTTACATCAACACCCCCCCTTAAGTGCAACTTGGGGAATGAAGACTCGAGCTAACAATGCAAGATAATATGCAAGATGGGTCCTGACAACTAAGCCATGTTAGGTACCCATGTACAAATGCAATGAAATCTCTCACTAGTGGAGTAAAGATAGAAAAACCCAATGGGAAAAAACTACCCCCCAAAAGAGAGATGATATACAAAAGCCTATGAAAATGGCATGAGAAGGAAAAAACCCCATGTGAGGAAAATGTCCCCCCAATACAAGAGAAGAAGAGAGACAAAGTACCCCCCCCTCAATGCACAATGATCACCCATGGAAGATGCTCGAGAAGGAATGAAGAAGCTACTCCAAAACTATCGAACAATGTTCCTCCCCTTAGGAAGAAACAATACCAAAGGTGCATGAATGAAGTCTCCCCAATCCACAAGTGAAGAAGGAAGAACCCTCAAAATGTAAGGAGTCTTTGAAATATGCTCAAATTTCCCTATGTTGATGCTGAAAGATGCCTTTCCCAAACCATATGAAGCTGCAATAGTAAGTGCAAAAGTCAAAATGTAGTCACATCCTGGAACCTGTGAGAAACCTTTTGCAACAACACTCTCATTTGCTAAAAAAGACAACTCAAGATCTAGCAAGGATGAAGGTAGAACATTCTCCAAAGACACAAGTGTCTCCTTAGGAGAGAAAGTGGCCTCCTCCAACTATTGTACATATGCATCCACAATCACATCAACCTCGAAAGACTGATCATGTAGAGGAGGTTCAAAGTGTTCCCTCACAACAACTAAAGAAGAATTGCCTTCATCAAGGAGAAGATGTAAGTAATCAAATGTGTCTCCCAAATCTGCAATGTAGGACTCCATAAACAAGCTACCAATGTCTTCCAAGTAGTCATCCCATGAAGCTCCTATTGGAAGACAAGTTATGCACTATTGCACTACATCACAAGGTACTGAAACTGTCAAAACACAAGTATCATTAGGTGCATCAGTCAATGTAGGAGATGGACTATCAACAATAGGCTCAAGAACCTGAGGAGTAGTGAGCACTCCAAGATTCAAGTAAGCATACTCAGTATTCTCAAGTGTGTCCACACTAGGGTGAACTGAATCATCAATAGGAGAAAAATATGAGGTGTAGAACTAAGAACAATGATCAACCTCCCCAACTACAACAAGAGCCCTGCTATGCAAATCCTGAACAATGAAAGAATCTTGTGTGAGCTCTACACTCTTTCCTATATACCACTATGTGTAATCTGATAGATGGAAAGGATGTTCCTTGACAAAGTAGGCACACATAGAACATCATTAAATGCTCCACCTTCAATGTCAATAGACCCCTTCCCACAAACTACCAAAGAAGTGTTGTTGGCCATCAAAATGGGTGGTGATGAACAAGAATCAAATGAAGAGAACATATCCTTGGAAGAAGTCATATGATGTGAATCTCTTGAATCAAGGGTCCAACTATTTGAATTGGAATCTGTAAAAGCAATAAATGCTTGCCCCTTATGTTTATCATGTTGAGATGAAGAAGAAGGAGATGGGCTTGATGTTTTTGCCATGAGAGTTATACTTTTTCCCTTAGAAGAAGTGGAAGGGGGTGAGTCCTCTTGATATGCAGCTGGAAAGTTGATGTTGTTCTTCTTAAGGATGTTTTTCAACTCATCAATTTGCTTACCATGACAACGATGCTCCTCATGACCAAAATTTTTGCAATATGCACATGTTGGTTGCTCCCTCTTACTTGAATAGTTGATCTTTGAAGAATATGAAGTTGAGCTTTGTTGTGGAGGAGTTGATTGTTTGTTCTCTCCTTGTGGCTTTGGTGAAGATTTCTTTTGGTCTTTCCCTTTGCCTTGCTTGTTGTTTCCATGATTGACCACCAATGCTTTTGAAGCTGAAGACTTGAGAAGACCCATTTTCATCAACTTATTTTGCTCAAGAATCAAAAGATCTATGAGAGCCTCAAAAGATGGTGATGTGAAGTTACTAATTGTTAATCTTTGAGTCTGAAAACTTGAAACAAAGGCTGCATACTCAATTGGAAGCTTGTCCAACAAGTTGAAGACCAATTTATCATCCTCTTTTTCAATACCACAATCTTTTATTTGTGCTCTTAGATCATTTTCCTTAGTGACATAATCTTGAATTGCATCAAAATACTTGGGATCAAGGCTTAAGAGATCATGTTCAAGCTTGTATCCCTTAACCTTATCAAACTTTCCATACAAATTGTTGGTATGTGGCGACTGATCATGCTATACTGTATAGCCCATGGTATACTGTACACCCTGGCCCCCCGCCCTCGCCGTTTTTTTCGCGTCGTCAGCGAAAAAGGAAAAATCTCCGAAAAAGAAAGAAAACCGACATTGTAAAACCCTAATTCTGGAAGCTTCTAAAAGCTTGTTAAAAGGGGTTGGGATGGGGGTTACAGTATGAAGAAAAACACGATTATTCGCGAGATTGTAATAGGTTTTGCACTGGATAATAAAAGTATTGGATGGCTGCGGTTTGGTGGATGTAGCCCAGATTGGGTGAACCACGTTAAATTCTCTGTGTTATGATTTATTCTGTGTATGTTTTAGTTTCTCTGTTTATTATTTAAATCTGCATTTAATTGTTAGATATCTGCCATCTCTAACCCTAACACAAATTAGCAAGCTTATCCCAAGCTTCCTTGGCTATAGTACATTTAACAACATGGAAAATGAGATCATCTGAAATGAACTTTCTAAGTGTACCCAATTCCATAGAAGTTTTAGTGCGCCAATCCATATATGTAGTTGTATCTGCCTTAAGATCTGCAAGTGCAGTTATGGTTCCATCAATGTAGTAAATTAAACCTTTTTCCATTAGTTTACTCCATGCACATACTTTCCATGTAGCATAATTATGTGTAGTTAAGAGTGGAACTTTAGATGAACCCATGATGGAATGCAAGAGCACAAGAGAGAAAATAGGAACAATCACACAAGAGACACCCCCCAAAATTCACTCAATCAAAGAACCCCCCCCCAAAAAAAAAAGATAATTTGGCACTTTATAATTAGTGCATGTACAATGGCCACTTGCAACTTGGCTAAGTGGACTTGTGATTTATGATTTACAACTTTCCAAAAATAGGCTGAGAATAGACTAGAACAATGAAGCAAAGAGCAAAACTCAGATCCATGCAATACAAGTGCCAAATAGGCCAAAATAGACCATATATTGAAAGTACAAAATCCACTCAAGATCACTTCAAACTAATTGCAAATTTAAGAAGTAGATAAAAAATAATGCACTTTAAAAAAGAACAACACTTGAAAAGGAGTTTGTATGTGCCTAAACGGAGCCCTAGAAGTTGCAAAAATGAGGATTGGACAGGTATAGTGTTGAAAAACTAAAAATTCTAGAAAATATGTCCACCAAAATCAGAAATTGAGCACACAGGTGTGAAGTACATGAAAAATTAGCCGAAATAAAAAAATAAATTGCTCAAAAAACGGCCTAAAAATGAGAAAGGTATGAGCCTTCGAACTTGGACTACAAATTCAAAAACTCCATTGGTGAGGGGGGGAAAAAAAAATTAGTCTACTGACATCATTGCTAATGCTATGCTGACATTAGCATTTCATGTGATTAAATTTGATAGCTTCTTTCCCATCAAAAGAAAATGTGCTCCTGACCCAAATTTGACGTGTTGTTGCCCATCACAGTTGTCGTCAGATTTCCATTGGAATATTCCTGTCTCACCACTGGTGACTGTGAGGCATGTGGGCCATGCCCAGGAGGCCATGTGGCTCATAGAGGAAAATGATAAGACCCCACGTGCCAAAGATCGTCGACTGATTGAGACTCGCCAGAATTTTTGAAACTACTTGCCGGATTTCTAAATCTTTGTCGCCGATTTTGAATGAACACTAGATTTTGAAGTTTTCAAACGTTGGATTGTTGAATGGAGACAACTGGAAGAGTTGGAAACTGGTAGGGGAGAAGCCTGATCACTGGCAGATGGAAATTCCTAGGTGGTTGCTACAGAGTGTGGGTTGAGGGGTTGCCACGTGGAGAGATGGCCAGTCAGTGTGGATGAAAATGGTATGCGATAGCCCTATGGGTATGCCTGCAAAAGTACAAGTCTATTGTATGCAGACTCTAAAAAATTTGATTTTTTTAATTTTTATTCTTTTTAATTTTTGATTTATAAAATCAAAACAATACAATTTTTTATTTTTTATTTTTTTAATTTATAAAAATCAAAAAACAAAATACAATTTTCAAAAAATTCAAAAATTTACAATTTTTGTTTTTCAAAAAATATTCTGAAAATTCAATTTTGCCACAAAATATTTTTTTTCTAAAACTAAGGAGAAAATTCAGAAAATTGAAAAAAATACCCAAATAGGCAATTTTTCTGATCTAGAGCTCTTGATGTCAGATTTTGATGAAACGAAAGGAAATCCCAACTAGAAATGGCCTTCTGAATCTGAATTTGAGGTTAGATCTAGTCTAGGATGCACCAACATGTCATCGCTCCTTAGATTTTCCTCTTGACCACCTTCACATGAGCTAATATCTCCCAACAATGGCTATGCAAAGGATCTCCAACTGCTCTGATACCATGTAAGAACTTATGAAAAAAAACAACAAGACCAAGAGACTAAACATAGCAGAAAAGAGAGAAAATGAGAGAATATGATGACTGTATTCTCAATATGCATGAAGATAGACATTACAAGGCTTGCTTATAAAGAAAAGCTAGGACACAATGAAGGGACATGAATGAGACAAGTGTCATAATCATGTGTAGGGTAGGTAGAGAGAAATATTAGATAATTCCATGAAAGGTGGATCACCCACCAAAGGTGGAATTATCATGCCACATAAGGTGGAGATAAAAAGGTGATAACTAGATCACACCACAAAGAGTGGAATTTCTCCTACACATACTTCCCGAGGTGTCCAACTCATATCTCTCAATGTATGCACAAACCTAGATGCAAGATGCAAATAACTAGGTGTCACAAGTGCAACCTATAATGATATGCATTCCCTAAGTAAGCTTAAGTAAAGTGTAATAAGTAAAATACTTATTTACACCAACAAAGGCTTGTCCTTGATTACTCTTTGTGAAATAAACTTAAGGTCAAACTTAGTTAACAACATCACCCACTTAGCTAGGCATCCAAAAAGATTTGTTTTATTGAAAAGATATTTAAGAGGATCGAATTTTGTTATGACTTGTATTTCAACATTTAGTAAGTAATATCACAACTTACCAGTAGCGAATACAAGAGCCAAGCATTTTTTTTCAATTGGTGAATATTGAGTTTCATAATCAATTAAGGTTCAACTAATGTACTAAACAAGGTGTTCTTTCCCATGATCATCTTGTTGATCCAACAATGTTGTAAGAGCATGGGTAGATGTAGCGATGTACAAGATAAATGGTTTTTTTGTCAAAACAGGTTGTAAAATAGGTGGAGTTGCAAAGTATTCTTTTAAACTCTCAGAAGCCTATTTACTATCCTCATCCTAATCAAAAGGTACACCCTTTTTGAGAAGATGCATGAAAGGTAATGTGTGATTGGCTAATGATGCAATGAAATGATGGATAGCTTGAATTTTACCTTGTAACATGTGAAACTAAGAAATATTCCTAGGAGGTGACATGTTAATGATTGCAACAATTTTCTTTGTGTCCACCTTAATGCCTTTATGAGATATGACAAACCCCAAAATTTTACCACTATCTATGCCAAAGACACTTTTTTAGATTTAATCGCATATTGTATTTATGTATTCGTTTAAAGATTATGTGAAGAACATTTATATTGTTTTGTGATGTTAAAGATTTAACTAGGATATGGTCAACATAATCTTCCAAAATTTTGTGAATGTAATCATGAAAGATTAATGTCATTGCTCGTTGATAAGTTGTGTTGGCGTTCTTTAAACTGAAGGGCATCACAACCCAACAAAATGTTCCCCAAATAGTTGTAAAGGGGGTTTTGTATTGATCTTGAGGATTAATAAGGATTTGATTAAATAACCATAAAATCCATCCATGAATGACAACAAAGCATGTCCAACAGTTGAATCCAAAATCATGTCAATATTAGGAAGTGAAAAGTTGTCTTTTAAAGAAGCTTTATTCAAGTTGCAAAATTTGTGCATATCCTAATATGATTATCAGGTTTTACAATTGTGACAATGTTTGAGATCCAAGGAGAATAATCAATAGGTTGAATGAATCCTACATCAAGGAGTTTTTCAAGCTCTGCTTTAATATGCAAGGCTACGTTAGGGTGCATTTTTCATATCTTTTGGCAAATAGGTTTAGCATTTTCAGCAAGGAAAATGTTGTGTCACAATTGTTGGGTTAATTCCTAGCATATCAGAATATTTCCAAGCAAAAATTTCAAGAAAATCATGAAGTTGTGGTGTCTTCTTGTTCTTCATCATTAAGGAACTTCCCAATCTTAATAACTTTGTCTTTATCATCAATTTCCATTGGCACACCAATTGTATCTCCTAAAGGGAGTGCATTAGTTTTAGGAACTTCAGACTCATAGGGTTCTTCAGTGATATCACTTTCTTCTTGCTTGGAAACAATCATAACACGAGGACTATGTTTCATGGAATTAAGCAAGGATGTGTTATCATAATATCCTAACATTTGTTTCAAAGTTTCATCACTATCAACATACTTACATGTGATGATGGTAATTTCATATCAAGAAATTAAGGATGTTTAATTATGAGTTGGTGTTTTGGTTGACATGTAATAGTGTTGATGTTCAAAGATGGTTGTTGAGTAGATTTTGTTGTTTTAGAAAAAGAATATCCTAATCAAGTTTTTGTCTCTTGTGTATTAGGTTTAATAGGAACATGAATACCTTGTTCATGTTTTTCACACCCTTTTTCTAGTATATCCTACTTTTTTTACAAGTTCATGTCCCTTTCCATAATCTTTCCATTTATGCAAAATTAGGTGAGGATTGATAATCTATCTCATCAAAATTTGTTGTGTATGTTGCATTTTCGTCTAAAGTATAGGAGATATATGTTTGAGAAGATTGGTTAGAATTGTTGGTGGTGTTTTACACTGTAACTAGGTTTGTCTTCTAATCTACCTATGGAATTTCCAAATCCAATCAGGGGCAGCTTGAAAGACTTGGACCAATTGACGAGGAATTTAAAATGCCTCCTACACTTTGGGCTCTGCAAGATCCGAGAGGGTGATCCCTTAATGTGTTTATAACCTCTGTACCAATATCATAAACAACATTAACATGTAACATATTTATCTCACTTAATAGCTCAACATAATAGGATAATAGTAAAATAAATTGGTTTTTTATCAGTAATATCAACTATTTGGAGCATGAGATCATTACAACACAATCCATAATATAATTTGTCATTGATTTACAACTCTAGCAAGCTCTAGGAAAAGACAAACAAATACTAAATTATACGAATGAGTACAAATTAGATCAGTTCCATATATCCATTGGGGAGTCAAATTCACAAGCACCTAAAGTTATATGACAAATTTAACACGTAACATATGAAATCCCTGATAAAATTGCATTACAATCTCATTAGTATGCATTTAATCCAATACTACTTACCAAATCCATATACAGAACATACCCACCTATAATCCCATTCAAGCATTTTAATTAATTCCTTGAATTAAAGCTAAAATAAGGATCATACACACCACAATAGTGAGATGAATGAAACAACCCTTAGTTATTTTATTCAAAGTTCAGATATGCATGTACAATGGAGAGACATGAGCTTGAATTTATCATTTCAACTCAAATGCTAGTACTATTATACAACATTAAATCCTCATGAAATCAAAACTTATTACAAACTGACCCATAACCTAAATTGTATTTATCTCTAAAATCATCTGTCTTTACAATGTACTCTACAACTTCACCTAGACTCGACCAAGAATTGTCTAACTTGCTAACTCCTACTTCTAGCCTTGAAATCCTTCTTATAGAGAATGAAGGAGAAAACAAGCATCGAACCAAAAAAAGTACACCTGTCACCAGCTAAATGAAGCACCTGGCCAGGTAATATGTATGTCACCAGCTGAATGAAACACCTGGTGATATTCAAAAATCGGTTACAATGGCAATCATCCTGGAGAAATAACTGATCTCTAGTATTCTTCATCACTCGGTGGAAATATTTGATGTAGATTTAAATTTTGGCCATCGATCCTTCAGTTCAATCAAATCATCTAACGACTACCTTCAAAACAAGTTGAGACAATCAACAATGTGACAACAAGGGGCCCATGATACCATACACCGCAAAGAAAATCCATGTGGTGGTTGCCCGTGATATCGCAATACTGCAAAGCACCATCGTGGGATGGCGGGCAACCATTGATCTTTATCATCGGTGATCTCGCTCCTTCAAGATGGTTGCCATCCTTTTTATTAACTGTCAAGTAGCTTTTCCCACAAGATTATAACATCTGCATTGATGTAAAGCACATGCATCTCACAAGCACTTTAGTAACCCACCTTTTAATGTATTTAAGGTTGGATGATGTATTTCATTGTTCTTTTTGCTTCATCAAATGAGACATGTGGTACCCACCCATGATATCGTGATCTTGCAATTTTTGATCGTGGGATGGCGGGCAACCGTTGATCTTATGAAGATTGATCGATGACACACAAACTGATCTCCTTCGGCCTCACCAAGGAAGTCCACGTGGCACCCACCCATGATTTTGCAATCAACCAAAGCACCATTGCGGGATGGTGGGGAACAACTCAAATCAAAGGATAGTTGATGAAAAGTTGCACAAATTTGATCCCCCAGATGGGACACGTGTCACTAGCCCACGATATCGCCATCCTGCAATTTCCAATTGCGCGATGACGGACAACCATTGATCTTATGAAGATTGATCTATGGCACATAACGGATCTCCTTCAACCTCACCAAGGAAGTCCACGTGGCACCCACCCGTGATTTAGCAATCAACCAAAGCACCATCGTAGGATGGCAGGGAAAAACTAAAATCAAAGGATAGATGATGAATGATGGCACAAGTTTGATTCCCTAGATAGTACATATGGTACCCATCCATAATATCATGATCTCGCAATTCCTAATTGTGGGATGGTGGGAAACTGTTGATGTATGAAGGCAAATGATCAATGATAAAGCGAATTTCATCCCTTTGCAAAATAAAACACTTATTAAAAGGACAAGGGGACATCACTAGGCCGATAGTAGACAATGACATAAGTTGTTTTAAAAGTGTGAAACACAGGTCCAACTAGGACTTAGGAAAATAAAACCCATGGAGGAAATAAAAATTAACACCAAAGGGAACTAGCCTAGACGAAACGATGAGGCATAAGATCTTTTAAAACCATTCAAAAAAGGTAACACCGAAATAGATCCCGACCAAGGCATAAGGTAAACACAAAGGTTTAACATGAAATAAAGCTAAAACCCCAGCCCTTAGAAATTTTCCAACACCATGAAATACCAGTGACATAAGGCAAGGCATCAGTGAAACATTAGGAACAAAATTTGAAGTCCCATCAAGAATTTTGAGTTGGCATGATTGTTGGTTGTTCTTGTTTCTCATCTTTCTTTTGTGTGATTATGTATTCACCCATAAATGAAGGTGTGAATTCTAAGGATCCCCAATCATTGCCAAATAATTTAGATACTGATTCCTCATCATTTTGGTCAATTTCAAGAGGGTCGATGTTGGATGTTAGAATTAATGTGTTTAGAGGACTTGTAACTCCTTTTTCAAGGTGCAAGCAACTTTCAGGCTCAGGGTCTATTTCAAATTGATAAATATGAATGTTATGGACATATTTCATGATACGATGAAGGGTTGAAGGCACTGCATTCATCTCATGAATCCATGGTCTACCTAAAAGAAGATTATACGAAATATCATAAGGCATGACATGAATAGGAGTTTGCAAAGTAGCCACCCCAACCATAATGAGTAAAGTAATTATCCCAAGTGATTGATTTGTTGTATTGTCAAATCTTGGAATGGATATGGAATTAGGTATTATTTGTGACTTGTCAATGTGCAATTGATCAAGGAGATTCACACTACACACATTAAGAGTAGAACCATTGTCAATAAGGGTTTGTTTGATTGCTATACAATTGAATTGAGCAATTATCATAAAGGATTCATTTTTTTGTGTAACTCTAAAGGAGGGAGCTCATGTTGATGGAAAGTAATGTCAAGATTAATTTGATTCATTTTATGGATTAAATTTGCCACATCATTCATAGTTGTACTATGAGGAACTACAATTTTTTTTAAGGTTGTTTGAAGAATGTTGTGGTAATTTGGTGAGTTATGGAGTAAATTCCAAAGGGAAGTCTTGGTAGGAGTATTATTTATTTTTTTAACAAGATCATACTCCTTTGTGTGTGGGATGAAGCAAGGAGCACTAGGAAGATTGGGTAAAGGTAAAGAGGGTGGGTTTGGTTGTGGTGGTTGTAGGTTGTTTTAGGTATTATATGTATGAGCAACAATAACATTACTTGATTGCTACAACACATTGGTTTTCAATGGGTAAAGAGTGTATTGAGGTTTATTGGAAGGATGAAGTTTATGCAAGGGTGGGTAAAGAATGAGTTGAGCTTGAATCACATTAACATCCTTAGTTTTATATTTCTCACAACAAACCTTAGGGGATGATTTGAGTGAGATGAAGTGCTAAAGGGACTCATCTAACAAGTTCAAATCATCACGACTAAAAGGTTTGAGGGGTGAGTTATCATCATTTGGTTTAAGTTGTTTAGGAGAAGCATTAGAGGTGTTAATGTTTGTTATCATGAGTTTGTCACAAAAAACCTTAGTGGATGACTTATGTGAGATCAAGTCTTGGAGGGATTCATCTAACAAATCAAAGTCATCACAATTAAAAGGTTTGAGTTATACTTTATTGTTAAGAGATTTAGGTTTCTCATTATAAGCGTTAGAGGATGAAGTGAGTGAGAGGAAGTCTTGAAGAACTTCACATAACTTTTCAACATCATCACTACTAAGAGGCTTGGATGAGATGTTGTTTCTAACTTGAATCATTTGTTTGAAGGGTT
>VDFB02058242.1:323573433-323586899 GCA_007258455.2 Sequoia sempervirens
AGGAAGCATAAAATAATTGAGCTATAATAGAAAAGAAACTGCAAAAAACATAAATGTGCAATGCAATAAACTGAAATTTGGAAATTCTAATTTAGAAACTGTAGTGGGATTGATTCGCCCAAGGTGGCGAATGAGTCCCAAGGGAGGTATTTTTATATTTTTTTCTAATTTTTTTGAGTTTTCTAAAGTTTTTCATGTTTGTACAATGCAGATACAGATTGAGAATATAGAGTTTTGGACTGAAATGAGATGCAATAATGAACTTTAAATGATGCTTTCATGAATGCAATTTTAAGAAGCCCTAAGATCCAAAACTATGCAAAATGACAAGGAACTTAAGATGGAAAAAGAAATGCAAATCATAATGATATGATGTTCAATATGCAGGTTCAACAAATTGAACCATAGATTTTTGGGTAGAGCTTATAGGCTACTCTTGTTCTCTTAGGATGTTTCACCTAAAAGGAGATAAACCCCACTCAAAAGATCTATGCTAGGTTCACTCAAATTATGAAGTGTATGATGTTATTCAAGAACTAAATGGAATGAACTAAGTACAATTAGATAATCTATTTGACTGATTTTGTATGCAAGACTTAGATTTATGCAATGTTGGAAAACACAATGATGTTTGCTAGAAACTTGAATTGATGAAAGAGAATTCAAATTAATCTAAATAGAAAGCATGATCTCATAGTGTGTGCACCTAAGAAGTTGAAGAGGACTAGAGACTAATCTAGAAAACAAACAAAATCTAATTTTGAGATGAATGGGACTCATTCGCCACCCTGGGTGAATTAGTCCTAGGTCAAGGTTTTTTTGCATAGAAACTATTTTATGTCAATTGGGTGTTAGGATCTGCATCTAACTCAAAATAGTACCTTAGGAGGGACTCATTCACCATACATGACGAATCAGTCCACTTTCAAATTTTTGTAATCTCAAATCTTTGTTTTGAAACTTGACACTTGCACGACACTTCCTGATGGAAACCTAGTGGGGATCTTAGAAAATTCTTTTGAAACCAACTTAAAATTGTTTGTCTAATGGGGGGTTTTCCTTGGTCAAACCCCTAGTTGGGTAATTAAACCTTGAATGGAAAAAAATATGCATAAAACCCTAGCCTTAGATGTGTTAAAGACTAGGAAAATCTAAAGTATGTCAAAAAACCCTATTCTATTGTGCAAGAATAAGAAGTGCAAATGTGATTTGAATGATGCAAGATCTCAACCCTAGAAATCTTATAACACATTAACAATGGAGATAAAATGACATGTAAATGAAATGTAGATGAAATGCAAACCTTAATATGAAGATAAAGTGAAAATGGAAGATGGAATCACTTTGAAACCAAGTCTTTAGGTGTGATTTGATGGCTAGTTGCATCTCCTCAACCTAGATTTCTCCATGATTCACCATAGGCATCCATCAGATTGTCAACTCTTTGCAATGTTGAATATTGACCAAAAGAGTGAGCTTCAAAACCTGCAAAACCCTAGTTTGTTGCCCTAAAGCTTCAAATTTGCTAATGAAACTTGTTGTCGAAGACTTGAATTTAGAAATTTCTTTTGTGAAATGACTAAAAGATGTGTAAAAGGACTTAAAATTAGTATTTATAAGCAACAACACTTAATTTTCCCATTATTTAGACCTACGAGGCAGACATCCACTAGAAATTTAAGTTGAATTAATTAAATTCCCACTCAAAATTAAATTTTCCCTCGAAAGGGACTCATTCACCACCTTTGGTGAATGGGTCCCACCAAAGGGGATTCATTTGCACAAGGTGGAAAATGGGTCCCACTACTGATTTTTGAAGGTGGTTTTTATGGATATGAAAGAATTAAGTGTTGTTTGTAAGGTTTTAGGTGATTTCTTAGGTGAAACAGGCATCTAAATAAAAAATAATGAGTCTTAGGGGCCTATAAATGTTTTTTTGAAGGATACATGATGCAAGGGGACTCAAAAGTGGGTCTAATTATGTGTGAAATTTTCTCTTTTCTCAAGAGGGTCCAATTTTCTATGACACTTCAATCTATTTTTTGTCATTTCTCCTTTGACATAAATATATATTCCACACACTGTATAGCTCTAAGGTTCTAAAAGCTCCATTTATATTTTTTCCACACTTATTGTAGAATCTTGTCACAAATAGCATTTGTGGAATACATGCTCAATGGGTTACTATTTTTGTAACTTCACCAAACAATATTCATTTGGGAGCACCTTGGACTTAAAAATGATTATTTTCATCCCCGTTATGATTACATTATTTCCCTCTACTATATTTTTTGTGGAGTATAGCTAGTTATAAACTCTTTTAATATTTTCATTCCTAAGAAAAACTAGAAATTCTTTGGAGACATACTCGCATCCTCTATATGATCTAAGTTCCTTGATAAAGTATCCATATTTCTTCTTATTCAAGGCCTTGAACATTCTTTCCTAGGGTGAGAGTTTTCATGGGGCCACATAAGTCTAAGTGCACCAAATCTAATGATTTTTTTTCCCTCAACATTCTTGATTGGAAGGGTTTCCTATGTTGTTTACCAAAAATACAAGTTTTACATTTTCTCTCAGGATCTTATATGGTTGGTAACCCCCTAACCATATTCTTCTTGAATAAAATATTAAGTACAAAATAACTCAAATATGCATACCTTACATGCTAGATCATGGAGGGATATATGATGATTGTCTTGAAGGTTACTTACTATGGTGCCATTATACTTTTCATGTGTTTGGGAGGAGAAAATACAAATTTATCTAAGAGATCAATTTGTATTTGTAGAGGAAACATATCATTCTTTGTGAATTGACTATTGCAATCTTGTTCTTGCTCCCATTTTTGTCAAAGATGATACACTCCCCATTCCCCATCAACACTTTGTAGCATTTTTTGGACTAGTTAACCAACACTTAAGGGATTGTGTTTTATTTATGGGGCACAATATCCACTTTATTTTATCACTATGCTTGGTGTAGATCACAATACAAACTCTACCCAAAACTAGAACTATTTCATTGTTTTCTATTTTGATCTTGAATACCAAGCATTATCAATGAATGGAAATAAGTTTTTATTTCCACTCATGCACAATTATTGTATTTATTGTCCACATACCAATATTTAACACTTCCTTTCTCACAAATGTCACACATGATAAAATATTTTGACTTCTCAAGTTTAACATACTTTTCATTAACCATATCACTTTATTTTCATTGATTTCATTGCCTTTTTCTACATTTACTTTCAAAATGACCATACTTACAACAATAATAACACTAAACATTAATTTTATCATATCTTTGATTTTATTTTTTTCTCCTCTTTATCTTCAAAATGAGGCTATGAGATTATTTCTTCTTCTTGGTTTTTTGAGTTTCCTCTTCTTGAGTAGCCTCTTCCTCTACATCTTCTACTTCTATATTTTCCATTTATTCCTCTCTTCCTACCTTTTACATTGAACAAAGCTTTGAATACTTTCTCTAAGAAATAAGTTCATACCAATTCAAGTGTTGGTTGTGGGTTTGAAGTGAACATCAACTCATCTATGGTCATGTTTGAGAGGTTAGCCTCTTCTATTGCAATAACTATCAAGTCAAATATTGAGGGTAAACTCCTAAGGATTTTCTCAACAATCCTTTTCTCTTCCATAACTTCACCATTAATCCTTAACTAATTTATTAAGGTGGAAAATATTATATGGAACTTCAAATTTTACTTTCCATCCTTCATTTGAAGGATTTTAAACTCTCTTTTAAACAATTATAACTTGACTAACCTTATTTTTTCATTTATTTTATGGGATTTTTGAGGAATTACCCACATTTTCTTTGTATAGTTATATTAGATAATATTTTGGAAAAAAATGGCTTTGAATATTGTTGCTTCAATGATTCTTAGGAATTTTGCACCCTTTCTCCTAGTCTCTTTCAACCAAGTCTTTTGAAATTTTTTGATGGATTCATATGTAGTTAGGTCTAGTATATCTATGAATCCATTTATAACCAATTCCCACAAATCATTAGTTATTAAAATAGTCTTCATTTTATTTGACCATATAATAGGTTTTCCCATCAAACATGGGTGATTATTGCCAAACTTTCGGCCTCTATTCTAGCTACGCTATAAACTCAAACTATTAAAAAATCTAATATTCATGACTCGAATGCCCAATATAAACTAAAACAAAGGGTTTTGATACCAATTTTCTTTTTTGGAGAAAAAATAAAACGAACAAGACCACTTATACATAGGAGGAGATAACTCTAAAAATCTTAAATAATATGATTTTTATATTTATATCAAAACTTGTGCAATTTATTTACAAATAGATTACAAAAATTTCTACAAATAAGTCTATAGCTACTACTATGTCTATTCTCTTTAGAGTTGCTATGGGTGCTCTCTAGCATTGTTATGCATGCTCATTTTGAAGCTATTATTGTTGTGATGTGTGCCTTCAAGATTTGTTTCTCTACACCCTTTTATAGATCCTACTATTGGGTTTCAACTCAAGATATATGTAACTATATTATTTTTCTCTATTCTTTCTTTTTATTTTTCTCTGATTTTTAGTTTCTACCTATTGGCAATGAATTAGCCCACCAAAATAATTTCTTATTGCTTAAAAATATTAAATCTAGGTATCAAAATTTCAACCTCCAAAAATAAATGAAGTTTGGTGGAAAGGAATGTTTCCAAATCTAAGATATATTGGTCAAGGATAAAGGACATTTCAAGAATTTAATTCCTTGATTCAAGATTACATATATTCTACATATTTTCTATTGGACTTTAATGTTACTATTATCTAAATTTGGATAATCCATGTCGTGAACTTTTTTATGTTGATTTTCTATTAGGTTTTAACATATCAACCTTTTCAAAAATCTAGGTAATTATCATAACAAAATGTTGTTCTAATGCAATCCATATCATAATTTTTTGTTAGGAAAAGGGTGTTGTACACCTTACACAAGAAATAATTACTTTAATTATGTAAAATAAATATGTATTTATGATGCATCTTTAGTGATGTGTTTAGCCACATAAAATACTTATTTTCGGCCCACTTGTAAAATTGTAATGCATTGGTTAGATATTTTATGTGTGGGTTGAACATGGGAAAAATATTTATATTTAATATTGTGAAACTTAGTAGCAAAAATTAAATGTTGAGTTCAATGGCTTTGTGTACTCATGGTTTTGAGGAACATGATTTTACCTTACCAAAATTTTGCTTGTTTTTTGTGAGCTTGATTATATAAAACAAAGTGTTTGTTTAGTGGCTAAGGTTAGCTGGTTGGCTAGTTTAAGGAGGTTTTTCTAGTATTGGTCTCTCTTTTGAAGAGTGCATATGTGAAGCATGGCATGGGATGTGTGAATACATGCTTGGAAAAATGGAGAATTTATTGGAGGAGCTTAAAGTTTCAAAAGTATTCATGAAAACTCTATAAGTGTATTGTAATGTTTTCGTTGTTGAATAATACATTAAGTGTGGATGATTTTAAAGGTTATTTTTTCCCTATTGAGGAATTTTCTAGGGTATATACCTTGTGTAATCCTGTGGTATTTTTTCATCTCTTGCTACAAATAATGGTGGACTTCAAAGGTTTTCAAAGGTGCAAAGCACTGATTTTGATAGATCACCTAAACACTCACAAATTCACTTCAATGAAATATGGTTTCAAAGGCTACAAATATACCAAATGGAGGTTTCAAGACACCAAAATTTCAATGAACTTATGATACACCTTATACATAATAATATTGAATGGATTAAACCAACCAAACTCCCTTAAAACCCTGGTTCCTTTAGTATTCCATCACTCATACCCAAGAGGCCTATTTGCTTGTAACACTCAAAATAGAGAAAATAGAGCATAAATTTCAGAATACTCTTCAAACCCACAAAATAATTGTCATTCTAGATACACTTTTTTCTTTCCTTTAACATATCCAATAGGTGACTAGGGTTTTTTTGAAAAAAAACCTAAAAAAATTGATTGTCTTGTCCTAAAGGCCTAATTCAGCCAGTTTGCATGAGGGTTTATTAGATCTTTGTACTTTTGACCTCCAAAATATTCACCAAGGGCCAAGACACATCAAATATTGTCTTTAAATTCTTATTAAATCATTTCCCACTCTATTTTTTAAGTCTTTTCTTCAAACCCTAACTTCTAGCCATGCATTCATGCTTAAAAATCATGAAAAATCCACAAGGACAGTAACAAATTCATGCAACATGCCTTCCCCTAGACTTGAAAACACAATAAAATTTATAAACAACATAAAATAACCCATTCCACTAATTTACAAAGGTTTCCATTAGTGGAATGGTTGTTTATTCCCTTTTTAGACTCCCAAGCCCTTAAAATGAGGGTTTCAGGACAATTTATAGAAAAATGACTCAAACAAGCGTAAATCTCAATGAAAGTTCCTCAAATCAAGTGTATTTTGGAGTTAATACACTAATCTATCAAAAAAATAATAATTATGGCCTGGTGATGTTGTACGGGCCATACAATGCTTGTGAAAATAGGGAAAAAGGTTAAAATCTATAGGAAAACAGAGTATTTATTCAAAAATTCTTCAAGATACAACTTTTTGTCCCCTTTATTTCCTTCACAAGGCTCTTAAAACATATTAAATCAGTTATTTTACCTACCCCTTGAGTTTCCAATGACCAAAACCCTTCCCTTTACAAAGTGACTATTCATATTCCATTTCTTACACTTTTGCAATTTTGCATTTTTGACAACAACTGCAAGATTTTGCATTATTTGACAACTTGACCCCAAACTTTACCTAGAAACCTACTCAAATGAATTAATTACATTAGATATGGTACAAATATGACCTCATTACAAACAAGACACAACCAAAGTTCAAAATTTACAAAGTTGCCTCATGGAGGCATGAAATTCACATGGTGCCCTACACCATCTTTGTATTAAGATTATTTTATTAGCGTGTATGCATTATATTCTCTCATGGGATTATGTAGGAAATGGTTTAAGTAATATATATTAGTTTACCAATAAGTAAGATCAATAGCCATTATTACAATTGAGAGAGGTGAGAGACCTTGCTATGGTTTAACCCTTGTATGAGTATATCCAATGCAAAGTTGAAGCTATGGCAATATTGGAGAGATTTCATACATTTCAAGGTATGGGACATGTTTTATAGGTTGAAATATGTAGATTTTGGGTTTTTAGATTCACAATTTTTTTGGTATTTTGTATAGATATGGGATTTACAAATAAGTTACAAAAAGGGATTTTTTCTGGGTGTTCACAATGAGGGTTTTATGGGGGCATTTCACAAATGGCCCCTCGAGAAAAAATATACCTTGTCATTGGATCAAGAGGCATGAGAAACAAAAAATGACATAAAATTTGGCCTATTTTGGACACTTGAGTTTGAAGAATCTTTTTTTCCCCTCCCCTTGCATATGATCATACAAACAAAATTTTAAAAAATATAATTAAAAATAAAATTTTATTTTATGATTTTTCTTTGAAAATTAAATTAAAAAAGTGGAGTGGGATCAATAGATCCATAGAACCACTCACATAGACCTATAGTGGGAGGTATTGTTATTGCTAACTATATTGGGTTGTGTGGGGTTGTTACTCCTCACCAACAACTTGTCAACCATTGGTCAATAGTGTTAGGCTAGTGGGCCTTAGGTCCCTGGTCATTGACCCCTGATTGGACAAGGCCAACATTACATCCCCTCACAAGATTGAAAATAAAATTGAAACTTAAAACTATTTTTTAAATAATTTGAATTCCACCATCCTCAACTTGCCCATGCACCACCAATCCACCACTATATCCTATGTATTTTTTGTAGTACCACTCACTAATGCTAGCATGGTGTTATTTGTACACCCATCATAGACCCCATTTTTAAGCCATTCTAATAGAGTATTTTTTTTTAGGGGAATAAATTTCACCCATGGTATCAATTTTTTTACTTCCAATAGTCATTAGAAAGCTCCCTCTAAGAACTACACAATAATATAGGTTTGGTTTGTATATTTTTACCATGAAGCCATGGATTTATTTGGAATGGTTAACAAGTCATAAAATTTCCATACATAAACAAAAAATTGATTTCAAATAGGTTATGGAGAGTGTTTGCAAATTACTACTTATTATAATAAAGAATTTTTCACTTGGATGAGAAAATAGAATTTGGTAATCTTTTTATCACTTATAGGAGCCTAAAATTTGGGATGTGATTATGTGAGCATTTAGATGGATTTAAAGGAAAAAAAAATTAGGGGATTTCATGATTCTATGAGACCTTTATGATGGAATAACTAGTTACCAAATTTGATGCTTTGTAAAAAAAATTATAGGTGTTTTTAGAGTTTAGACTTTGATGGAGACAAATACATAGGTTGTCTTATATTTTGAGGATGTGGTTGATACATGTCTAAGACTTGGAGTCTTAGTTTTGTGAGAGTTGAGTGTATGTAGAATGAAGGTAATGATTATGGTGTTATAGATGTTCTTATGTATTTTGAGCATTTACATGATATGATCATGTATGTAGTTGATAGGTGGTGTTGTTCAATTTTATGATTTTTTCTTATCTCCTAGATGCTTATTTTGTTCCTTGACTATCATACTCAATTGTAGAGTTTTTTGGAAAATTAGATTTGCATGTGATTTGTTTTTTGATACTTGAGATCTATAGGTTTTATTCTTGTTCATATCATTTTAAAATTTATTGATGTGATGGTGAGTTTTCATATTGCATTGATTAAGGATCTAGGAATAATATAGTTGTGTGGGTTGGCCACTCATTTGGTTGTAGTCAGATGAATCAAATGTGGAATTTATATATACAAAATTATTTTTAGTATTGTTTTTGATTTAGTTAGTTTACCTCGTATGTGGTTATTTCTACATTTGGTTGTAGTAGGATGAATCAGATGTGGACTTTATATATCTAGTCTTTTTTTCTTTCTGATTTTTGCTTCTAAGTGTTTTGTTGTGACTATTTGG
The DNA here is from genome assembly GCA_007258455.2 of Sequoia sempervirens. Classification (NCBI taxonomy): domain Eukaryota; kingdom Viridiplantae; phylum Streptophyta; class Pinopsida; order Cupressales; family Cupressaceae; genus Sequoia; species Sequoia sempervirens. The sequence continues at coordinate 323,582,468 of VDFB02058242.1, forward strand.
CAATTTACTATTCGTATTGGGCACACCTAGTGTTTTGAAACTCACATGCATTTCACGAATTGGTGTCCTATTGCCAATACTCCAATGAGACATAGTTGTAGACTTATGGCATCTTGCACTATTGTTACATTTATTTTGGATCTTGAGTCCTACAACTCTTTTACACAGGGTATTGTCAATGACCAACCCATTTTGGACTCTATCCCTAATCCTACCATACCAAGGTCATCCCACAATAGTGAGTTACACTTTTTGGCCAAACTTGGCATTGAACTAAATTTTTTTTAACTAAATCTTCACTTTTGGGCACCTATAGCTACTAAACCATGAGGAATTTGAAGATGATGCAAACTAGTGATTTGTGACATTTTTCTATAGAATATATATATATATATAAATTCGAATCAGATTGCGTTTATTTTTCCTTCTCCTTTGAAAACTAGTTTTTAACAGTAAATTTCATTTTTAAAGAGTGATGTTCACCGTATACAACATAACTTCTTTTCTGTGAAGGATAATTTTTTTTTTTCTAATTTAGATTCATAACTATGATATATAACTCATTCATTTGGTTTCATAGTGTTTTATTGAATATTTTTTCTTAATTAAGTTTTGAAGTCAAACCAATTACAATTTAGACATAGGTGGACCATATACAACATAAATTTTTTTGTATGTATCAATTTTTATTTTTTTTGTTTGATTAAGGAAATCAATACGAATCATGTACATTTTTTGCAATTTTTTTAATAATCTACTATTTTTCCATGTGCAGAATAAAGAGCTTGATTTTTGGTGAAAAACCTATGTTTAATTAAACTAAAAAAATACATAATAAAACTAAAATATATTAAAATTATACTTGATGGATAGGTCATTTCAAGGACTATAATCCTCTAGTTGGGTCTATAAAGTTGATTCCATTTTCATCTTCAACCCAAGCTTCGAAAGCCAAAATTTTGTAGAAATTGCACATGGAGGGGAAGAAGAGAAAAAGAAGGGGATTCAAGCAAACCCCCCTAGACCTGTTTCGAGTGAAGGGGGGTTCGCTAGAAGGGAGTTTCACTCAAACCCCCCTTTTTTTCCCTTCTCTCCTTTATTTCATCAAGAAAATCTCGCCAAAAGGGGTTTCGAGTGAACATGGTATCAAAAATTGGTTCGCTCAAAGGGGGATGTTTGAGTGAATCCTTTTTGGGTTCGCTTGAGCAACCCCTTCGAGTGAACTCCTTAAAACCCTTCTTTTTTTTTAGAATCCAAGAATGTTTTTCTCTATCAAGCTACTTGTAACCCACTTATGTGGGATCACCCAATGACAACCTCAAAAATGAGTACCTTTATGGATGTTGAGACTATTTTTGCCCATGTTCTTGAAGACAAACTAAAACAATCAGACAAATACTTGGAGGGATTGCAATACTACTTAAGCATTGAATCTTTAGTGGTACAAATAGTGCCTATAGTGGAAAACTTAAGGAAATTAATCAATGATGCTCAAGGATTAGAGGTTTTGCATAGTCTATCCCATCTAGTGGATGACAATATTCATAAAAGGGCTAGTTATGCTCAAGCTTTGGGATACACTCGAAGCCAAGGAGGAATTCAAATCTCCCTTCCCATGACTATACCCTCTATTCCTACATACACATTACCAATTGTAGCTTCAAAAATACAACAAACCAATGGCATAACTCCAAGCTTAGGGATTTCCATTGGGAACCCTTATAGCTTTGTGACATCACATGTGACACCTCAATATTTATCACCTCTTATAAATTTGCAACATAGTAATCTACCAAGCACTTACACAATCCCACCATGTTTACCACATTTCCAAAACATGCCAAAAATTGATTTTGTTATAAACCAACTCTTGCAAAATATAACATCCTTGCAACAAAAAATTTCCACATTGAACCAAGCTCAAAATAAAAAACTATCGCAATATTTTAAAAGGATCCCATTGTCAATTGAAATCTCGAAAAAATCCTTGCCTCAAAACATAGAGATACCTAAATTTGAGAAATATAATGGCAAAGGAGACCCTAATAGACATGTATCAGCTTATATGGTATTATGTAGTGATTTCATCTTTGGGGATAAACTCATGGCTAAACTCTTTCCCAAGTCATTGAAAGACATGGCCTTGTAATGATTTGATCCTTTCGAAACAACTCTATAAATTCATTCATTGATTTGGTTGATGCATTTCTTCAACACTTTCAAGCGAACATTAGACCTCAAATTACATTAACTGGCTTAGTGAGGTGAAAACAAGGAAAACATGAAAAGTTTAATAGATTTCATAGGATGATATCAGTTACTCTACTCATAAATCAACTACACTCTTCCTGATGATGTTCAAAGATTCTTAATAGGAAATTTGAAACTAGGTGTGATATCAAGATGTTTAACCTATTCTAAGCAATTAAAATGCAATGGAAAACATAATGAAACACCTCAAGATTAGCCTAAGGAATTTGAAAATACAAAGAGGAAAATGTTAAATGAAGATAAATGATTATACCTTCCTCCTTGCAGCTAAAACTCCTTGGTTGGCCCTTGATTTGGATTGATATGTATGCTCCTTGATGGCTCTTGATGTGGCTAAATGGAGGATTTTACTATGTGCTTGGATGTAAATGCAAGTGAATGTAATTGAAGACTAGATGAGTGCACAAAATGGCAGCATGTAGTTATAAAATGGCTAAGTGTTTAAATGCCCTTGAGGAGGGGGTATTTATAGGAGAATTTGAATTCTCTAGAGAATTCAATGGTTGAGATTGATCCAACAAGGTCAAGATGAAGGGCTATGGTGGGTTGAGAACTCACAAGCCCTCACATCTTGACATGTGGATGGTGAAGTGGCTAAGAGGAGGTGAGGTGTAAATGAGGTGGCCAAAAGGTACATGAGGTGGAGGAAGGACAAGTACCTTCCAAGTACCTTGGGGAGTGAGAAGATCTCCTCAAAAAGGAATTTGTTGTCCCCAAGTGAGAGTGAAAGGGACACTTGAGGAATTTTGGAATTCCTCAAAAATCTCCATGGGAAAAGGAGAGGTGGTTGGAGAAATAAATGTGAATTAAAAATTCACATTCTTAGGAGAGTCTAAAGGATAAGAGAGGGTCTCCAAAAAGGTGGGAATTGGTCACATGTGCATGAGGTGACATGTCAAATATTCTAGAAGCCTTGGAAAGACAAAATGTGAATTAAAAATTCACATGGGGAGGAGAGAGACATGGGATGAATAAATGAGAATTAAAAATTCTCATGGGAAGGAGGGTCAATGTCCAAAAAGGAAAAATGGAAGAATTGACCAAAAAGTGGTGCTAAAAATGGTTAATGACTTTGATTAAAGTTGTGCAAACACTTGATTATGATAATTAATGGAAGATTAGAGACAAGTGGAAAATGTAGGAGGATGTGACATTAATCCTTGATTAAGAGGATGCACACCCTAAATATGAATTAATTAAATTATATTAGAGATGGATTATGGAGGATGTGACAAGGAGTGAGAAAAGAAGAATTTTAAATTGATTTTAATTCAATAGATTAGGATGACTAAATTAAATAAATTGGTGTATTTATTTAATTTAGAGAAGATAAAAGCATCAAATGAAGTATTTAATTATTAAATTAAACACTTTAAGAGTCTTATGTGAGAAGCACAATATTAATTAAATAAATTAATATTGACAGAATTGATGAATAAAGGAGGAAATTTGATCATATGGGAGTGATCAAATTTGGGTGTCTACATTTTGCCCCTCTTCAAAATATTGTTAAAATAACAATGTTTTGAAGAAAAATAAATGTCGGGGATGAAGAAAGGGATAGGGATTGATGCCCCAGACCTGACAGAGAAGGAGAGGGATGCCCCAGTGCCTGGCTTGAAATGGATGGAAGAAAGTGATAGGGTATGCCCCCTCGAGAGGGCAGTTGGGGAAGAAAGGAGGGGGCCCCGATGACCTCTCGATAGAAAGAAATGGAGGAGACCGTTGGATAGAGGGAGAAAAACTAAGCAACTTTTCCTTTTGAATGGAGTTGATTGGACGTACGGTTTGCAAATGGCGGCTCCGGGAAGTTAGGGATTAGTTGGAGGAAAAAAAGATAAATAAAAGGTAAAAAATACCTTTTAGGAAAATGGGTTAAAAAGGTAATTTTAAAAATTACCTTAGTCATTTTCACTGTAGCAAGTGAGGAAAGGAGGAAGAAGAGGAAGAGGAGATGGAGCAACCATGCCGCGAGATTATGACACCGAGATCGTTCACCGAGCAGATGAGCTGCGGAGACGATGGACCCACTTCGCGGTGCCCCGCAAGGTGAGTACGAAAACCCATGTTATTTATTTTGAATATTTAAACATATTTTGTAAGAGATTTAGAAATGCATCATATGGGTTTGGTGGGCGGTGGGAAATGGAAAAACGGGTAG
>VDFB02058242.1:323586999-323604057 GCA_007258455.2 Sequoia sempervirens
GCCAATTTGTATTCTCAAGCATCTACCATCATCTAGCCATCAATTGTAATCATTTTTCATAAGTTGATCTTGCATTTTAGTCACTCAAGAAGTCATCTAAGGAGCACACAAAATCATCCCAAGCAAGGGCCAACCAAGGAGTCTTCAACAACAAGGAAGGTGAAATCATTTGCATCTTGTTTTATCCATTTTCCTTCTTGTTTCATCACTCTTTAGGCTAATCTTGAAGTATCCTTAGTCTTTTATCACTTGAATTTTTAAGTTATTTTGCAACAATTAGAGTAGGTTAAAATCTCCAAGGGTACATACAATTGGCCCAAAGTGTGACACAGGTTTTTACTTTTATCCATATGCATTGGCAAGTAGATAAGATAATCCTAAGATATGTCAATGGTAATAAGGAATATGGTATTTTATATACATCAAGTGAGTTTGGGTTGGTTGGATTTAATGATCAAAACTAGGTAGGTAGTGTAGATGACAAAAAGAGAAAATTAGGATCATGTATGTTCCATTTTGGTTTAGGAGCCATTTCATGGATGTTTAAGAAAAAATAAAAAATTATCTTTCCATAATAGAAGCTAAGTATGTAACAACAAATATAGCAACATAATAGGCTATTTAGTTCTAGAGGATCTTATTAGATTAGAGAGAAGAACAAGAAGATTGTACAACTATTTATTGTGATAGTGTATCACCAATAGCCCTAACAAGTAATTCTATATTTTATGGAAGAAGCAAGCATATTGATAATCAACATCATTTCATAAGGGAGCCCATAAAATATAGAGAAATCATTTAGTTTAATTTTATAGTTCTAAGCAATAGTTCATACATGTTTTTTCCAATTCGTTGTAAAAAAAAAAATTGAACACCTAAGAAACATTTTTTCCATCATGGATATAGAGACAACTCTAGAAGTCGCATATAGTCAACTCAAGGCTCAAAAAATTAACAACTCTAGATATTTTTAGTAGTTTATCTCTGGAAATGTACAATTTAGCTCCATAAAGATACTTGATGTGTATGAAAGAAAATCAAGATTAAGGGGGAGTGTTGGGATAAGTAATCTTGAGTAAGAGAATTAAATTCTTGACATGTACTTTATCCCTAACCAAAATATCTTAGATTTGGGAACATTCCTTTTTACCAAACTTCATTTATTTTTGGAGGCTAACATTTTGACGCCCATCTTTGGGATTTTTGAATAACAAGAATTTTTTTTTTTGGGAAAATTTATTGTTCCTAGATAGAAACTAAAAAGAGGAGAAAAAAAAAGGAAGAATAGATGTTTTTTTAAGTTGCATAGATTTTGAATTGAAACCTAACATCAACAAAGTTACAAGAAAGTGTAGAGAAAAAGCTCCAAAAAGCACACACATCTAGTAGTAGTAGCTCTAGAAAGAGCATACATAGTAGTTCCAAAGAGCACACATAACAACTCTAGAGAGAGTACTTAGACATAATAACAACTCTAAAACTTAATAGTTATCTCCTCTTGGTCTCAATGATCTTTTTTTTCCTCCAACAAAAGAAACTAAAAACAAATTGTAGTAGTAAGTTAAAGAGACAAAAAAGGATTGAGTGCTTACAAAATGGATGTGTACATAGAGGTCTGAATTTTGAAGAAATCCTTCATTTTGAGAGTTCTAAGACAATGCATCCACATGGTGAAATTTATGAACTAGATCCCATTGTTATTATAGGCCTCTATGATGGTTTCATGGTCTTTGACATAAAGTGTAGGAGGCATATCTAGAATAATATTTTTCTTGTTGTGGGAAACATTGAGAGTCCATTAAGGTGCAAGGATGTCGACAAAGGAATGTACGCTATATCTACACAAGCATCACCCAAAATCTACTAATAGTTTTTATAGGTATTTAATTTTGGAGGTAAATTTTTAGCAAAGATAAAGGCCTTATCCTTTCCAATTGATCTGTTGGAAATGTCATACAAGTAAGGAACTAGATATCATTCCATTTTCTCTCACAAGTTTATTACCTATGCTTGCACACCCTATAATTCCAAACCAAACTACTTTCTCTTCTACCATTTTTCCTACACAAAATATTTAGTGTTTGTCTACATTAGGATTTAGTGTACATCTCTACATTAGGCTTTACAACTTAAATAAACATTTAGGGTATCCTTCTATTGTCAAGAATGGTACCATCAATTTTCATATGGTTTTGTGACTAAGTTTAAATTATGCTTGTTTTTCCTCTCAAAATATCTGTCTTATATGCAATCATAGATTTGATGGTGAAATGCAATATGACAATATTTTTTTTATTTATTTATTTTTAAATAATGGTCTTTAGATTGTCAATCATAGTTTAGTGTGTAATGGGTACATTTAAGAGATCTTAAAGGTAAATTATTAGGTTCTTAATCAAATGACAATCTACCTTGAGCATAGCTCCCCATGGATGCATGTCATCTTTGAATTTTTTAGCATGAAATGTTTAATCAAATCTCTTTTCTTCTCTCTTTTCTATCACCTATCCCCCACTCTCATACCCCCACCGCCCTCTCTCTATCTCCTATGTATCTTTGATCCTCTATAACTCTCTCCTCTCTATATTTCAATCTCCCTCTCTTTATATCTTTATCTCCCCCTTTCTCTCTCTCCACTTATATGTGCCTCTCTCTCCCGCTCCCTCTCTCTCTCCATGACCATTGCATTTTTATAGTATTACCTATAGGGGAAGACATGAAAAGTTAATACAATTTTTTCTTTTATTTGGTAGTGGAAGTATAAATTCTTGACACTATTTGTTAGCATATAGAGTTAAAAGTTGTCATTTCATCTTAACTAGATAACATATGTTTTAATGGTGTTTTATAGATATATATTTTTAATTTTTAAATGGATTTTTGTAGGGATATCTTACCTTGGTTTTTTTTAAACATGATAAATCCTTGGCTTTCTTAATGAAGAATCAACACATAAAATTTTCACAAAAATATTTTATAACTTAGATTATTCAAAAGAAGAATCATATTCTCCAAATCATTTTTTCATCATTCTATTTCCCTAATCCTCAACCAAAGTTTCACACTAAACATTAACCTATGCAACTTTACATTTGATATAGAATGGAGTCCCAAGGATAAGCTTATGGTCATGTGGAGAAGGGCTTTTGCAACTCACATCTAGTCAAATTATTAGCATTCAAGCCTTTAATGGGTAGAATAACATAAAAATTATCCATATACATCGTAGATGCTCTTCCTCAATTTTTCCTTACATTTGGAACACCATCCAACACAAGTCACTAAGAATCTATCACAATTGACTCCACAAATATATCACCAAATTTAGTGTTGTACTTGAGCTAGAAATTTAATGCTTTATCTATCTTAGAGAAGGGTATTTTGTCTCCTCTTCCATTGTTAATGCTTTCTTTACCTTATTAAAATGCATCTTGAACAACAATTTATTCAATTTGGATAATTTTTTTTATCTTTCATTCCCTTTTCTCCTTGCTTGGGTGCCTTGTTTCATTTATGTTTCCATGTAGTAGTTAAGGATCTAGTTGTGATGGTCAAAACTAACTTTGGTGGTCTTTACATGTATTGCATCCCACCTATACACACAATCGATATGTAGACCGATGATGATTCAATGCACTTTGTAGACATAAATGACCTGGTAGAGAAAAATGGCATGTTCAACATGTATTTGATCATGATGAATTTCACTATCTTGTGTGCAAGTAGCTAATTTGCAGGGTAGCTTGGTGCCTCTTGTAAAAAGAATTTCTTTGACCTAATTGATTTTTTATAAGCATTTATTCATACAAGCCAACCTTTTAGATCCCATGAAGATAGGAAATACATGCAAACCTTGAACAATGACCAAAGTTGAAGTGAGTTGCACTAGATTATTTAAATGACCATCACTCAAGATCACATCATAAACTCCACCCAACAAATGGTCATGGCATGTAGACTTCATTTCTAGATAAAATAATAGTTAAAAAAAGAAAAGAAAATGCAAATAAAACTTCTTACACATGCTTAAATGCATGCACACCTTGAATATTAGCCAAAGTTGAAGTGGCCCCACCAAATGATTCAAATGTCCCTCATTAATATCACATTAGAAGCTTCAACCAACAAATGGTCATGGTGTGTGGGCTTCATTTCAAAATAAAATTATAGTACAAAAATAAATACAAAATAACTTCTTACACATGATAAAAGAACATCCCATCTTCATACATACAAACCTTAAATAGAAACCAAAATCAAAATGGGCCCCACTAAATGATTCAAATGTATCTCATTAAGATCACGTCGTAAGCTCCACCCTACAAATGGTCATGGTGTGCGGAATTCATTTCAAAACATAACCATAGTTAAGAAACCAAATACAAACACTTCTTACATAAGATAAAATAAAATGTCCCATATTTAATACATACAAACATTAAGCAAAACAAAAATCAAAACATACCACCAAATGATTTGAATGTCTCTCATTACAATCACATCATAAGTTCCTACTTAACATAATCCTATTATGTAAGCTTCATTTCAAAATTAAAGTACAATAAAAATCAAATAGAATATATTAAATCTTTAAATGGCAACCAAAAGAAAAATAATACCCCATCTTGAATATATTAAATCTTTAAATGGCAACTAAAAAAAAAGACCCCACCAAATGGTTCCAATGTCTCATTATAATAACATCATAAACTCACCCAACAAATGAACGTAATGTGTTGACTAAATAAAGCATTAGAATCACATCATAAACTCCCAACAAATGAGCACGGATGGCTAAATAAGACACCCCATCTTAATTGTGGCTAGACAACTTTGTAGAAAAAAACAAAAAGAAACAAAAAGAAAAAAGAGAGAAGGTATGACATCCCACCTTAAATATTGCTAGACAACTTTTACAACCCAAAACAAAAAAGGTGTGAAAATAAGGAGGAACTTATAATTTTCTATGCAGATTATTATTGCTTGACCATATTTATTAATTAATTGAAATAAAAAGTGCCTTCATTTTTTAATTTAATAACATTCAGCAGGCAAATTGTCATTTGCATAGACATTGTTGGAAAGTGTGTAGAAATGGGTGGAAAATACAACTCGGTGAAGAGCCTAAAATAGGCAAGGTTGTGTCAAAAATCAAAATTACTAAGACGCCCACCTTAACACTAGACAACTTTTTCCAAAACAAAAGAACAAATGAAACAAAGTGAAAAAAAGGAGGAAGGTAAGACATCCCATCTTAAATATTAGACTACTTTTCCAAAACAAAAAATGAACCAAAAGAAACAAAAGAAAAAAAAGCGAGGGAAAGCAAGACGTCCCCATCTTAAAATACAACTAGACAACTTTTCCAAAAAAAACAAAACAAAAGAAACAAAGTGGAAAAAAGGAGGGAAAGTGGTACAAATGGGTGGAAAAAAAACAACCGTGAAGAGCCTAAAATAGGCAAGGTTGTCATTAGAAAGTATAATCATGGCGCATGGTCACATGAATTGTTAAAATACACATGGAAAACCGGTTTTGCAATATCTTGACATACAATAAATTTAACAAGAATAAAAATTCATGTGCAATGTTACAATTATTCTCATTTTTCTTTCTTTGCCCTTAAATAGAAACCAAAATCAAAATGGGCCCCACTAAATGATTCAAATGTATCTCATTAAGATCACATCGTAAGCTCCACCCAATAAATGGTCATGGTGTGTGGACTTCATTTCAAAACATAACTATAGTTAAAAAACCAAATACAAACACAACTTCTTAGATAAGATAAAAAAGAATGTCCCATATTTAATACATGTACTAATATTAAGCAAAATAAAAAACAAAACAAACCATCAAATGATTTAAATGTTCTCATTACAATCACATCGCAAGTCTCCGGCCCCAACAACTAATACTACTATGTAAGCTTCATTTCAAAATTAAAGTACAGTAAAAAACCAAATCAAAACACAACTTCTTGCACATGATAAAAGAATGCCTCATCTTGAATATATACAATCTTTAAATGACAACCAAAATAAAAAAGACCCCACCAAATGATTCCAATGTCTCTCATTAGAATCACATCATAAACTTGCCCAACAAATGAACATGACATGTTGACTAAATAAGACACATTAGAATCACATCATAAACTCCCCAACAAATGAGCATGACGGTTACAAATAAGACCCCAAGACAACTTTGTGGAAAAAAGAAAAAGAAAAAAAAGGAAAAAGAGACAAGGTAAGACATATCATAACTATCGCTAGACAACTTTTAAAAACAAAAATAAACAAAAAGAAACAAAGGGGAAAAAAGGAGGGAAAGTGCGGTACAAATGGGTGGAAAAATTACAACCGGTGAAGAGCCTAAAATAGGCAGGTTGTGTTGTCAGAAAGTCACGATCATGACGGCATGGTTGCATGAATTATTAAATGCACGTGGAAAACCACGGTGACTCTTGCGGTTTCCGACAATGCTAACATACAACAATTTAATAAGAACAAAAATTCAATGCCCGATGCCACAATTATCTCTTCCGAACATTTTCTTGCCCATCCGATTACTTTTGAACTCAATTTCCAATTAGGGTTCTCAGATAAAGAGGAATTTGGATATACACACAAAGATGCAAATGGTGGTTGTACTCTAGTGTTGATAGTATACACGCGTTGAGTATCAACTCCTACATCTGAGGCTCCAATCTGTGATCGTTAAATTCTTGGTTTTAATTTATTTGTTATTTTGATGGTGAATTGATAGGAGCAATCAGACTTGATCCCAAATGAGTGTATTGTGAAATTTCATGATTTTAGTGTAAATTTTTAAAGAGTTGGATTATTTGGAAGAGATTAAATGTAAGCAAGTATATTGTTATCATAATAGTTGTATAAAGAGAATATTTAGTTGATAGGCTACATATAGTGTGAGATTTGAGTCTAAAACAAGTTTCACACTTGCAAAACCACTTTAACAACATACATATATTCTATCAACCTAACTTTGAACCTCCTTTAGATGCAAGTGCTAGTATTATAATTATGAATAAATTTATTATGATAAAGAGATGGGGTTTACTTTCAACAAAAGAATAGTTATAGAGTTTTTATTCTAAATTTAAGTTTGTGGATTATGAGGAGAGTGAAAATGGTTTTTTGTTTATTCTTTCATAACAGTATTAGTAAATCAATTTTTAACAAATAAATTATTTCAAGTTTTGATTCATAAAATTTATAAAGATGGTATATTGTTAAGACTAATAACTTTAGGACACCACCAACTTTCCCACTAACAAATTAGCTTTTTTCCTCCTTAAAAGGAAATTGAACCTCTAATGGTAGGACAAATTCCTTCTTCAAAGATTTGACCCATTTCATTGATTTCATTAAGTATAAGAAAGTGACTAAGGATGAAATATTGGCCAACTTTAATGTAGTATCCTTGTTCACTAAGGACCATGTTAATGTTATTAAAGTTATAAAGAAGCTTATAGGCAAGAAAATTGCTTCTCTAGTTGAATTCAGCCTAAAATTCACCTTCTCTTTCAAGGGTGTTTTCTATAAATAATTAGATGGGGTCACTTATTTAGTCCCTACTTTCCCAATGATTGTTAATCTTTCCATGGAATATTGAAGAACGACACTTAGTTCTTTGAAGCCAAGATGGTGAAATGTTATGTTGATGACATGAAATTACTTTCTAGCAAAATGGCCTTGACAAACTTAAGGAGTTTTAATCCTATGTAAATAACATACTGGATAATATCAACTTTTACCAAGGAGCTAAAACATAAAAACAAATTTATTTCCTAAATTCATTCTTCTTCTTAGAAGCCTAGGGATCTAGTGTTAGATCTATGGAAACAATGTGCACAAAATCTATACATGCATGGGCTATCTCATCTTGCTCAAAAAAGTAGGTAATATCTCCGACTTGTTGTTATGAATTGTGTCATATATAATTTATTGTTTCTTTGTTATAGTCCTTTAAGTAGATTTTCTAGAAAAATGCAACAAAATTGTTCTTTAAACACATGTGGATTCTTTGTCATACCAAAGAGTATTATATTTGATAATGGTGTATGGTTCTTGTACAAGTTTTTATTTCATTGTGGGAAAGGATTGATATGAAACTAAAGTCATCTATCATTCTCTTTCCTTAAACATATGGGAAAACCTTAGGTGGTAAACAAAACATTGGCAAAGTTACTAACTATATCCCAAGGCTTGGGATGAGCATTTGGTGTATGGAACATTCATATAGTAAGGTTAATTTCTCTTTGACCAATATTTATCCTTTGAAGCATGTTTTGGTTTTATGCCACTTAGCCCTCTTCATGTATGATTTGGACAATCAATAAGGGGCTAGAAAAAGAGCTCTTGGAGATTGGGAAAGCTAATAAAATTGTTGATAAGGTAAGTCAAATACACCTTTGAGTTTGATATGGATTGAAGGAGTCTCATCTCAAGCATAAGTGTAGGTGTGACCTACATAGAGTGAACATAAATTTCACATTAGAGATAGGTTGTGGCTCTACTCAAGAAAGGAGAGACAACAAGGGCCTTCATGGAAGCTAAAGCCATTGAGTTATGGTTTGTTTGTGATCATAAAGTAGGTAGGACAAAATGCTTTATGTTTGGATATTCTTGAATACATAAAGATCTTCTCACTAACAAGCGTTGGCAAGTCACACTCGGTCAAGCCTTGTATGTCGAATGAAGCAAGAGGATGTTACTTTTTCAAACATGGTGAATGAAGGGGCAATCGTATAGTAAGGCCAAATAGATGTAAAGAGAAGATGTGGAGAAGAAGTTCCCACAGTTAATTAGGTCCTACATCATTTTGCAAACCAGAAGCATCTTGATTGGGGAAGTGTGATTTAAAATTTGAGTTATCCACTTTTCAAGTTTTGGAGATCTTGAAAATGTTGTCAATATAGATAGACAAAAAATGTCAAGCAACATGGAAAACCTATCTCATTGTCAAAATGATTGGAACTTGATTAATAGTAGATGTGAAGTGGTCTGGTGAAGTCAAAGAAGTTTCAAACATCTTAATCAAATTGCAAATGACAAATAAATTTGAAAAAACAAATTTGAAGAGTTCACCACTTTCTATCATGAAAAATTACAAATAGCCGTGGAGAACAAACAAAAATCTAGTAATGAACACTCATTCGCCACAATGAACTCTTACAAACCTTGAAAACTGTTTATTTAAAAAAGCAATGAACATGTTTTTGTTATGGACAAGTTGAATGTAAGAAGGACTTTTTAAGTTCATGAGGCACAATGGATTTACTTTCCTCATGTTTTGTTATGGATAAGTAGAATATATTTATAGTACACTTGAAACTATCCAATTATAGTTGAACTGGCACGCGGGTAAGTTCCATATAAATCCCTTATGTATAATGCTTAGAGAACAAGTTGAATATAGAACAAAGCTCTCCTGGTTTTGAGACAAATTTATTTTATTGTACTTTGCTTATGAGTTTATGACTGCATTATTGGGTTTGCATAACAATGTACCAGTCTGGTGAAAGGTAATGGGACTCCCGCGTGCCTCACTTGAGTGATCCTATGATCTGATATGCTAGAACACAGGAATATTTAAGTGCTAGCCATTAGATCTATAGCATGTATGGGGATTTGGGTTAACAAAAAATAAAGCCATGATAAGTCTATAAAACAACAAAAAAAGAGAAAGACATGTTACTCTCTTAAACTAATGAAGCAGATCAAATGTTGAGCAAGCTCGTAGTCTCCTAAACAGTCTGGAATTTGAGGAAAGGCCATCATTAGAAAAGTTCTAAGCACGAGGGAACACCCAAGGGCATGTTAAATAAAGCATGAGTGCAAACAGGAGGTATTTCGTATTTTCAGTGTTTGCATCTATCAAATATCATTAAGAATAAAGGGAGAGTAAGGGGAGCCTATGTTTTGTTTAAAAGCACATGAAAAGTGTCGGGACTCAGGATAGAAGGTTGTATTAATGATGAGAATTCCTCCCGGAGTTTCTTCAGGTATAACTTCTTGAGCCACTTCCTCTATAGAAATATTTCATGCTTGCTTTCATATCTATGCAATGTTCTACATCACAGATACAAAAGAATGCAATCATTTGTGAAACTTTCAATCAACACACTAATTACATCATGTTACCACTTTGTTGACATCAGAGATTTAACAAAACAACACCTGTAACAATCTATATTATGTTTGACATCAATGACAACACCTAAACAAACTTGCAACAAGATGAATACACATATCAAGATACCAAACTTAATGAGGGTATTTGAATCCAAATGGCCTCATTGGTAGTATTAATATCCTTGATAATGAATTTTAGTGGAAGATGGAGTAATAGCATATATCTTCTTGCTCGACCAACATATCAAACTTGAACTAAGAGAAGTTATAAACTGAAGTGGACTTGCAAAGTGTAGAATCATCCACCCAATTGAATTTGTATACCCTACCAAGTCAACATTGACATTTGCTACATAGTTATCACAAAACTATGTGTGCCTTGAATGTAGTGGAGAATCCAACATAAACCAAGAGGCCATGGGGCTAACTTCTAATGTAGCTCATAGGATCCTACATAAACCAAGAGACATTGCCCATAGAAAATGAAATGTTGGTAATAGTGTGAGTCAAATAAATAAGGCTTCTAATAAGTTGTTTGGATGGTAGTAGCTGACTTTAACAAAACTCTAAATATTGTAATAAATTCTCAATTGTCAAGGAGTCTTGGAAATATTTGGCCCCTCAATTGGCACTGCAATGATAACAAAACCATTTCTGTTTCTCCCATTTTTCCTATATTTATGTGTATTCAACATATTTTGTCTTGCAAGTTTGTTGGAGTAAGCCTAGTAATATAAAGTTGGAGTCATACCAGCCTTTGACCATGCCTTAAAGGGGCCTCAGGAAAGCGTCTCCATAGACTTTGCTGGAGTTTTTCTAAGAACCAAGCATTGGAACAATTATATTTTTGTGGTTGTGAATTGTATTAACAAGATGTGTGCACTAATTGGTTGTAGAAAGACTCTAATTAGATGTGATGTGACAAAATTGTTGTTTAAACATGTATGGATTCACTTTGGCATACCGAATAGTATTATATACATGATAATGTTGCATGTTTATTGAGCAAGTTTTATGCTCATTGTGGGAAAGAATTGATATGAAACTAAAAAGGTTTTCCACTTTCAATCCTCAAACACATGGTAAAACCTACGTAGTAAACAAACATTGGTGCAGCTACTAAGGGGATTTAATTGACTATATCCTAAGGGTTGGGATGACCATATGATGTGTACTTAACATTCATATAGCAAGGTCATTTTTTCTTTGACCTTTCTCCTTTTCAAGCATGTTTTGGTTTTATGCCACCTAGCCCTCTTCATCTATGATTTGGAATCGTAAGGGGCTAGAAAAAGAGTACTTGGAGATTTGAGAAAGCTAATATACGCGTTGATAAGGTAAGGCAAATATATATACCTCCGAGTTTGACAGAGATTGAAAGAGTCTCATCTGAAGTATAAATGTAGGTGTGACCAACATAGAGTGGAGCATAAGCTTCACATTAGCTATAGATTGTGGCTCTACTTAGGAAAGGAGAGACACCAAGGGCATTCATGGAAGGTCAGAGCTGGTGGATTATGGTTTTGTTTGTGATCATAAAGGAGATTTGGAAAAATCATGTAGATGTAGCAAACCATAAAATTTCATATCCCATGGGATAAGATTACTTGCAAAGGTTTCTTAAATTTTCTCAGTAGTACTGACTGAATAAACTTTAAAACCCCCCTCAGGATCACTACGTCAGAATCGTATGAATCATGTGTCCCGAATATGTTTCAGTAAGCGGTACCCTGTGGATGTAGAATGACGCATTCACATGATGCCATCCATAAACTGGACCCGATTGGTGTTGCAGGCCTCAAATGATGGTATGAAGGCTTTCAAAAGACAGTGCAAAGGATTTCTCCAGAAGCCTATGTTTATTGTTTGTGAACAACCTTAAAAGCACATGAAAAGTGTAAGGACTCAGGATAGAAGCTTGTATCAATGATGGCAATTAACTCAGGAATCAGATTAGAAGTTCAGAAATGATTATTTCTGTTAGTGAATAATAGTTTTGTATATTAACTGTTGGACTATAGTGGGTTTAAGCTTGATATCGTTCCACCTTAAAAATTAGGTTCTCTGGACAATGGAGTGTCTTTTGTGTGTTTCATCATATACTGTACAAGGCATATAGAACTGTTTGTTCTCATAAAAATAAGGAAGGACAGACAATGCAAAAAGCTGTTCATCTATTTTGTTGCAGCCTTACATTTAAATAGATTAAAAACAAAACATTGAAGACAGTGAAGAAATGCTCATATTTTTTATACTGAAATGCAGTCTTGCATTAACTGCATTTAAAAAAAGGCCTTACGGTTTAAGAGTCGATTAAATACTTAACAATGTGACAGAAATCAAGCCTTCCTGGATAGATGTTTTAACGGCAATCAACACTATCTGTGTTTTCCTGCAAATGGAGGGCCATTGAGAATCAGGCTTTCCTCCAGAATCTCGGATTCCCTTAACCAGCCTCGCAAATTCTCGAATCATAAGAGCCTCCCGAGGAAACTCTGTTGTAACTATGTGCTCACTGGGCCTTGGACCCCAAACAGTGTTCATTTCCCAGAGCTTGGCGTTTGTGGAAGAGAAAAATGATGCAGAGTTCTCCTCATAGGGCATTCCAAAATCGTGAAGATGAAGAATTCCTTTAGACCCATGGATACTTAAATCCATGGTCAGAGAAGAGTGAAAAGAACAATGAAAAGTTGCTACCCTCCCATCTTGCCAAGACAAAGTAGCCCCACAAGATGTAATCACTCCACCTTCATTCAAAACAGTTCCAGGATGTGCAATCACACTCTAAGGCATTTCGTAATCATTAGCCCACAAGATTGCCCTAATACAATACCATCAAACATCACTCAATGCACCAAGTGCATCCAAATCCGGCTTAACCCGGATGTCCTCCTCAAAGAACTTACCAGATAAGGCAAGTGTGAAAGTACAGTGGACCTGCAAATTGCAACATCTCTAAAGGGTAAATATAAGAGCAATCTGCAACCACATCATTCTTTTAGTTTTGGTAGAAAATTGAGTTACCATCTTGACCTAGATGACTGGATTACACTATTGTGCATGTTATAAGTCACAGAAATACAGAAGGGGGGAAAAAAATCATGATTGAGTACTTACAAAATGGAGGTCTCCAAAGAGGTCTGGATTTTGAAGAAAGGCCTTCAATTTGGGAGTTCTAGGATTGTGCACCCACATGTTGCCATCCATAAACTGGACGCCGTTGTTATTGCAGGCCTTTCTGATGGTGTCAAGGTCTTCAACACAAAGTGCAGGGGGCTTCTCCAGAAGAATATGTTTCGTCTTGTGGGCAGACTTGAGAGCCCATTCGAGATGCAGGGATGTAGGCAGAGGAATGTACACAACATCCACACAGGGATCGTCCAAAAGCTGCTTATAGCTTCCATACGTCTTTACCTCTGGAGGTAAGTTGTTAGCAGGGACAAAGGCCCTGGCCTTGTCAACCGATCTACTGGCAACTGCATACACTGACGAACTCGGTGTCATTCCAATTGCTCTCACAAGTTTTCTAGCTATGCCTGCACACCTCATGATTCCAAACCGAACTGCTTTCTCTTCGGCCATTTTTCCTGCACCGTAAAACCTTTGTGTATCTCTGTGCTAGGCTATGCAATTTCAACACACATTCAGGGGATCCTTCTACTGTAGAGAATGGGGCCTTCGTTTTCAGGAGGGTTTTTAAGGTTAAATTCTTTAATTTTATGCTCGATTGTGCGGAGCTTCTCCACTACGACTCTCGAATTCTTCCCATGCAAGCATGGGGCAACGTCTAACCAGCCACATTTGACTGTATTTAATTAATATGTGTTTTCAACTTGCTTATTGTTTTTTATACATTAACTATTAAGGAAGTGAATTTTATATAGAATTTGTAGGTACACAAGTGTTATTAGAATGTTTCTAAAATTATTTTAAGTTTAATTGTTAATGAAATACTTTTATAAATAATCATATTAAAAATGTATTGTAATCTCTTTTAGATTTGATAATACATTGTGAAAGTTTTGGAGTGGGGTTTTTTTGCCAAAAGGGTTGCTAATCCACAATCCAAAAACACTTCCATAACTTCACTCAATATTAAGTGATACAAAGGATCTTACTTCCTCATGAATTAATTGATTGTAGGTTGTCACCCAAAAATCATAGAAGACAACCCCCAAAAGGATTGTAATCTTATAATCAATTAACAAATTCCAACTTTTAAATTACAACGAAAATGGAAGAATTAATGTAAGTATTGACTTTGGTTTATGACACCTAATACACTCTTGAGCCACAAGTATAACTTACTACAATTAGAGTTACAGACTTATCATGTACCACTTGATCAAGTGAACTCATAAATTTCTAACGGTTACTTAATTGATCCTTTTTTAATGCATAGCCATGTCTCACTTGGCCAATTATAGTACCCTTGCTAAATTTCAAGTGTCACTTGACTAGGTACATCAAACATGAATGAATCAAGTGTCACTTGATATCATAATGAATTCTTCATCTATCAATTGTTACTTGATAAGCATGAAGCCTCAACAACAATAAGGCTAGTCAACCATTTTTATACTCGTGTGTTGCTTTAAGTTGCACCAAGTGTTACTTGACCAAGTTTGAACACTCCTTTGTAGAATGAATATGTGTCATGCCTCGCTGACAATTAATTCTTATATTGTGTCAAATGCTACTTGATAAATATAGGTACTACTACAACTTTTGGATTCTTTATTCCTTTTTAAATGTTAGTTGAATAAGAAAATACTCTTTTTTCCAAATTCTTCTTTTGTTATCAAATTACACCCAATAGGGTTTGATGATCGAATGCCCATATTGTAAATTAGTTTGGCATTCACTTTCACTAGGCTCAATTATCTTTAATTAGGTTAAGCTATCATTTACCTTCAATTAAGCATGTTTTCTATTGTATTATAAATTGAAATTATTTAGTTCACATAACAGGGCCATAATTTGCCTCATCTCAAATATAAAAACAACTTCTTTTTCTCTCCATGTCTTGAACTTAAAGGTGGATTTAGGATTAGTTTAGGATTCATAACTGAAAATAAAATAAAGGATATGTATATGTTGTTTTATTGTCTAAAGTCATTGATGATAAGAATGACAATATAACTAAACTTCTTCCTAGTCAAAAGATATGATTTTTTGTGTAATAGGGTCATTTTTTCTTTATAAATGATGGCATAAGTTTAACTCAAAAAATAACACATTTTTGGAGTAGCATCAAAGTCCAGCCCTAAAGATCTTCCTTTAGAGTTACATTCATGTATCTTGAACATTCTAACTCCAAAGATCCAAATCTAGATATTGCAACTCTAAAGAATCCAAACTTCAAGGATATGTACAAAAACTATGGGGAAGTTCATGCAACATCCAGTCATTCTATAGATGGCATCAAAGGTTTTCAAGCTAATTTCCAAACTCTTCAAGGCATAGTAGGATTCCATTGATTCAATAATGAGAAAATATTAGTAAACTAGTCAACAAAATATTGATTGTAATTTACATGTAACTACAATTGAGAAAATGAATATCTACAAATGCATGTATTCACACAAGCTACTTTCTCCAATATTTCCTAGATAGACCAATTAAGTTACAATAGGAGTCTTATTTGTAATAAAGTAATCTGCTATGGATAGTTATGTCTTAACCCAAGATTCTTAGTAAGAGTAAAGGCTATCATAAATCAGTAGGACCATAATGGCCAAAATGTAGGAATAGTCAAGTTAGGTGTTTTTATCAAAAGACTAGTAGACATCTTTTAGATAACTAATCTTGTAAATATCAAATTTCTACTAGTAAGAAAACAATCGGTTATAATCTAAACATGATAGTTATTTTTTCTAGAAGTAATAAAGAATATGGTTATTGTTATTATTATGTCCTTGACTTATTATCAATGAAGAAGTTTTGGTTTTAAGAATTTGATCATATTATTTTAAGAATATTGTTTATTTCCATTGGAGGAGCAAGGGTCCACTCACCTTGTTTGCAACCTAGTCTAAATGATTACATCGTCATTGATGTTGTATACCATTTCAATGCTCTACATTTTCTCTTCAAACATCTAGAGGAAGGTTTGTACTCTCCAATTTTTTATTTTCCTACCTCTAAGGCAACGAGCTCCAGTGGGAGTTGTGTGGGTTAATCTCCACCCCTTTGTCTTCTTCTTTTCCTCTCTCGATCTAGTTTTGACAAGGGTGGCCTCCTTTTGTATCTCTTTGAATAGAATGCTATGTATTATGGTTGAAATTTGGCCTCTAAATCAAATGTGATCATTTTTTATATTAATACATATAGTGACTCTCACTTTTCATTGAGAAAAACAAAGTTCCACTCACCCTAGGGAGGTAAGGTATAATATGGTATTTCTTAGTTTAATCTTTTGTGTGATTTCTCCAATTGTTAGTTTCATCTATTATGTGATTTCTCCATTATGTTAAGTTGTGACTTGTGTGTGTGACCTATCTATCTAGAAAGTTATTTATTTGCTTACTTTTTGTTTGGTTCAAATAAATTTCCTTCTAGTTGTCTGCATGTTACCCCAGTTCTACTATGTTGTCTTTTCCTCAAGTTTTCATCTTTGAACTTATAATTCATTTCCACAAAGATGATTTAAATTGAATGTCAAGTTTTCAATGCTTTTATAAAGTTATAAAACTTGTGTCATGGCCCAACAAGGTTTCTTTAACCTGCCTAGTTATCAATTTATTATGTTTAAAAGAAAGATTTTTTTTCTCCTTTATAACCTTTGACTATGAGATAAAAATTTCTCTTTATAAATGGTTTGGCAAAGATATCAATTATTTACTTTGACGCCAAGTAGTATTGGAGATTAATGACCAATCCATGGATGAGCTCTCAA
>VDFB02058242.1:323604157-323710777 GCA_007258455.2 Sequoia sempervirens
CATTAATATGTTCAGATTCAATAGAGATCATGCAATACTAAATACATCATAATAATGATAGAGCACACCACAATGTCTATGAAAACATGCGATTCCTATATCTACAACAGCAGATGTAATAATTATTAATTCTGTCCTTGAATGTAGATTATTAACTCCGATCTGCTTTCTACAGTCTGCAGATATCGGCCTCAAAATAGATAATTCCTGAAGATGATTCCTTGCAAATGATGTTTCTTCCCTCATATATCCCCACCATATGCCTTCGGAATGGAGGTGACTCTTCCTATTAACTGCTGTCCGTTGATCACAGCCTTTCCTTAATTATTAATTGTTGTCTTTTTGTTTATTTCTGATCGCTGCCTTTTAATATGTTAATATCTGCCTCTTTTCCTTTATCTCTGCTTTATTATTAATTGCCGCCTTCTAATCCTTTTCCCATTACGACTTGGGAGCTATTTATACATCTTTATGACAAAGTTGGCCCATTCAGAAGAACAAAATTTAATTTAATTTCTGATTATGAGGGAGTCAGCAAAAACTGTGCCATAATATTGGGCGCCAAAGGGTGGTCCGCCTGATAAAATAATAATTTATATTTTATTTGTCTTTTCAAAATACCAGGAGGGTTGACCAGCATTTAGGAGATAAGGTGATTTGCAATTTCATTTATTGGCGGCATATAACAAAATTTCTGTGTTACCGGGTTTGCTGCCCCAAAGGCCAGATCCAAGTTCGGTTCTCTCTAGGTCCGGATCCTAGTCCGATCCCTCTATGAATTCCAGCCACATATTCGATGAGCCCTAGCTGCTGCTTTGAAAAACCTAGCCGTGAAATCCAACTCAAGAAAATCTTAGTCATGACTTTTACCAACGAACCCTACCACGTAATAACAACCATCGAAAATCAGTGAAAATCCACCCGTGATTATGCAGACAACCATTGAAAATCTGCCTGTGATTATCAGACAGCCATTGAAAATCCGCCCGTGATTATGCATAAACCCTATCAACTATCACTATTCAACAATAAATCCATGATTGCGGACAAAACTCACAATTTTCAATGAAAATAATGGTCGTATTTTTCCTATAAAAAAATCTTGCGATTTCCTTAGCAAAAAATAACTGGCACGGTTTCATAGAAATGACTCAAAATTTTACTAGGAAAATACCTTCAATTTTTACCAATAAAAATCCACACATGATTTTTGCAGAAAATTGATATATATATAGATTATAATATGGATTATAATTAGGATTATATATATATATATATATATATATATATTTATTTATAAATAAATAAATCTTGTGATTTCCTTAGCAAAAAATAATTGACACAGTTTCATAGAAATGGCTCAAAATTTTACTAGGAAAATACCTTCAATTTTTACCAATATATATATAAACGAACCGAACCACCCCAAAAAAAATTTAGCCGAACCCGCAAACCGAACCCCTGAACCCAAACCCAAACCAGTACCGGAACCAGCTACTTAGCAAAATTTCTACAGCAATTCAAAAGTCCAGACTGAACCATACAATTCCAGCCAGTCAAAAAAATGGATCACCAGATTTAGTAACTATGTCAGTTAGGATCTGTTTGTTTTGCTTCAGTTAAAAAAAAAAGACTTTTAAATGTTTTGTTGGGTGGATTCACCATGGTTCAGCCCAGGTTCACTCAGGCTTCTACCCCAGGCCTGTGGGTTGACAAAACCCAGACCAGAATCCGTGCTCAATCCAGGACCAGTTATGGGAGGAGTTCTAACTGAACCCTGTAACAGAGGTTTTTTGTAAATTTGAGTTAGCGTAGGAAGTTGCTTTTTGGAATGGTTGATCCTGTGATAACCAACTGATTGAATTACTGATTTACACAATGAATAAAGCGGTGGAAAAAGTATGCTCTGTTAGAATTTTAAAACAAAACGAGGCTAATGGACTACTTACATAATCTTGACCTATAACACCCTCATTTAGAGTGGGCAAATACTGAGACTTTCTGTTGGGTGTGCAGATTATATGAAGGCTGAAATTTGGTACTAAAGATAGACATTGTCCAAAGTAGTGGGGGGGCAAAGAAATAAGGAAAAGAAACTATGGTAGTGTTCACAAATGACCAAACTCAAATATACAGTGAGTTGCAATAGCAAATCATGAAAGCTAATCCTCAGAAGAGAGGGACAATACAGACTAGTAAAGCCTAGGCAAACTAGTATATACAAAGCCACATAATACAAGGTAATTCTGTTTAAGGGAAATACCATGTTAAGAGCAAACCGCCTCTAGATCTAAGAAAAATAAGCAAAAGGGGAAGTCTGCACCAGATTCAGGTGTACAAAGGGACTTGCATTCTCAGTGATTGTCATGTACGGATACTTTATATGAACATAAGAACAATTGCAACACAGGCTCAGAAGGTGCTTGGATCTCACTGGTTGCTTGCAAACTAATGAATTTAAAACTATTATAACTTGTTAGCAGTTCCTCTGAACAGGTTACACCTGTTAGTTCCTTTTACTTGCTAATAAACTATTACAGTAGAATCCTTTGTAAATACCCAATATTTTCACATCAGTTTAAATATCGGTTAACCACAATCTTTTGATTTTGAACTGCAACTGACGATAATATCTCTGCAAATTTTTATATTATATAACTAATAAAAAGATTGTACAAAGTCTATAAATGTAGGTGTTATTTCTTGCTGTTTTAGGAATTTATTGACTCTATGGTTCAGCTGACAGTTATTATGTCATGTAGCTTAAACTTCCATAATGTGGACTGAATTGAGACTCACCACAGCCAATTTGAATTTGCTAGAAGTTTCCGTTTACAGAGGTTGTGAGTTTTTGAAACTCCGTTACTCATCTGTCAATTCGTCATGGTAGTTTGGAGACATCTTGTTTTCTTACATTTGTATGTATTGCTCACAAATAATACAAAATATATATTTTTATCAAGAACAAAGCTGCTCAAAAGAATTCAACTACATATACTTACTAGACTATCAAAAGAATCCTCACAGACAATATTTCCTGATCCTCTCGGGAAATGCAATGATATATATTTGTTTTTTGGATACATGATTGTTCCGAAAAACTTCAGCCTCCCCTGCCATAATAGCACAAAGGAGTGTTAGTCATAATGACACAAAGTATACAATTAAAGAGCATAATGATAAAACTATTCTATAGCACCAAACATTTTGCTTTTTTATCTTAATTAAATGTTCAAAGTTGAAGGCAGACTACTGCCACTGGCACAAAGCAATTTACATTAGATTTTAATCCAAATTAAAAGATATAATGGAAAATCTGATAATAAGGTTCTTATCTTACAAAACCCTCTTTCACTTCTCTGTCATACCAATACAAACCAGTCCTAGTCATTACAACATAAATCATTCAAAATAGAGAAAATGATAAAACAGGTAGTATAGAAAGCTTTTAAGGCAGACTGTTAGCACTCACAAAAAAATCAGTTTGCATGATATTTGTATCCTGATGACAAAGATGTGATGGAAATCTTGAAAGCAAAGCTCTCATCCTAGAAGTTTAGAGAAGACACTCTTGTAAGAAAAGAGCTTATGACAGAAACTAACATAAAAACTAAATGGAAACAATATCTATTCTGTCATGCATAAATAAATGTTTTGGTTTATATTAGTTCAACAATCAAGATTTAAAGACAAAATATTGCTACTCATACAAAGCAATCTATGTGGCATTTTAATGTAAATAATCAAAATACAATGTAAGTTTGAAAGGTAGGTGATTCTGATTTTCCTAAGGTTTTCAGGAAGATGCTTTATTAAGCGAAGGGCCCATATGAGAAAGCATCAAGATGCAATATAAATTTGCAAATAAAGTTTTTATCTTAGAGTTTTGAAAAAGATACTTTTGAAAGAAGTATCAACATCCTCTGCCATAATAATATAAAGCAGTACTGGTAATAATTGTGTAACTCCTACAAAACAAGGAGTAGAAAACTATTAGCACCTGTTTATGGGTTAGTAGCTCATATGAATATTGGTAGAAAAGAAAAATGGAAATCCCCAGTTAGAGATGTAAAGCTCAACTTTGAAGTAGCTTCCCAGGGCAACGCAAGCTTGGAGGGGCTGGATATGTGATCGGGGATATGTCTGCAGATTTTTTGATGGGTGGATCCAAGTACCTTGATATTAAAACAAACAAGATTTCTGAATGAGACATTCTTCTGGCAGCCTTAGTTATGTCTGACACTGCTGGATTTCAAAATATAACAGTGGAAGGGGACTCAGATTGTAATCAATGCTCTGAAAAAAGAGTACTGCCCCAATTGGTTGCTTTGTTCTTATCTAGAAGAAGTGCTTATCTACATTAAAAAGTTTGAGTGAGTAGACTTTCAGCATTGCTATCGTAAGCAAAAGAGTTGCCAATTTGTTAGCTAACCATGGTATACTTTCAGTTTGGTAGGAATTAGCTATTCTCATTGGCATGGATCAGCCTTCAAATATTGGAAGTAACCTTGAATAGTTATAATTTTTGTGTATGGTGAGTGTTTTCAGATTATGTCATGCTTTCCTTATTGCCTTGGTGTGACTTCTAGAATGAATATTGATTTGAGCTTTAAATGTTATAGCTTGTCACTATGCATAATAATGAATGCTGTGTGGCAAGTGTATAGAGATATGTAAGATGGATGCTCCTCATTCTATATAGTCACATGGTTTGTTAGTTTCCTCTGTGCGCAGTCTTGTTCAGTGTTGGCCAGCTGTGTGTGGTTGCTTTTAGTTTTAGGGTTCTCAGTTACAGTGAAATGTGGTATGGGACTTTCTTGTGATTGCCTGCGCAAAGGTGTGATCTCAGACGACTGCCAGTGGAAAATATTTAATTGTCCAAATGCACCCATGTTTGTAGGTGCAGCTGTCTTTCAGACCTCTGCCAGGATTTTAGAATATTTTAAAGCTAAATTGGGTGCGGCTATCTCAAATGAGAGGTGAAACAGTGTATCATTGAGTTGCTGGTTTGTGACAGCAATGTAGATTTGGATGATACAGGTGGCGAGATGGTGAGCTCAGAGCAAGGTCATGGCGTGTAATGTCCCCATTTTGCAAGCATCAGAGTTCGTAAGGATTAGCCTATCATTTGACCCTCGTAGGCTAACAGTTATGGATAGAGGGTCTTTTGTGGTAGTTACCGGTGATTTAGAGACATTACTCTTCAACTGGATTCAGGTTTTGGCCTTTGCACAAGTTATTTGACTCAGATTGGCACACTTACTATTTATAGTAAGTTACTATTTTGGGAGAGTTAGGGTTCCTATTAATAGAAAGACACCTGAGCAGAGCATATTGGCAATGTCGACCTTGATTGGGCCTTTGCAATTGTTTCTAGACTCAGTTTCACATACTTACTATTTATAGTAAGTCACTGTTTAGGGTTTCTATTTTTAGACAGGCATCTGATCACATGGAGAACAGGGAGAGTCGACTCCTGGCTTAGACGGCTTAGCAATCAAACAAGTACATCAAGAGATATTAAAGTTTAAGTGACTTAAGTGATTTATTTAATATTTTAATATTATTATAAAATTATAAAGTAACTTTATAATAATAAAGAAAGTCACTTTAATATAATAAAGTGTGTTAAATGAGTAATTTAATGTGGGAATAAATCTTTTATCCCACATTGGCCAAGAAGGTGTTTGAACTCTCTTAAGGAAAGAATAAAAAGAGAGGCAAGAGCTCATTCTCGATATCCAATTGATGAATATTATTTTGATTGATTTTTATTGTGGAGCCTAGGGTTTTCGCAGTTTCTTCTTTGATCATAGGAAACGAAAACTTCCTATTGATAGCATAACCGAGGGAGTGAAAGATCTCTTGAAGGGTTGCAATTAAGTTGAGGATAATTCAGTCCTTTCAATTGTGCTTTATCGGAGAAGAATCATAGAAGTTTTTACAGGAGTTTACATTGCAAATCAGAAGTTAATGCACTGCTGCTACAGTGGCGCGAACAGTGTCGCGCTACAGTGCTAGGTTATCATTTTTGAAGAGATAACATTTGTTATTAAGGAGAACATCTTGCTAGCTTTAAGGATCGATTGGAACTTGGAGTTGAAGACCTTTATGTTGGGAGTCTTCATCTATTCAAGATGTTTTGCATTGCTCTTAATCAGGTTTTAAAATCTGATATTAAAGGCATGCTGGTGTCTTTTGATGCCACGTTTTTCAGACAAGAAGGTTGATCTTTTGCATCGATCTACCTCTCAGCTGTGGGTACTGCATTAGGATGACATAGAGATGATATTCAAAGCATGAAAGGAGGCGTTGGAGGCAGGATACATTTATATAATAATTCTGATCACAAACAGGGGCGGCCAGCTGAAGGAGTACGATTTCAAGATAAGAGGGGAAATAAAATCAAATAAAAATCCTGAGGCATTGTTAGATGGTTGGGAGGTTAGGCACCAAGGATTGGAGGGAAAAAACATTACTATCAAAAGGAATCGAGCATCTATGTTCAGGCAGCCTTCAAACTCCAGGTTTATCAGATTTGTATTGTTTTTAGTTTGGCACATCAAATAGTTAATTTGCATTATAATATTCATGTCAAATGTAATTGCATTATTGTAAGATACCATTGTAGGAAGGGATTTTTGCATTATCATAGCATGCTGATATAGAAATAATTTGTAAATCAGTCTGAAGTAGTTTCACATCAGATCTGAGAACTCATTGTATTTTGAATATAAGCCAAGAGTCTTGGCATTTGCATTGAACCCATTGTTGTAGGCTTGCATCTCAATAGAAGATATCATCAGTTGGGGTTATATGTTGTTGTTAATGATCATTTGGAAGATGTATGAGGAGGTATGCCAACTGTTTGACATAATACCTACAGGCTGTATATACATTTATCTCAAGTAGGATCTCATGATTTTAAAACACGAAACTTGATTGCATTGCATCTAGAATTCATTAGGATATTAGGGAAAGCATTTATAAACATTACTTGTGTATATATCATCGGTTTCAAGCATTTATATCAGACTGATAACTCAGACCAGCAAGCTGGAAGTTTGCATTCAAATTGTTTTGACGAAATTTCAAGGGAATAAAGAAGAGTTTTTGAGTCAGCTTAGTCTAGGCTCATCACATGGTGGTATGGAGAATGAAGCAGTTAAGTCTTGCAGGAGGAGGCGTAGGTTGTTAGTCACAACATGAGCATCATTATGGATTTATGTCAGGATTTAAGGAGGGTGATTCAAAACACGGTTGTCTCTCATCATAAGGGCGTTCTGAAGGTGGTAAGTGGATATTTAAGCACTTTAATTTGCAGCACTTTGAGAATGACTACTATTCTCGCTCAGTGAGTCATGCAGAATTAATCATGGATATTCTGTTCAATCATCAATGGCTTGGAGTACTCTGCAATGTTCATGCCAGCAGATTAAGGTTATTCCAGTCTCCAGGAATGGCATCATTCAATCCCTGGCGATGCTGGCATTTCTCATTGGGGGGTTTCTAAGATTCAATGAAAAGGTGAAGCTGGTTCCTGCTCCTGGTTTGTTTAATGGTATTTCATGGGTGCAATAGATGTGATGCTTTTTGACTCTTTGCTATCCTCTGCTGTGTCTGTTAGGGTTTTATTGCAGCATGACTGTATATGGACTATAGTCTGATTTATTAGTTTTATAGCTTTTTGCATTGATGTCTGTTCTTGTTGCCTGTACACCCCTGCAAGGGTTGCTTATTCAGGTATTTTGGTTGCTGTGATTTTTTGTTTTCCTGTTATCAGTTGGCTGAAACCATCTATTTATCAAAAATAACGTGTAGAAAACTATTATGAACTAATTAATTTTAGTCACGAATCCAATTCTGATAATTACATCTATCAAGAAGTGGAAATTTGAAAATAACGTTCTTGTTCTAGGGTTTTGGAAAGAACTAAATAAGTTTACTCACGAACCCAATCCTAATCATCACATCTATCAAGAAGCGGTGGAAATTTGAAATAATGTTCTTGTTAGGGTTTTGGACAAGATTCTTTTGAAGCAAAATGCTTGTCACATAAATTAATGTGTAGAAGAACCAAAAATCCATTCTGTAGTACAGAAAGCTAAGTTCTATTGACTTAGTTCAAGATAAAAGGGTAGAGGGTTGCCAGGCACAAAGCACTTTTACTTATATTTTGACACGAATAATCAAAAAGATGCGATTGATATTTGAAAGATAATGTTTTCAACTTAGGAGACAATCATCAAAATGTGATGGAAGTTTCGTATTAAGGTTCTGATCCAAGGGTTGTGAAGAAGATGCTTTTCTAAGCCAAGGGATCGCCAGATAGATTTCTTTGTTTTGTATATTTTGATCCCAATCATTAAGAAATTTTGAATTTAAACCTCTCATCCTAGGGTTTTGAAGATTATGCATTTGTAAGTACTTTAGACCTCCTCTGCTGCAAAACAAAACTAGTCATAATGATGTAAAGCCTGCCAAATGAAAAAAAAAAAAGCTATTCTGGGGAGCAGAAAGCTGTATCGTGTTTGTCTTAGGTCAGGATTCATGACCAGACGCTTGCCGGTGACACAAAGCAGATTACTGATATTTTAGTTCCAAACATCGAGATGTGATAGAAAGCTTGAAAATAAGGTTCTCTATATGAGTTTCAGAGAAGACACTTCCGAAAGCCAAGCAATCTTCACCGAATCAAACAAAACAAAATTCAAAGAATAATAATGAAGGCTGCGGGAATCGAACCATGAACCTACCTGGGGAAAATTGAAATAAAGAATAGGATTTTTAGTGTCCAAGTGAGACAATTCTCCCATCTTACCGCCAGAAACAGGAGCTACGAGGCAGGGGAAGGCAAATAGATATTTGCTTTTCCTCTGGCCTTTCTTCACAATATCTCTTCCGTCGCTTTTTACTATGGATTTTGAAGGCCGCAATGGGTGAGCAGGGTTTGCTCTCGTCTGGGAAATTATTTTCCTGCTAAAAGCCATCTTACGCAACCTCTGCCTCTCGAGATCTTCGGCATTCTCCGCAACACTGTTCTTTGCGGCTTTCACCATATCTGTTAACCGCTATAACTTGAAATAACAGAAGAGAAATTTAATGCTCTCTTGTGTGGATTCGCTGTATTCAACATTCGGAAAACTTTGATCTTCTTTGCGGCCTTGATTTTGTCGGCATTTCGTAGAGGCTTTGCAAGAATTATGCAAACTCCGAGCTTCGAACGTTGGTTTTGTCAATTGTTATATTTTTTGGTTGTCAAGTAAAGCAGAATGGAGAGAATGTATCTCATTCGTCGATCACTGGAAAGAAAAAAGAGCCAAACTTCATAACTCCGAAAGCTATGCTTAAATCATTTTGAAAGCTCTTGAATCATTTAAGAAAACATTTGAAAGCTCTTGAATCATTTTGTCAGGAAGTTGGGATGCAAGTGAATACTAGTAAAACCAAAATTATGATATTCTCTCTGAGAAGGAAAAAACAGCAAATTAGCTTTATCTTTGAGGGCAATCCGCTGGAAATTGTAGATGAATACAAATACCTTGGGCTAGATTTTCACTATAAGCTCAGTTGGGAAACTTGTAGAGCAAAAAGGATCCAAGGAGGCTGGAAAGCGCTCTACTCTCTACAAAACAGATGTAGAAATGCTGAGCTATGGGATTGGAAAACCAAGAGAACGTTGTTTGGCTTACTTGTGACCCCGGTGGTTCTATATGGGTGCGAAATTTGGGGCAGCAGCATGTCAGATCAGAAATGGAGGCAAGTGGAAAGAATTCAAAAGCATCTAATTGTTAGCAGCCTTAAACTCAAAACCACGATACCTTATGAGATTTTACTAGCGGAGTCAGGCACCTTTCCCTTGGAGGCTTTCGCGATGATTCGGTTACTATGTTACCTTCAAAAGGTTCAAAACATGGACGACCATCGGTGGCCTAAGCTAATCGTAAAAGAAAAGTTGGATAGAAGAAGGAATACATGGATGAAACAAAACAAAAAATGGATGGAAAAGTGGGGTGTGAATATGCAAGATTGTCCAAGTTCAAATGAAGAAATAAAAAAATATGTGAAACAAAAATTCAAAAAAGCTTTATGGACAAAACAATCAGGGCGAAAAAAAGACTATTATATCAAAGAATTCAATCCTAAGGGGGACCATGATGAAAAGGCATATATAGGAGCAAATATTAAATGGAGAGCAAAGATGTTGATAGCTCAACTCCGAACTAGCTCACATCGTCTTAGATGTGAGACGGGCAGATGGATGGTTCCTAAAGAAGAGTGGGAAGAAAGAATATGTCGTTTTTGCGACATGGGATTAGTGGAGACAGAGTGGCACTTTGTTATGGAGTGCTCAGCATACAAAGATATTCGGGTCACTTATGGGGACATCTTACAAGTGGACAACTTAAATACCTTGTTTGAGGAGGAAAGGTTGGTCAAATCTGCAAATTACATCATCAAAATTCACTGTCGTAGAGCTAATCTCGAGCGAAGATCTCAGGCTGTTTAGGGTCTTCTTTTTTGGTGGTGGTCTTGTGCTGTTCCGGTCCCATAGGTACAGGCCACCGTGGGCGTTATTAAAATATTTCATTTCATTTCATTTCATTTCAAATAGTGAACGGTTCAAGAATTTTGACAACTAAAACGGTGAGATTTGAAACCGAGACCTGTTCTTCCATCATTTTTTTCTGGATCACTTAATAGGTAGTCGATTTATTTACAGTAGATAAAATAATAATGATTGTTTTTGGGAGTTGGACAATTTTGGGTGTTCAGAGTGTTCGCTAAGATGTACAACGAGTTTGGAATTTGTGAAGTTTATAATTCCATTGATCTGGTGGGTACAGTTTATCCGGATACTCAGTTAAAAATAGTAACTTTTCAGATATTTAATTTTTACTTTCAGGAAAATAAAAATTATTAGTTATTAATATTAATTTTAAATTTTTCAATTAAAATATGTCTAAAAGCTTTTTATTTTGTTTATGATTTATAGGATTTAGATTTTTATTCAGTTTAATGTATATAGTCATAGATTTATAGTAGGTATGATTTTTCCACCATCCATGAATAATAGTAAACGCTTCTCTAAAATACAATTAAATCTACAAGCATTTATAGTCATAGATTTGTTTATTTTTAAAAGGGAACATATGATTTTTTTTATTTTATTTTTTTATTAATTAGATGGATATATATAATTATATACAAATTAATTTAAAGATATAATGTAGGGTGTAGATGGGATGGAACAAAATGGATTGTATTAGATTGTATCAAATAGTAAGCACAATTATATCATAAATAGTATAAATAAGGATGGAGAATACTTTGCTTTATAATTGAAGATTGAGTGATAATTGATGAAAGCAATTAATTCGATGCATCTTGGAATCTAGAAATGTGATGAACAATCCTATGTATAGATAAGAACTAAAATATTATTTGATGTTTGCATTTTTCCATCTATCATTTTAAATATAGTTTATGGCTATGAACTTGGCTTGTGTCTATGAACTTGACCTACAATGCTCTATAGATTTTTCCCTATGAATTTTCTAAAAAACAAACTACTAAATGACAATATTCTCTATCATACTCTCAAAGTTTAAAATACCTTGACAATTAGCAAGCTTCAAACATGCACATGAATTCTAGAATAATTGCTAGGTGATTCACATGCACTAGCATGTGTGTGATTAAATATGTTGGACTCCTTGCTTGATTTGAGTATAGAGATAATTAAGTTTGTTTACAATAATCAATGATTCTTTTTTGATATAAGATAGTGGATATTTTATTCTCAAATGATTGAAATGAATGTCTTTTTTATATATAAGCATAACAATAAACCACAAAGGTCTATGCAAAATCAGCCTAGGACCAAAGCCTAAGATTGGTCCAATCAACTAAATGACCTCACACCCATAGATATTATATGGGTTAGACAATCAGGTTGGATCAATGCTCAATATAGATTGGATTGTATAAGGATTGGATTAGTAGTCAAATTTGATAGATAAGCCAATTGGACTGGGACAGTGCACATATAGGCATTAGAATAAGCAATAAGCATGAGGCTAGGTGTAAACAAGGCTAGGTACATTGGCCCATTTATGCACAAAAATATATCATTTGTAGCTATATAAATTGAGATGATGCCTCTAATCATACACAAAACTAAATAAGAATTGCAACAAGGATATAATTTTTCCATTATAGTTCAACCCCACTTTAAGTTGCATGCAAATCTTCTAATTATGAATCATGCATCTCTAAGTATGCTCATTCTCAAACATGCATAAAATAAATGCAATGGATAGATGAACTTGTGGTCCATAAAGGACAAATATTCTCTTTCCATGTTCTTTTCTTTCACATATATTCTCCCATGAATTCCTACAAGATAAGGGATAAAATATCTCATGAATAGTTTTTGAATCATAAGACATATCAAATGTAAAGATAGAACATTAGTGATCAGTATGCACCCCTTCACTTGGTTGCCACACAAAGTGCAATTTATTGAAGGAATGTTAATAAATAAATTAATGATAAATATAAGCATATAAGATTATATTTTATAATGGAATATGTATTGTGAGATAAGCATAGTCATAATCATGTAATAAATCATTAATAAATTATAAACATGTAAGTACATATAATCATGCAAGTGCGTAAAATACAACCATAACTAGAATAGTATAGTGTGAGAATCATCATGATGGATAAGAGATAGGGTCATTACCCCAAGCATGGGAAAAATGATGGAGACACAACTCTCAATTGCTAAAAATACCTATCAAAGTACAATAGCAATCCAAAAATGAGTGTGCTTCAAATTAGTTTGAAGAAATAAATCTTTGTATCATCTCTTGAGTATGTAGATTTCATTAAAGATCATTTAGTGCTAACAAAGATGACAATTGATTAACCATCCCTTTCTAATGAAGATGATGTTTGGCAATGAAAGTTTATGTTGTTTGCCAAAGTCATGAAGGTGTTGATGAAGTCACAAGGAGGCTACTGAAGTGAGTATGATGCAGGATTATCTGGGTACTCGAGCATTCAACATCAACCAAAACAATTTCAAGTTCTATTTTTAGTTTCAATCAAGTTATGATCCAATTTCAATGTGCTTTTTGTTGGTTTTGGTGTTAGATTTAGAAGGCAATTTTCAAGTTAAATTTTGGGTAAATGATTATACCATCTTGTTAAATGGCCTAATGGATATCAATTATTTTAATTTAGTGAAAATTAGGCCAAAATCAACTAACGTATAGCTGATCAAAGGCTTTAATAGTATTAGGAACTAGATCAAAGATTTGGGGTGTTTTAGCAACCCTGAGAACCCCCAACAAGTTTTGATTCCCACCCAAAGTCTCGACAAGTTTCCAAGCATTGACAAGTTCATGTTTTACTCCCTATCACCAACAAAGACCTAAATACTTTGAAGTTTGGAGAATTTATAAGGATCCCAAAGTTCTCAATGGATTGAAAAGTTCTAATAGAGGCTTGAATTTTTGGGGTTGGAGGTAGAACCGATTCCCAAAACCCTTAATAGTTTTGGTTCCCACTCATACCCCTAATAAAAGGTGACAAAAGGAAAAGATGCATAAGTCTCATGGAGTTCCCAGTTGATTGGAAAGCTCCAACAAGTTAGATGGTGTTGAATTCCCATCAAGGTGAGAACCCTCAATGAGTTTTAAGAAATCATAAATTGCATGGTGTCGAGCAAGATTAGACCTCAACCAAGAGACAAAGAGAAAATAAAGAGTTTGATATCAATTTTTTTATGGGCTCAAAAGCCCAAAAAAGGGGAATTTTTTTATTGATTCTTATATGGATTGGAACCCCCAATCATATGTTAGGAAGGAACCCTGACAATGGTTCATGTTCTCTTTGTTGAGCCCAACAATAAAAGAAGTGAGGAAATAATGCAATTCCAAGGAGTGTCAGAACCTCTAATATCAGAGGTTCCCATTAGAGTTGAAACTCTCAACAAAAAAGGGAAATTATTTAAGAGGGAGGACCATCGATGAGGTAATAGAATAAGAAACCCTAATGAAGGAACAAGTTCCTAATATTTGCTAGAGCACCAACAAGATGCAAGTGACTTGGTAATGGAATGACAAAGTTATTGTTGAGTGTATCAACACCAACAAGCATTCAAGTGTTTTGGATAACCATTCAAATATTGACACATGGAAAAACTAGAAGTGAAATTTTTATAGTTATAGTTGGACTTCCTCTTCCAGCAAAAAATTCAACTATCACATAGGAAAGTATAAAGGGAAAAATAACATGTTGTGTAAGGGGATCTTTGGTCAACTAAGGTGAGGACCTTTGGTCAAGATTGAGAAGGATTTTGGGAAGTTGAGAGAGGGAATTTTTCATTGTAGAAAGGGTGACAAGGAAGAGAAAGAGAAATTCCCAACTAGTGGAAAAACATTATAGGGAGTTGAATATTACTAGAGAGGTGGCATAGCATTGAAGGGTGAATGCCAAAGATAAATGATGCAAAGTCGAGGATGAGGAATGTGACTAAGTTGATGGCCATGAGGAAAATTCCAAATTTGTGATGTACAAATGATGATATATGTAATTTATTGTAGTATAATGTTATGAAATAAATAAAACAATTAATCTTGTTGTGACTACAAGCATGATATGTTCATTATTTGCAACAAATTAATGAAAAGGAATTATTTTGTGAGTTTTGTTTATATGGTTGGGCTACCTGATAAGGCCCTCTAACCTTGACTATATCAAATGATATCAGAGAGAGCTTCATGTTGGGGGTGTGTTGAAGAGAGTGTGGAGAAATATTGTTGATTGGAATAAATAGTGTTGAGATGAGTGTGATGAGAGAGTTTGAAGAATGAGATTGAGTTGGTTTTCCTCCATCAGGGATTGAAGTTGGGTAGAAGGTGAAAGAGTGTCCTCCAGATGGAAGTGGGTGGAGGAAGTGTAAGAGGTGCATCTTCTAGGGTTCTTATTGGGTAGAGGATAGGTGTGTATAAGAGTGTGAATAGAGATAAGGTTGGGTAGGAGTAGAGTTCCTCCAATGAGAGAGAGCAGGCAGAGGAAGCATTTTCCAAGTTTCTATTAGGTAAAGGATTGGTATGAGAGTGGGTTTTATTGCAGGTGTGAAAAAGGACATATAATTGTTGAAAGAGACTTGTGATTTAATGTGTACCAAAAAGTGTGTGTGAGTAAGTTGGAGAGGTTGTTGATTGTGTGTGTGTTGAAGATGACATGGAAGAAGAGTATGAGGTTTCCCATTGATAGGGTGTTGGGAATTTCAATTCTGGTAAGGAGAGAGAGTGTACAAGGCTAGAATTGATGAGATGAGAATTATAATGAAAGGTTTGAGGGAGTCCAGAGTAGTAGTAGAGAAGAGGATAGAAGTAGAGAACATGGTTTTGTGTGCAAGTGAACCTTTATGTGTAGAGGATGAGAGAAGAGGATTTATCTTCTCAAGAAGAAATCTGAATTATTTTCTTATTTTAAATTTTTTACAACTCTAGTAGAGTATCAAAAGGGTGTGACTATAAAATATCTGACAATAGAAAATGGAGGAGAATTTTTTTTAGGAGAGTTTAACCAGTTTTGTAATGAGTATGACATTGCAAGGCAATTGATGGTTTCTAATAAACCACAACAAAATGGTGGTGTTGAATGCATGAACCTTAAAATGATAGAGCAAGCTAGATGTATGCTTAGTACTACTGGTTTAGAGAATAAATTTTGGGTTGAGGTTGTTTCTATTAGAGCATCAAATAAGGATAGCAATATTCAAACTACCATGAAATGAATCAAGCACAATGAAAAATCCAAATAACTATCATAGAATGTGTATAATACAATGATCACTCCTTGTTTATATAGGACAAGGAGGAGGTAGGAAGGTGAAACAAAAAGAATGACTAACAATCCAAGTGATGTGACACATGTAGAACACTTGGGACAAGTGTGAAGGCATGTGTCAAGTGTATATGAGCGGAGACAACTAAACCACTAAGTGAACTTAAGCTAGTGTCAATAGGACTACTAGGTGTATAAGCTAGATACATGATAACTAGATGCATAAATACACTTTTCACACTAACACCCCCCTTAAGTGATACTTAGGGAGTAAGTCACTAAAATTGAGTCTCACCTTCAAGACTTGATAAGGTACTCGTGTACAAAATAAAAGTCTCTCACAAATGAAGTAAAGGAGAAAATCTAGTGGGAAAAAATTCCTCTCCAAAAAAGAGAACTATATACATAGGAAGGAGGACTCAAGATCCCCCAAGGACAACTTCCTTCACCCCAAGCAACTAGCACAATGCAATATAGCGAGGTAATGCTAAAGGTTTAGTGAAGATGTTTGCAACTTGATCCTCAGTGTACAAATACTCTAAGGATAGAACACCATCCTAGATAAGCTATTGAATGAAGTGCATATTAAGCTTGAGGTGTTTTGTCTATTGATGCTCAATTGGGTTGTGTGAGATGTGAATTGAACTTTGGTTATCACACCAAAGTATAGTAGGATGATCAAGTGGAAGACCAAACATTTTCATAAGCTATTGAATCCATAGTACCTCCTAGCTAGCAATAACTAATCCTTGATACTCAACCTCAATAGATGATAATGAAAAAGAAATTTTCTTCTTGCAAACAAGAACTCTTACTCCATTCCCTGAGCTTTTGTTTGATGATTATTAGTCGCCCATTAAACCTTTCAGTGATTCATCTCACAATCATATTGTAAGAGAGGATGACCAACCATGTCAAGGCTCTAGGTCAAAGAGAGCTGAGAGCGGAGAGTTGTCCTAAGTTACCTCACTCTAATAGATGTCTTGGGGTGAGGATTGAGAATGAAGAACACTATATACTACTTTTGTCACTCTATAGATCCAAATTTCAAGTTTAAGCTAAGCGATCTAGTTTGTGGAGTCAATACTACACCTCAAATAGCTCTCTGTCTAAGGACAACAGCGTAGTCCTGAGATGATAGCACAACACGCTAGCATCTCTCTAGTGTGTTGGCGTCCGTACAGATAGAAAATGTAAGACACAACAAAAACTACATAAAAACGTACTAACAACCTAACTAGTTGATCTAAATGAGAAAAATAGAATAAGAAAGTACAAAAAAATAGAGACAGAGATGATAAAGCAAGTAAATGAAAGCTAGGGCGATGAAGATAATCTCACAAAAGCGCCAGTTTGCCAGCTAGCTCCACGCACATTCACCTATACACAAGAAAGAGGGAAAATTGTTGGGGATGTATAGGGGCCTGCCT
This sequence comes from Sequoia sempervirens, assembly GCA_007258455.2. Lineage (NCBI taxonomy): Eukaryota > Viridiplantae > Streptophyta > Pinopsida > Cupressales > Cupressaceae > Sequoia > Sequoia sempervirens. The sequence goes on from VDFB02058242.1 coordinate 323,621,458, forward strand.
TAGTTAGACCCCCATTTTGGTGTTTCTACCTCCACAGATAGTCAGAAAGCAACAAAGTAGAATATATGATAAAGGAAAGAAAAGATATAAGTGAACACTATAAAACAATGCAATGCTACTCTATCAAATCACAAAGGAGAGGTGTGAAGTGTTACCACCTCCACCCAAAAGCTCACTAGCTAATGGAGGGAGAATGCAAGGTATGGACTTGGAAAAGTCACCATAGCCGCAATGGTGATGAAGGAGGTCTTGCAAGACTCCAAGCCCACACTTCTAAAGTTTCCTCACACTTGCAATGTAGAGTTGATAGAATTTCAAAGTTGTTGCAATGCTAAAAAATGGAGTGCTAGAATACTGCTTGAGATTGAAGAGGTGAAGTGATTGCCAAAAGAATGTGTAGAGAATTGCTAGAGAGTTCAAGAGAGTGAAATTAAGTGAGAATGAATGTTTTTGAAGGTGGGATGAGAAGAATCTACCATTTTTGGGGTCGATTGGTCAAAGAGGGACGTTACAATTTGAATCCAATTGGGTGTGTAACACCTTTGCTAGCTTCAAACACAGTAATCCATCAAGGATGGTAGCACGCTGCACAGATGTTCACGCACCATGCTTATGTCCCGGATAAATCTTCTCTCACTAACACACAGGACAAAAGCCAAGTGAATGGAAGGCAGGTGGGTGATGTGGAATTTTGTTTTTGGATTTGATTTTCTAAGGTGAGGGTATGTGAAAGGGGAATTTTCCCAAGGGGTGCAAATTATCTCCTATACATTTTTCCCCCACTTTAGTGAGCACGCATATTGATGAGTGTTCGGTAAAGTAGATCAAAGAGTTAATAAGTTTAGAAATGTATACCTGAACCGTTGAGGAAGCAGACTATGATCTAGTGAACTTGAAAGCATAGGGTAGGCAAAGGTCTCCACAGGTACTCTCCTTGAGGAGTTTCAAACAAAAGGACTTCATAGCTTCACAAAACTATGAATTTGCGCAAAGTACACCGAAGACCCTCAGAGCAACAATGGACAAATCCTGCAGGATGAAAGCGTCTCACAAGCCCTCAGACCTGCAAGAAGGAAACCCCCAAGTTCTCTCTCATGAAGGAAGCCCAATGAAGTAAGTGCCTCACAGGCCCACATACCTGCAAGAAGGCAACCCCCAAGTTCTCTCTCATGAAGGAATCCCAATGTAAGGGAGCTTCATAGAGTTAGATTCGAAAACGGCTTTACAGGTGCACCTGCAAAGTAACATGTTAATTTGTAGATAAAACATGTCAGGAAACAAAACAACCATGCAAGAAAATAAGCAGACAATCACATAGACGGTCGACAAGTTGGAAGGCTTTCAAAGGGGTCCCTTGAGAACCCTTCAAGGGAAGAGGGGTCCACTCAAGGGATGCGTTGTTTGAAAGTGCAAAATAGACATTTTTTCTCAAATCAATTCATCATCAAGGAATCCTTTCAAAAGATGTTCACTTCATCAAGGAATTTGAAAGGAAGAAAATGCCCCCTCATGAGGGGAAGGTCGAGGCTTCTCCCATAGGAAAAGATGCTCCCACCTCAGAGGAAAGTTCTCAAGTTCTCTCTTTGCAAATCCATGATGAAGGAAATGCATTCTATTAGGGGTTAGGTGGAGAATATGATTTTTGAAAAAAAACTTGCATGGATTTTCAAGAAAAGATTCATGGACAATGAATGTGTTTTCTGAAGATCGAAACATTGTGAAAGCAACGTTGCCACACATATAAGGGACAACTTAAGCAAACAAGAGATAAATATAAGAAAAGAGTGAAATGGAAAAAGTAACATAACGAACAAGAGACACAGGGGAGATCTGATATTTTGAGGTCAAAGTTGCTCATAGATACATATATAAGTATATAAATGAACTGTCATCAACCCCCTACTATATCAGACCATGTGAAGAATGCACGAGAAGACAAAGTAAAAATAAAAAAATTGGGTCAACATGGAAGGGAAGCCTAAATGCCCCCAATGCTTTGCATTGTCCCCAATTTGTTGAAAATCAAAGCACATAACAAAGGAAGAATGATGGTACAAATAAAAGAAGTCTTACAACACAAAATCACTCTTGTATCCAAGCACCAACAAGGGTGACAAGGATCATCTAATAACACATAACATAAGCATGGGGGAACACATCACAATACACACACCTATTCTAAAGGTAAAGAAGATGTCTCCCCCTAACACTCATCGACCAAGAGGTCATCTGCTTCCCAATCTAGATCATTATAAGGGGAAGGTGGACGATCCTGTAATGGTGGAATATTAAGGGAAGGAGCTTTTGATCCTCCCGTAACAAGGGCTAAGGAAGAATCCCTTGTAAGGTCTTCTCCGCTCGGCTCTTGTGGAGCTATGGTCAGTGATTTTGCAAAGATCACTAACAAGGCTGGAATTTCATCTAGAGAGTTGAACATGCACTTTACAGAAGTGTCATGTCGTACCTTAATAGATAGAGAGGACTACACCTGAGATTCACTGTTTGGCTCATCAAGTGACTCGAGATGGTGAAAAACTCAGGAGAAGTGAGAACTTGTTCCTTCACCAAAATAGAACAAGCTAGCACAAGACCACCCTTTGGAGAGGTTGGGATCCTCTTACGTGGGCTTCATTGCTAAAAGGTCCATCCTCTACCTTCTTCTTTGTCGAGGGATGTGAACTCCCCACAAATGAGGCAAGAGGCATGGAGGAGGAGGAGAAAACCATGACAAACACCATTGAAGTATTTGGCATGTCCACGGGTTTAGGGAATGACAGTATGTCCAGAAGGGACATCAAGAGTGGTGGCTTGACTGAAGGAGCAATAAAAACCTGCACCTTTTTAGGGTCAAGTGCACTCACACTCATAGTAGGAGCCAAAGTAAGAGTGAGCTTGATTGAATGGAAGTAGAGGGAGGAGAGAGGAGGACACAACATGAGGCCTTGAAGCAGGGGTGATTGTATCTTCTTCCTTCTTTTGCAAAGTAGCCTATTCAGTCGCCAAATCTTTTCATCAGTGCTTGCGTTCATGTGCAAGAAAATTTTTGTGACTCTTTGAGCTAGAGGTTGGGAGCTACAAAGGGATGGAAGGCTCCTGCTTAGCAATAGGGGTGTCCATTACAACCATTTTCAGTAGAGGGACAGACTCTTGAACGGAAGTAGGAGGAAGAGATTGAGAGACAACGGGGGGAGTGAGATCTAGCACCTTGGTGGTGGGCCTCTTCCAATTCATTGCTTTAGGAGAAGGAACAATGGGAGGCCATGGAGGCCAAAACATAGAGGATTCCCTGCAAGAACCCTCCCTTCTACTGTATCAAATAGGGCTAGGTTCCATGGGTAGAATAGGAAGCTCAATGCAGGATGCTTGGGCTTTCGCCAAGCGGGCACCATAGGAATTTCCCACAAATGTGAGACAAAATCTGATGGTGTCGCAACAAAGCCAAAGGAAGCGTCAGGCTGAACAACAAAAGAGGAAGAAGAGGAACCTCAAGAGTGCTTCTCTTCTTCTCTTCTATAGGACTTGGAGGCATCATTGTCAGCTTTTAAGCACACCCTATGCGAAACATCATAAGGTGATGGAAGGTATCTCACTCTAGGCGTTAAGCTCCCTTTGTTGTAATTCTTATAAGTCTAGTATAAGAGGTCCTTCCTAGGTAGAAGGGGGCCAATGGGTGCAAGAAAAAAGTGGTTTAAAGAATAACTACCACGCTCAACTAGGTGTCATGGATCACATGCATTGAACCCTTATGAATAAATTATAGGTATTTATGCACAACCGAGGGAAATGCATTCATAGCTACTAGTTAGGGGATACCCAGCTTCACTTTGAAGAGTTTAGACCCCAAGATTATGTCAAACAATAGGTTTATGGATTCAGGTCCGATAAGGACAGACAAAACAATACTACCAAGGGGAGGTATGAAAATTTAGGTATGCGTACAGATGGTGCTCACAAGTGCATCATACCCATCTTTATGTAGGAAATTAATTAACATAATCTCCTCGGTTATGATGTTTACCTGAGATGTTAGGTCAATAAGAACACCTGCTACAGTGTTCTTGTTGATTTGTGCAGGAATATAAAGAGGAGACAGTTCTCTATTAAAACCCATTGATAGGTCTTGCAAGGTGAAGGTTATACTTGGACTACTACTTCATAGGTTGCATAGAGGGGATAGGCAGATGTAGGAGCCATCACACACACTAAATGATATTCTCACAAATCCCCCCAAAGGTTTGAAATAGGATAGTGACCCAGTTAAGGGTTCACTTTGCAAATACTTACAAAACCTTCCAACTACACTTACTAGGGGTCACAAGTTGTGCTGTAAGGAAAAATTCCTTACAACACTTGCACATATAATGCTCCTAGAACACAAGGGAAGGACCCTTCAACACTGCCAAATGAAACCAAAATGGTTCATGTTGGGTTCACCAAAAATGTAAGAGAGGGGGACCAACCACATCAAGGCTCTAGGTCATGGAGAGCCAAGAGCAAAGGGTTTCCCTAACTTACCTCACTCTAATGGATGTCTTGGGGTGAGAATCGAGAATTAAGAGCACTATATAGTATTTATGTCACTCTATAGATCCAAATTTTAGGTTTAAGCTAGGCAAGCTAGTTTTTGGAGTCGATACTGCACCTCAAACAACTCTTTGTTTGAGGATGACAGTGCAATTCTAGGATGACAATGTTGCATGTTGGCATCTCTCTGGTGTGATGGCATCTGTATGGCTAGAAAATGTAAGACACAATAAAAACTGTCTAAAAATGTACTGACAACTCAGCTAGTTGATCTAAACGGGAAATAAAAGAAAGTACAAAAAATAGAGACGAAGATGATAAAGCAAGTAAATGAAAGCTAGGGTGACAAAGATAATCTCATAGAAGTGTCAATTTTCCAGCTAGCTCCACACGTATGTTCACCTACACACAAGAAAGAGGGAAAATTGTTGGGGTTGTATAGGGGCCCGCCTCAGTCAAACCCCTGTTTTGGTGTTTCCACCTCCACAGATAGCCAAAAAACAATGAAGTAGAATATGCGATAAAGGAAAGAAAAGATATAAATGAACACTACAAAACAATACAATGCTACTCTATCAAATCACAAAGGATAGGAGTGAAGTGTTACCACCTCCACCAAAAATCTCACTAGCTAATGGAGGGAGAATGCAAGGTATGGACTTGGAAAAGTCACCACAACTGCAACGGTGATGAATGGAGGTCTCGCAAGACTCCAAGCCCACACTTCTAAAGTTTCCTCACACTTGCAATGTGGAGATGATGGAGCTTCAAAGTTGTTGCAATGCTAAAAAAATGGAGTGCTAGAATGCTACTTGAGAGTGAAGAGGTGAAGTGATTGCCAAAAGAATGTGTAGAGAATTGCTAGAGAGTTCAAGAGAGTGAAATGAAGTGAGAATGAATGTTTTTGAAGGTGGGATGAGAAGAATCTGCCATTTTTGGGGTTGGTTGGTCAAAGAGGGACATTACAATTCGACCCTAATAGGGTGTGTAACGCCCTGCTAGCTTCAAACATAGGAATCTGTTAGGGATGGTAGCACGTCCTGCAAATGTCCACGCACCGCGCTTACGTCCTCGACAAATATTCTCTCACCAACACATAGGACATAAGCCAAGTGGATGGAAGGTAGGTGGGTGATGTGAAATTTTTCCTTTGGATTTTATTTTCTAAGGTGAGGGTATGTGAAAGGGGAATTTTTCCAAGGGGTGAAAATTTGATCCTATACACATATTTTTTAAATTTAATTGGGAATCGATTCAGGAGATGGTCATTTTATATATTGAGGATAATCCATAAGTGATCCGATCCAGAGATTGGTAGGGTGATGGAGTCAAACATTATGGGGAGATTGTCCTAGTTTATAGAAACCAAGAATCTATCTAGGTGTTCAACAATACAAGTGAAGCCTTTTCATTTGTTTGTCCATGAAAATACCCCATTTATAGGTTGTATGTCATTCAATTTGTTGCTGCAAAAGAACCATCTAAAGTACACATGTCATTGGTCCATATTGATCAGATACCCTCTTTCTTTTCACTTGAAAATAAGATTGAGTTGAAATCATGACCTACTATTATGATTTCATTACAATTAAAGTTGAAAATTAAATCAGAGATATCTAGCCATACCTTCCTCTTATCTTTTGATTTAGTTGGTCCATAAACATTGATGAGCATAAATGAGAGTGCCAATGTAGTGTGCATGAAGTAGTGGGCTAGCCATGGTTTTTCTTCGTGAAGGTATTCCACTATAAACTTCTATGAATTCCAAATAGACCCTAGACCACTCGATGCACCTTTAATAGGCACAAATCTACCATACTAGCCATAGAGCTATTTTAAAAAGGATTTCCCTTCTTCCTTGGTGAATTTTTCTTCTTGCAAGAGTATTGTGTCAAAGTTCATTGTTTGCAAATGACACTTCACCAAACATTGTTTGTTAGGGACATTGAGGCACCTAAAATTCCAAGTTGTCATCTTCATTGTGCCCCAAGGGATGGGTTTCCTCCCTTAGTAGTTAGAAATTTATTTATGGGTGTTTAGCCTTCAACAACAATTTCTTCCACCCTTCAAGTGGCATTTGGTTTCCCGGCCCTTTTCTTTGTGACTTTTATATTCAATCTCAAAATCTTGGATGTTGATTGGTCTAGTGATATAGGGTCCAAAATTCTGATCTCCTCCTCCTCCCTCAAGTCATAAGATGGCTAGTCTCCAACTTCATTTGGGTGATTGATAGCACTGTCTTTGGTGAACTTGTTTCCTAACATCGCCAATGTCCCCTCCATCACATTCTCATTCATGTTTTGTTTTTCCTTTTTTAGGTTGGCTAAGGTATCCATTATTTTCTCTTTCTATAGTGTCCATTATGATGATTTGGATCCTTAGTCGGGGTTTCACCTGCAAGCCCTCTAAATGCTCCATGTTTCAACCCTACTTCTTTTCATAAATGACTTTGCCATTGGATGGTAGAGGGGTTCCTCCAAAAATTTAGATAGAAGTGTACCTCTTCCTTAATATCCACAAGTTGAAGCCATTCCTAATTACTCAATACTAGGGTGATTTGATTGATCGCTCCAATTCTTAGTCTCACATAAATATAAGAGTCTTTCTCCATGATTTACTCATCTATGTCGATTAGTATCCCAAGGCTTCTACCAATTTTGATCAGACACTCTTCAAACCAAAATTATAATGGAAAATTATACATTTGTATCCAAATTGGTTTGTTGTATGGTTCATAGTGGAGTGAGTTGCAGCTAGGAACCAATCTTTGCATGTAGATTGGCATATTAACCATCCACCATATTCTTCTTGAGAGGATTGCTTCTTGCTCTTCCTTAGATTGAAATACCACAATGATTGTTTTTGGTATGAATTTTAGAATGAACTAGAAATCACAAAAAAATTCCCCATTGTTTGATCGCTTCCCTAGTTTGTTTAGGGCCGATCACTTGTGTGATTAAGGTTCTTTCCTTCAACATTTCTTCATCTACTGGAGTTTTGTCGGTCACTTCAATGTGTGTTTCTGAGTCAATAACAAACTCATCCTCACCAACATTTGGGAATAGAATTTGAAATTTGCACTTCTCTTGTGTAGGGTTCCTTTCAACATGCACAATTTCTCGTTCACACTCCTACAAACTTCCATCATCTGCCAATTTTTTTTGTACTTGCTTATTTGTGCCATTTTTCCCTTAAATAATTAGCACTTGTATTATAACTGTAATATATATACATACATACATACATATATATATATAAGTGCAATTTTATGAGTCCATGATACCTCTCGTTGTGCATGCCATAAAACAAGTGATAGGTATTTATAAAGCACATAATTGAATTATATATCTCTACAATTTATTTCCATTAGTTTCGAAGTAGGAAACCAAATTTATAATGGCAAGCAGAGTGGAACCATATAAGGGAGAGGGACCTGTGAAGTAGAAAATGGAATTAATATCAAAATAAGGGTTAGCAATAAAAAATACCCAAAACAGTGGAAGATCAAATCCCACTTACAAAATGAAAGTGAATGCATACAAGGGTTAGAAATCAAGATAAACAAAGAAAATAATTCAAAATATGAAACCAACCAATGTGCAAACCTTTCCTTTCATTTTCATGGTGATGGAATGTTGGATTGCTTGATTATGAAGCTCCCATGGTTGAAAAAACATGAAGATAGATGACCTAGATGAAGATAATTGCTCAAATGCTCATGATATTGTTATGCTCAAGTGCTCAAGTTCTCTCAAATGATCTAGGTAAGGTAATAATGAAGGATGAATGATTGTTTTTTAGATTTTCATGTTTGAATCAATGGTGTAGATTAATCCTCAAGACCCATAAATAATGGTTGAGATTGCACCTTAAGACCCACAAATCTAAGTGAATCAAGGAAGATGAAGGATCAAGATCAATTTGAACTCAAATATCTCCACAATTTTAGGAAAATTGGTTGAGGATATTTAAAATGGAGGGATGGGATTAGATTAAGAAATGGCAGGATAAGAATGAATGAGAGCAATGAGATATTTTGAAAGAGAATATTCCTTGGGAATATGCCTTTGAAAGGGAAATTAGGATAATTAAATAATTCAAGATTATTTAATTATGGAGGATTAGGGTATTCTTTATTACAAAGGAATATTCCAAATGAATGGGATGGGAATTATATAATTAAATAATTCAAGATTATTTAATCATAGGACTTTAGAGGAAAATTAGATTTAGGGCTAATTAAATAATTATTTAATTAGGGAAGATTAGAGGAAAATTAATGAAATATGATGAATTAATTAAATAATTCAACGTACTTGAAATTAATAGAGGAAATAAGGTGAAATGATGTTAAAAGGGGAATTAGTAATGCAAATGATGAAAATGATGTGAATGTAGTGATCGAGGATGAATATGATGAAAATGCAAGATTAACGATGTGTGATATGAGTCAGGAAATTTTGCATGTCTACAAAACCAATGATGGTGTGGGCTATACTAAGGTGGTTATCAATGGTGACTGTTATACATATAAAACCCTTAATAGTCTAATATATGAAACCCTTAAATTCTATATGTATTACAAAGATATATGCACCATGTGTATATATTGGAGAGATACATATATTTTGTAGAGTTGATGGCATATATAGTAGGACATATGATGGGGCTAAATTTAATTTCACAATTGATTTCAAAATGGGTTTTGTGAAATATCACATGCACAATAAGAGGTATGGAAAATTTGCAAGCATGCAGAACCATAAAAAATATTGCATTAAAAGATAAATAGAAAGCACTTCAAAACCAATTGAAATAGACATGTAATGGAGGATCATTTCCATAGTGAGGTTCAAACACAACCTCACCCACCATGGCTAATGATTTTTTCCCTTATAAGTTGAATGTGTTGAAACACACAACGAAACAAAGTAATGGATCACCTTAGTTGGCTCCCAACCTCTCCATTGTTAGAGCTGAAGTGCACCATCACTCATCCCTTGTTGCATAACATCCATTGAACAAGAAAACATAGAATGGGGTTGGAGAGGAATCAATACAAACCCTTGCGAATGTCATAACACACCAAGTTAAATTATGAAATGTTTGATGTTGGAGGGGAGATGTCACTTAGTACACAATAAATTGGTAATGAACAAGAAAGAAAGTACAACATGTCCATCACTGGTTGATGCCACAAAACACCTCAAATTTCACCTTTTTTAGAAAATGTTCGACTTGAGTGGGAAAACATGTGAAAAAAATGTGAGGGAAGAAGTTTGTTGAGTGGAGAATACCTAGACGATTTGCTAGCATGACTTGATTTTTTTTGCGTGCCTTTAGGTGACATGGAGGGGTCATACACATAGTGTGCACCTCCATCAATCCCTCTCCCTTATTCCTCCCTGCAAATTCAACTCCAATGGATCAATAAACAAAAATGCATTGATGGGGATTTTTTTTCCAATGTACATCAAAAGAGAATTTTATATTTTCCACTGAAGATCAAAGCAATGTGCTTATCCAAATATGGGCATACTTTAATTTTTTAACTTTTTAATCAATTTTAAATTAGTATTAATAAGAATTGGGTTACTCTACCCTGATCATAATACTATTCCTTTCAAAATGGTATATAAAATTACAAATCCTTTTCCATTTATTTATCTATAGTATCATAATTTAATCTTCCCTAGGGTGCATTCATATGAGGTCCTTTTTTCATATAGGAATTTTACTTCATAATATAATTTTCCTTTTTACTTATTTCTTCATAAAGATTTCATTCCTTTTACTTAAAACTATAAGACTATAAAAAATCTTATTTATGTTTTAGATAATGTTTGGTTATTAAAGTGAAATTCATTGGTGTTTGTACTGTTGGTGTAATTAAATGTGTTGTACCTTGTCCTAGGTCATGATTACACCTTAGTTAAGTTTACTTAGGGACCACATAGGAGGTTGTTGGAGATTTTCCACTTTTGGTGGACTTGACATGTCATTATTTTATCACTTCCACCTTTTGTGGACACATCATGTGATTATCTCTCCACCTTTTGTGGTGATTATCACATTATCCCTTTCCACTTTAGGTGGAGTAATAACTTTTCATAGTTGTCTCATGTCATAAGATTATGACACTTGTCATAATCTTATGTCCTATGTTATCACCTTGGCTATATAACCAAGGGGTCTCCTATGTGCTTTTGCATAGCATTGTACCATTCCATCATATTTGCATTATTAGCATAATACAATTTATTCTTGTCATCTTGTTTCTTTCTCTCTTTTGTGCTTTCTATTAGGCCTCTAGATCTTGGGTGGCTACCTTCATATCTAATTCTTACATGGTATCAAAGCTATTGGAGTGCCTTTGGATTGTCATTTTGGAGAGATTCTAGGAGGGTTCCATTTTTGGACTTATGTTGCAGGTGCATTTTGGGAGCTTGTTGCATTAGATTTGAGCTCACCATTGCGTCTAGAGTGTCAGAGATAGTCAGATTTTCCTTTTGTTTCGTCTTAGTTGGACATTGGAGGCCAAATCTGCAAAGGGTTGAAGATTGGATGTGGTTGCCAGATCTAGGAGCTAGCTACCACTTTGGAGCATTTTCAGTTGAAAAGGACATTGCCATCATGCTTAGAAGGGCCGAAAACCCTAAGATTGATTGTTAATTCATCCATTTTGGAGCAATTGTCCAGTGAGGCAAAAAAATTTTGCTCGAAGAGCCATACGACCCCTCAGGTCATCATTATGATGCATGGTATGATTTTCTGAAAAATAAAATAAAATTTAAATCTGTTTGAAATTTTTTCATAAAATTTTGAAAAATATCGGTCAAATATTTTTTGTAAAGAGTTTATTTGAAAGTTTTGTTTATAAAAATCAAATAAAAAAAAACAAAGTTTTTAAGTCTACGAGTTGCAGACTCGTACTACCACAGATTGTACCTGTGGGGCCCACAAGGAGCCACATGGCTTATTGGTCGTGGCCTCGAACACTCTTTCCTCCAATCCAAAGAAAGTGCATCAAAACTCGGGTTGTATCTTTAAGCCAAGCAGGCTAATCAAAAACATTCTAGTCGACTTCAAAGAAAACTAAAAATTTCTAAAAAATCTAGCTTAAAAATACTCATTAACAAGATTCAATCAAAGCCTCCCAAGTATGGGAAAATATTCCATTCAGAGATCCCTGGCCAGAAAGAATATTTCATCTAAAGATTCCAACAATGAAAATAATATTTCTACCGCCAGAACTAATGATGACAATGACATTCACACGGCCATCAAATTCTAAGCTGCTGGACTGATGATGTCGCAATGACATCAGCATGACATCAACATTTTCTAAAAAAAAATTGCCCCCTCACCAATGAGCTTTTCAATCTTTGCATTCCAATTTGGAAGGCCATATCTTGCTCATTTTATCTCCTTTTTTTGAGAATTTTTTTATTATTTGAGCTAAATTTTCGTGTACTTTGCAATTGTGTGCTCAATTTCTAATTTTGGTGGACAAATTTTTCAAATTTTTTAGTTTCTCAACACTGTTCTTGTCTAGTCACCATTTTTGCAACTTCATGGGCTTCGTTCAGGCACATACGAACTCATTTTTAGGTGCCATTTTTTTTGAAAGTGCATGATTTTTCATCTACTTCTTGAATATGCAATCATTTTGAATAGATCTTGAGTGGATTTTTTACTTTAAACATATGGTCTTTTTTGGCCTTTTTTTGGCACTTATATTGCATAGATTTGAATTTAGGTCTTTGCTTATTTGTTATAGTCTATTCTCAGCCTATTTGTGGCAAGTTGTAAATAAAAAATCATAATCCCACTTATCCAAGTTGCAAGTGGCCTATTTTACATGCACTACATTATAAAGTGCCAAAATCATCTATTTTGGGGGAGGTACTTTGATTGAGTGAATTTGGCGGGTGTGTCTCTTGTGTGATTGTTCATATTTTATCTCTTGTGCTCTTGCATTCCATCATGTGTTCATCTAAAGTTCCACTCTTAACTGCACATAATTATGATACATGGAAAGTACTTGCATGGAGTAAACTAATGAAAAAAGGTTTAATTTACTATATTGATGGAACCATAACTACACCTTTAGATCCTAGGGCAGATCCATCTGCATATAGGCATTGGATCACTGAAACTTATATGGAATTGGGTACGCTAAGAAAATTCATTTCAGATGATCTCATTTTTCATGTTGATAAATGTACTACAACAAAGGAAGCTTGGGATAAGCTTGATGGCTTCAGCGGCAAGGTTGATAAGGTTATGGGTACAAACTGCTTGAACATTGATCTCCTCAAGCCTTGATCCTAAGGATTTGATATAATTCAATATTATGTCACTAAGCAAAATGAGCTAAGAGCACAACTAAAAGATTGTGGTATTGGAAAAGAGGATGATCAATTGGTCTTCAACTTGTTGGACAAACTTCCACCCGAGTATGCAACCTTTGTTTCAAGTTTTAGACTCAAAGATCGACACAAGCAACTCTTATATCATCTTTTGAGGCTCCTCACGCATCTTTGATTCTTGAGCAAAATAGTTGATGAAAATGGGAATTCTTAAGTCTTCAACTTCAAAAGCATTGGTGGTCAATCATGGAAACAACAAGCAAGGTAAAGGGAAGGACCAAAAGCAATCTTCACCAAAGCCACAAGGAGAGAACAAAAAATCCACTCCTCCACAACAAACTTCATCTTCTTCAAAGAAGTACAACAATTCAAGCAAGAGGAAGCAACCAACATGTGCATATTGCAAAAAGATTGGTCATGAGGAGCATCATTGTCATGTTAAGCAAATTGATGAGTTGAAAAATATCCTTAAGAAGAACAACATCAACTTTCCAGCTGCATATGAAGAGAAGGATTCATCCCCTTTCACTTCTCCTAAGGGAAAAAGTACAACTCTCATGGAAACAACATCAAGCTCATCTCCTTCTTAATCTCAACATGAGAAACATTAGGGGCAAGCATTTCTTGCAGTTGCAGATTCCAATTCAAATAGGTGGATCCTTGATTCAAGAGCTTCACATCATATGACTTCGTCCAAGGATATGTTCTCTTCATTTGATTCTTATTCATTACCACCCATTTTGATGGCCAACAACACTTCTTTGGCAATTTGTGGGAAGGGGTCTATCGACATTGAAGGTGGAGCATTTAATGATGTTCTATGTGTGCCTACTTTGTCAAGGAATATCCTCTCCATCTATCAGATTACACATAGTGGTTCAGGAAAGAGTGTAGAGTTCACACCAGATTTTGTCATTGTTCGGGATTTGCATAGCAGGGCTCTTGTTGCAGTTGGGGAGGTTGATCATTGTTCTTGGTTCTACACCTTCTCATATTTTTCTCCTATTGATGATTCAACTCACCCTAGTGTGGACACACTTGAAGAGAATGAGTATGGTTACTTGAATCTTGGAGTGCTCACTACCCTGGGAGGTTCTTGAGCTATTGTTGATATTCCATCTCCCACATTGGATCGATGCACTGAAGGAACTTGTGTTCTACTATTTTAGTGCCTTGTGATTCAAGGTAACTCCTGCATACCTTTGTCTCTCCAAGAGAAGTTTCCATGGGATGACTACTTGATAGACGTTGGCAGTTTGTTTGTGGAATCCTACATTGTAGATTTGGGAGACACACATGATTACTTACATCTTCTCTTTGATGAAGGTGATTCTTCTTCAGTTGTTGTGAGGGAACACTCTGACCCTCCTCTACATGATTAATCTTTTGAGGTTGATGTGATTGTGGATGCATCTTTACAACAGTTGGAGGAGGCCACTTTCTCTTTTGAGGAGACATCGTCTTTGGAGTTTGGTCTACCTTCATCCTTGCTAGATCCTGAGTTGTCTTTTTCAGCAGATGAGAGTGTTGTTGCAACGGGTTTCTCACAGATTCCAGGAGGTGACTACATTGCAGATTCACATGGTTTGGGGAAGGCATCCTTCGGCATCGACACAGGGACACTTGAGCAGATTTTGAATACCCTTACATTTGAGGGTCTTCCTCTTCTTCACTTCTGTGATTGGGAGATCATTCATGCAACTTTGGTATTGTTTCTTCCTAAGGGGAGGAACATTGTTCGACAGTTTTGGAGTAGCTTCTTCATTCCTTCTCGAGCATCTTCCATGGGTAAACATTATACATTGAGGGGGGGCTACTTTGTCTCTCTTCTTCTCTTGTATGGGGGGACTCTTTTCCCCTCACATGGTTTTTTCCTTCTCATGCCATGTTCATAGGCTTTTGCATTTCATCTCTCTTTTGGGAGGTATATTTTTCCCACTGGGTTTTTCTATCTTTACTCCACTTGTGAGAGATTTCATTGCATTTGTACATGGGTACCTAACATGGCTTAGTTGTCAGGACTCATCTTTCATCTTATCTTGCATGGTTAGCTTGAGTCTCATTCCCCTCACACTTAAGGTGGGTGTTGGTGCAAATAAGCATTTTACTTATTACACTTTACTTAAGCTTACTTAGGGAATGTATATCATTGTAGTTTGCACTTGTGATGCCTAGTTATTTGCATCTTGCATCTAGGTTTGTGCATACATTGAGAGATATGAGTTGGACACTTAGGGAAGTGTGTGTAGGAGAAATTCCACTCTTTGTGGTGTGATCTAGTTATCACCTTTTTATCTCCACTTTTGTGGCATGATAATTCCACTTTAGGTGGGTGATCCACCTTTCATGGAATTATCTATTATTTCTTTCTACCTACCCTACACATGATTGGGACACTTGTCTCATTCATGGCCCTTCATTGTGTCCTAGCTTTCCTTTATAAGAAATCCTTGTACATGCTTGTAATTTCCATCTTCATAGTCTATCTTCATGCATATTGAGAATACAATAATCATATTCTCTCATCTTGTCTCTCTCTTTTGTGCTATGTTTAGTCTCTTGATCCTGTTGTTGCTTTTCATAAGTTCTTACAAAAAGTATTTATTCCTAGCTAGAGAATAAAGCACTTGATCTATGAAGGGCAGAGGAAAGTGGTATTTCCTAGTGGTTGTATTCAATTCCCTATAGTCTACACAAACTCTCCATTTCCCACCTTTCTTGGGAAAATTTACCAAAGGTGAGAACCATTCACTATCTAATATTAGATAGATAAAACCTGCATCAAGAAGCTTGTAGCTTTGCTTTCACTATCTTTCTCAAGGCATGATTCATACATCTCTATGTTTTTTGAATGGGTCTATAGCCATTGTTGATATAAATCCTATGCATACATAAATCAGGATCAATTCCTCTCATATCATGGTAATCCCATGCATTGTTTGCAGAGAGTTTTGTTGATCTTTTGTCAAGACATTATTGATATTTAACTTCCTTCTTGGCATAATTTCCAATTCCTTGGATGACTCTTAAACATATGAGAGATCCATACTTGGTATTATGGGTAGACATTGTTGAGGTAGTAATGAATGAAATATCTAAGATATTTCTTCTATAAAATTGGTGGGTATGATTCTTTGCAAGGGATCTTGTAGGCATATGAGGCAGTCTTGTTGTTGTGGGCTCCTGTTGTAGTCATTTTGAATTATGTGATAAATGATCTCATCTTAATCCTAATCATCCACTAAGGGGTTGCGCTCTATGGTAATTAGTGTTTATAAAGAATAGTTATCTTCCTCATCCAAATTGGGCCAAATAGTTTTCTCAAGGTCAACATATGGTTGGGATGGTGGATAAAGAACCAAGTTCTTAGTGACTATCCCATTAGATATTATCATTTTTCCAAACCTACATCCTATAAATGCATCAGTTGTAGCCAACCAAGGCCTTCCTAGGTTGAGTGGGTAACTTGCGAGATTAACTTTGGGGAAACACTATAAATTCTATTAGATATTCCTAAGAATCCAATGCAATGGATAGGTCTTCAATAATTCCCTCAAGCTTGACTATGGATCTATCAACTAGTTGTAAAATAGTTTGTGTGGGCCTAAGGTTGACTAATTGAAGCAACTACATTGTTTCTTTTGTCATGACATTGATTTTTTTCCCCAAATCTATTAAAGTATTCTTAATGAGGATTACATTGATCTTTATTTCCACTATTTGACTACCAAGGTTAGTATACTTAGGGATAGTAATGTTCCCTAACATGGCATCTACAAGGTTTCCCAAGACATGGACTATTTGAGGATCCTTTCTTTTACTTCTTGGTTTCTTAAGACATAAATACCTAATGGTTTTGGTATAAATAGGGATGTCTTTGATAGCTTGGATAAGTGCAATCTTGATGCTCACATATTTTAATTGACTTAGAAGATCTATCTCAACCCATGTGTGATGCTTTTGAATAGCTAGGCATTTAGGAAAAGGTGGCTTAGGGATTGAAGTAGTTTGGTGTACCTAATTTGACTCAGGTTCCAAAGGTGATTTTTTTGAAGCCTCTACTACATGTTCCTCATCCTCCATTTTTGTAATTTGGGGAGATGAAGGTCCAACAAGTTGTTTTCCTGATCTGAGTTGGACATCACTCACCTCTACCCCATAGGTGGGGTATTGCATAACTTTGTCAGTATAAGCCTATTGAAAAGGCTTATTGTTAGGGTTAGGTGCAATTTGGGTAAGTATTTTTGATAGCTTGGGTGGTTGATTTGTAGAATTTTATGGAGGCATTAAAACTTGTTGTTGTGGTGGAGGAGGGAGCATAGGTTGTTGATAGTTCATATTTTTCTACTACCATTGCTAGCCATTCTACCACTGAGGTTGCCACTGATTCTATTGGGTTGGTCATTTTGGATTATAATTAGAACCCTAAAAAAAAATTGTGGCCAAGGGTTTTGGTTGTTGGTTCCAATTTGGTTGAGCTTGTAGCCATTGTTGAGGGTTCTGCCACTGGTTTTGGTTTGCTTTCCAGAGCTAAGAGTTTTAATCAAAAAAAAATCGATTCCCAATAGGAAAGGATGAATTAAAGTTAAGTGGGTCTTTTGGCATACCTTTCCTTAGATTTCATGGCCTCCTTTGTGCTATATAGAAGAGCTATCCATCATCTCCTTCAATTGGTTGAAAATCGGGTCTCTCAACTTTATCATGTTGGATACTTGCCACTCTCTTGCATCTACAATTTTCCTTTCTCTATCTATAACTTGGACAATATTTAGTGAGCATAGCCTCAAGTTCCTCCTACTTCTTAATGTGGAGAGTATCCAATTGGGTTTCCAAATGGCTGATGATATCCCCCTTCATGTTGGATAACAAATTTCTTAACTCAATCTTTGAAACCCCTAAAGATGATTTACCAATAGTGGATGTTCTATCTCCTCTTGGCCTTGTTGTAAAGGTCCTAGAATAATTCCTATAGGCCTTACAAATGTCTAAAAATGGTAGCTATGAAACATCTCCTTGACCAATGAGGTACAGTCCATCCATGAAATCATCATTAACTCCTCTCGAAAAGACCAACTTGAGGGACTCTTCTAACAACTTGTTTTGTAGGTTTTTCTTTAGAGAAAACTAAAATATCTCCACATAGTCTTCCAAAGGCTCATCATCCTTTTGTGACATTCTTAAAATGTCATCTTTCCTCTTATTAGGTCCCATACAATAGTCTCGATACTTTTCTAGGAATGTGGTCTTCATAGTGTCCTAATCAAGAACAACATCTCAGCATAATACCATGAACCACCTTAGGGATTCATCCTTTAGAGTTGTGTGAAAGAGTTTAAGCCTATGAGAATTATAATTATAATCATAAATTCAGCATAGGACATCAAACTCAAAGAGAAATGTATCTAGGTCCTTAGTCATTAACCCATAAAATACTCGCAAGGGTGAAGGAGGAATGTTCTTTAGCACTGTAGCCCTTTCTTGGTTAGTTATTGGAAACTCAAATGTTGGTCATTCAACTTCATCATTTGATGCATCACCCATGGTGTGGTATATTCCTTCTATATGTGTGTTGGACATTGGTGATAAGGAAATTTATTCTTCTGTATTACCTTTTCTCTGAGAGATGGCTTCACCGATCTTTGTTATAGCTTCCTAGAGTGTTAAGGGGAGGAATCTGTTGAACAAGCATAGAACAACTAAGAGGGGGTTGAATTAGTTGTCACAAAATTCAAAACTTAAAACTTTAATACTTATCAATTCAACAACCACACTATATTGTTATTAAGTAAGAGAATGAAACACAAAAAATAGAAATTAAATCAACACAATGAGCACCAAATTTTTTCTTGGAAAACCCAATGAGGGAAAAACCACGATGAGGGTTAACTTAGAATATAAAAATTATAAAATAGAGGCTCACTACCCATAAGAGGACTCACTATCCAAGTACAAAGGCTCACTTCCTATAGAAAGGACTCACTATCCAAGAAATGAATGTCCACTGAGAGGCTCACTACCTATAGATACAAAAGAGAACAAAAATGATCCACCACAACAATTAACACATTTGTAGGATTGCAGAAACCTTTATCTCATTGCCTTCAACACAATGAAGAACTTCTATCACAACTCACTCACACACACATTTCTGCTCTTATGATTTTTGGCTCACTTTCATCACTTTGCATCACATTGTCATACAATTCTTCACAATTAAACTTTCTTTTATACCATCCTCATCCTTAGAAACTTTCTCCAAGGTCGGCCATAATTATCTTAATTCATAAATTCAAATTAGTTTGGAAATTCAAAATTCTCACAGTGGAAAGGAATAAGAGTGGACCAATAAAACATTTTTCAAGATCAAAAAATAATATCTCGAAACAACCACACACTTCCTTAATTAAATTTTATTCTTCGAATGAAATGTAAACACCAGGTTAGCCAAACCTAATGAAAACAAGAACAAACATCGATGTACACCCTTCCCAACAAGAAGATGACATGTGGACACCATGACATGCTTCCTTATGCATGAAATACATCTCAAAATCTTCCAAATACATCCACAGTGAAACAAAAAGCTTCAATCACTAAACACCTTTCACCAATCCATCTGAACTATATAAACTCACATTGAAATACTAAAACATGACTTTCAGATCACCAATCTTCAAACCTCTTTGCCAAAGCATAGAAAAGACCTTCACAAGACATATTCCAGATCCACAAGATCTGAAACAAAACAGAGGAGGACGGCAGAGCAACAATATTTCTCCTAGTCCACAAAAGACCAACTTTACCAGAATAGTTCACATATTGATCAGTGAATGTAACTTTTACATACCATCAAACCAAAAGCGAGAACTCAAAAGATATCACCATTATCAAACCTTTAGATCCACACAAGCATAGGATCAACACAAGAGAAATGTGGGGCACATACCAAAGCACATTTTGAACATTTCCATTACTCTGACTTCTCTTCTTTAATAATTTTCTCAAAAGCACTTGGAAACTCATATATCAAACCAACACATCTGCTACACCATAAAGATAGCTCCATGTACTCACAACATTTCAACAGCATCTCAACTATACATGTACAATTTGCAACATGTTGAACTGTGTTGACATCAATGACAACACCACCAAACTTGCTCATACCTCTAACATAATCTACCCAAGGGATCTCTTTGTCTCTGCATACATCAAATATAGCTTTTATAACGCAACAGTCCTGCACAATGATAGTGTATCTCTAGTGTTGGAAAAGGATTATATCTAACATTCCTAATGCTAGAAATTGAAATTAACTATGAAATCTATAAAAACAATTCTATGAAGATAGCACCATCCTTGACAATGGTGCCAAAAATGTAGAGTCTAAGCTAATGCCTTCTAAACTTGGTTGAACCTACTCAATTCAGAGGTTTAACTAACTAAACATTCTACTCAACATTGCTCAAGACTACACTAAATTTTCAACCTAAGGCTCATAAGCTTATGATGGTGTAGCATTATATATTCCTTCAAGGACTCAAAACTATTTAAACTATGTTACTCAAGTTATTTTACTCACTAAAAATTCATAGAATTGCAAAACAGTAAAAGACATAACCAAAACTAGTGGCTATGGGTACCTACAATTTAGACTATAAATGAACTGTTACTAACAAAACATAACTATATCAACTAAAAAATAATATAAATTAATGACAACTAAACTATCCTTTGGAGTATTGTTGGTTAACCATTACATGAATATTCCTAAGCATTCATTGACAATAAGCAAGATATGAGATTCCAATTACTTGCATAAAATTCATGAACAATAATAAGCGAAGAATAACTAATTAAAAAAAATAGAGAATTGAAAGTGAAGTGAGGAATAGTACCTTGAGTGGATTGCTCAAGTAGTTGTTCTCACTTTAAGTAAACCCAAATCTAGTTAATAGATTTTATGCATTCCATGAAATTAATTCCATTTGTTGCATATCATCATGAAATATTACAAAATATCTTTTACAGATTGTACTCAATCATTCTAGATATTTCTCATGTCTTGTAACTGAAAGTAACTAATAACATAAAATGAAAAACCAACTAACTACTCAATGGATTTGACGAACAACTATATACAAGTTGAGGGAATCTTATTCAAAGTAACAACTAACTAAAATCATTAAATCCACTCCGAGATATGTAGAGCATAGAGTTAAGACTGATTTATTCAACATATAACTAAAAAAGGGAAAGAATCCTAATAGGACTAAGACTTTTTCATGATAGATTTGCATGTAAACATACAAAAAAATTTCAAAATCTCATAAGTGAAGGAGACCTCTTCTTCAATGTTTATTAACTGGTTATAATAACGACATGTTCAACTTTCATTGAGTGCCTTTAATCAACAATCACCACATTCAATCTAATCTAGAACTCCCTTTCCTTACTATCTAGCGTTCCTTTTGCTATAGCTTCATCCTACAACTATTATATGTCTTGGCTCCTCTTTTGAAGAAAACAAGTCAATTACATAAAACATGTACACAAGGATAACTATCATAATTAAATCATAGAATTCCATCAAAATTCTATACATATCTTCATACAAATTATTCAATAATAATATATTATAACCATAATTCCATCATCATATTTTAAGTTTAAGTCTGCATAATGGATATGAAAGGATAATATAATGTAGGAACATTTTATGAAAGGTTTATCTAAAATTATCTCAAGATATGTATAAAATAATAGACAATAAGATATTATTTGGACCTATCAGGAATCTAAGGGGCGAATCACACCAAGGAACGTGGAATATGACAACTAGCATGAGAAATTTTGAATAAGTCAACAGATGCCAATCTTCTTCAGCACTTTAAAATATTTTGAGATCTCCATCTTTGAAATATAATCAAGACTTTGACTTGGAGTTGAGTAGATTTGTAAAAAAAAAATGTAGGAACTCTCTAGATATACAGAGTGATCAAGTGGAACCAGATATAGATACTGCAATCCACTAGCACTTTAGTTCCTACACTCGGGTTCTGACTTGGGCTTGAAACACCTAGAAGTAAATCACCTTGGATTCAGGTACTTCCCTTCATTGCATGTGTAATACTAGGATTCTTGGTACTCTGATATCTCAAGATCTTCCTTTGCATAGAATCCTGGAGTGTATCGACCAACCTGGTTATATCACTACTTATGATCCAAATTTTCATAGTTGTTCATACCTAAATACTACATCACAATCTATTCCTTTGTACATAAAAAATTCCATATATCAATCAATTTTAAAAAAAATTATAAAAATCTCATTAAAATAAAATCCTCATCAATAAATCATCTTTTAAAAAAATCATAAATAACATGCTATTAAAACATTCTTGCATAATTATCACTTTTAGGCAGGTTACCAAACATTTTAACTTCCCGAGCAAACTTTTACAATTAAGTTCAACCTTTTTTTAAACATTGTCACCTGGTACTTAGTACCTAACAACTTCAGCTTTTCCTAGAACAAAAATTTTCTAGATTCCAATTTCTACAAAACCTTCACATTTTTCAAACTTTCACTTTCAGACCGCAACAACTTACCAAACCTTGCATTAAACATTCCAACCAATCTAGCCTTTTGGTACCCAGTACATTCGAATACACGAATTACTTCAAAGACCTCCTTTTAACATGGGCTTTCAATGATCCTTTTTTCCAACTAGCACCTTCCATAAGCATTAATTTTTCATTTGGGTCCCCAAGCCTTATAGTCTTGGGGCGTGTTGTGAGACCACACAGCACTATGACAATTCATGTAGCCCATAAAATGGTGGAAAAGGGAAAGGACTATGATTTGTGTGAGTTTCCCTTACAACACCTCTTCAACAACTTTAAGCAAACTAAAGAAAATAAATACCCCTTAAAGTTTGGTTCTTTAGTAGTTTATTTGATGTTCTACTTTTTTAGGGAGCATCCAGGAAGAACCAATCTTATATGGAACAAAAGAAAACTTGTATCTCATCAAATCTTTGAACATCTACACATTGGTGATATGAAAGCTCAAGATGAAGCACTTACTGCATTCTTTGAAGTATTTTAGAAGAGAATGCATGAAAGTGAGAGGATCCCTAAGTCTATGGTGGAGAAATATCGAGATGATATCACATTTTTGGTCAAAAAGATGAATGCATTATTAAAGTTGTGGAACCTATAACTTTTTGGATTCAACCACTTGGTTATGAGATTAATGAAAATGAAGTAGATGGTTATGTTGGACAGCCCAATGAAGTTGGAATAATTGTTTCAAGAAATTTTACATCATGAAATGTCAAAGGAGACAACAATAATGTACCAGAATGCAAATGAGATGGACAGAGCTACCATAATAGAAGTGATCAAGAAATTCATTATAACTATTGAAGCAGATATGGAGAACATTAGGAACAATGTTCCTGATGATGTGTGGAATTTCTTAAAGAAGAGAAGAAAATAGGCCATTAAAAAGGAATAAAATCTCATATCAAATGTTGTGGAGAAAATTGGATTATCTCTATTTGATGTTGAAAAGGCCACATTGGCCCAAGTTCTTAGTGAAGAGTTCAGAACAAAACGACGGGTCACTCTTTTGATGAGAAGAGAACAGGACCAATTTGAGAAAATGCATAAGGAAACAAAGGAAAAGATTACTATGATAGCACAAAAGTATGGCATGATTCCCATTTCCTCTGGTAGTAAGGAATGAGATCTAGTAAATGAAAACATGGGAGTTACTAATACAAAAGACAATCTAGATAATACTCCTCCAGATATAGATGAACCAATGCAAGAAAATGTTGAAGATGAGAACTTTGCTATGACTAGAGAGGAAAACACAAAGGATGACACTCATATTCCTCTGGTAACTCATGTCACTATAGATCAAGGCAACCTAGGGACATATGTTCCTCTGATAGATATAGAACAGAACACAGGTGAAAGTGAAAAGCATGATACAATCAATGAGCGAAGGAATGAGAATGAAGAGAATCAGGAAAGAGAGAATGATAGTGAAGAGGAAGGATGAGATAAAAATATCAATAATGAGAAAAGAGAGAAGGATAATGATGAAGGAGATGAAGACAAAGAGAAAGAAAAACTCTCTGGTGAAGAAGAAGAAGAAAATCCTAATATCAAAAAGAATGAAGAAGTAGAGAAGTCTTAGGATTTACTTAATCCCTCTATAAAATCCTCCTTTGATAATCCTTTAAAAGGTATATTGTCTAAAAAATTAAAGTTCCAACCAATTGCTTCTTCTCAATTGTTGTAGTAACCCATGCAATAGGGTAGTGTTGATTTAGATAAGATATCTCTTATATATAAGTTGTAGTTAGGAGATGTGTTCAATGCATCAACAAGAAAATAAATCATTGAAACAAACCAAAAGAGAATTGAATTAATGGATGAAGATATAAAGGCATTACAGGAGGTTACATCAGGAACTAATGTTGATACATATTTATCTGTTGTGGAAAATTTCAAATTATTGATTGATTTCATTAAGGAATATGCCTTTGAATTTGAGACAAGGCTTATAGAGAAGAAGTTGATATATATCACAGAGAAATGTGCATCTACACATACCAAAGTTGAATAATGTTTGACAGAAGCACTAGCCTATGAGGAAAAAGAAAAAACATTATTTATGTAGTGCAAGAAGTGGTTAACTAGATGCCACACAAGGAATAAAAGATGAAATGGAATCAACTGAGTCCTAGATAGCTAATGCATCTAATGCCTATGATCTAGTACTCGATAGAGATGATAAGACCTGGACTGCTATAGTAGACTTGCATGATAGATTCTTCACTTTGCAAAGTGAAAAGGAAGATATTATCATATAGCTTGGAAAGCTAAGGGACTTAGTAAAAACAAAACACATACCTATCTCAAGTGCTCTACCAATATTGACAAAATCTCAAAGTTAAATATTACCCTCGATACTATAGAAGATGGAGAGGAAACATTGATGGAGCTTGAGTCTCTACACAAAATGCTTGTAGTAGTGAAGAAGAGATGGGAAGAAGGAATTTTTTCATGGTAGGTTGTTCTTCAAAAGCTTCAAGGGTCAACATTTTCAAGTTGACCATTTCTATCTTTATACACTTTTTAGTTTTTCATGTTTTCATATTTGTGTGTACATATGCAAATGTATTAGGAGTTTTTGGTTACTTCTTAAGGGGAAGCTAGTTCAGTTTGTATATAAGTTTTAGGGGAGCACCATTTTCCCTTGATGTCAAAGGGGGAGAGATATGTGTGGAGAGTTGGTTGGAGAAATAGTTGGGGGAGAGATATTTGTGGAGATGATGTTTTTTTTTTGGAACATGTTGCCATTAATGACAAAGGGGGAGATTATTGAAAGAATGAAAAAGGTTGTCATTAATGTCAACACTACATGATGGATGTAAAAAAAAGTATGAGGGATGATACCAAAAGAGTTATTTTGCAAGAAGGTTTGATCCTCACATCAAAATAGTTAAGTACTTTTGCTAAGTGTCTACATCAGCAGACTCAACACACAATGCCCTCTGGTAATTTGGTTCACATTTGTTCACCCATATAGATTTAATTTTGTGAATATAATATGGTGATTCATAGACATTATTATCATCTTAATTTACAATTTTAGTTGATTTGGATAAGTGGTTCAAAATTTCCAAGTAACAATAATGATCGACATATATGGTTTACATAGTTTTCTATGTATTCACTATAACCTAACTGGTTTGTACTCCTTTGCAGATTTGAGTTAGAATTTATGATTTTGGAAGAATGTTAATAGGTGTCAAATAAGTGTATTTTCCAATTGACATGATATTTTGAGGTCCACATATCTTATGGTAATGATTAGATGGAGTATTTTTTCTTTGAGGTCCTATGCCTAGTCAACCTAATGTATGTAAAGTGGTGTAAAGATTAAATAGGTGATGCGAATGGAAGAGGGAGTTATTATAGGGCCATGATGACCTCTATTGTATGTGTTTGGTTGTGAAGGAATTTTTATTTGAATTAGGTGTTGACAAGGAATGTTTTGTATGATTTGGGGCTACATCCAATTAGGGTGACCTCACTACAACAAAACAGGCAATTAGCACCTAAAATAGCATTGGATTTTAGTTATTTGAGTTCATGAATTGGGGACTTCTGTTGGTGCAAAATGTTTTGTTCACTTCAACGTTGGATTTAGCACCCGATTTAGTGTCAGATTTAGTGTCGAATTTAGCGTCGAGTTTAGCGCCAACTTTTGTTGCTTCCAGTTTGGCTTCTAATTTTGCTTTTGGTTTCACTTCTTGTGTTGCTTCCACGTTTGCTTCCAATTTTGCTTGTAGTTTTGCTTCCAGTTTTTCCTCTAGTTTTGCTTCCAGTTTTGCTTTAGGTTTTGCTTCCAAATTTGCTTCTGGTTTTGCTTCCAATTTTTGCTTCCAATTTTCCTTCTGATTTTACTTCAAGTTTTTCTTCCAATTTTTCTTTTGATATAATGTTGGTTGTGCATCTAGCTTTTATTCCATTTTTGCATCTTTTGTTGCTTCTAATATGGCTTCTATTATTGCATCTTTTGTTGCTTCTAAAATTGCTTCTATTATTACTTCTTTGTTTGCTACTTGAATTGCTTCTATTTTTGCTTCCTAGATAACACCAAGTTTTGCTTCCAAGATTGCTTCTAGTTTGCTTCTAGTTTGTCTTCCATTTATTAATTTAACATATTTTATTATTTAATTATTTAAATATATCATGCCTCTTAAATAACTCATATGATTATAGAGTAAGTAAATTAAATAATATATTTTATTTCAATTTAATTAATTAAATATGTCATGCCTCTTAAATAACTCATATGATTATAGAGTAAGTAATTTAATTATTTAACCCATATGATTAAATAACAAGATAATTAATATAACATGATCATCATTTATAATCAAAACAAGTGAGTCAAATATCTATATAAGTAGATCAAAACAAGTGATTAGAACAAGTGAGTCAAATATGCCACTAGATTAATAACATGTCAAAATGATACATGTCCAACAATTGACATAAGTCAAAATGACACATGTACAAATGATATAAGTAAAAATGATAAATTATATAACTCAAAATGATACAAGTCAAAATGATACATGTCCAAATGATATATTTCAAAATGATACATGTCAAAATGATACAACTCAATAATATGGTACTACAAGCTGTGAAAATGATACATATGATAGTAACCATGAAAAGAGGAATCATAATGATATATCAACAATTATCCATGATGTATTCTATATGATCATGAATGTCACTAGCTACTACTAGCAACTACCTCATCATCATCATCCTCATCACCGTCGTGATCATCGTCGTCGTCATCATCATCATCATCAGCCTTGGTGTCTTTTTTATATGTGTCATCATCATCATCTACCATGTGATCTGTACCAAAACCAACATATTTTGGATCTATATATCATGAGGATCATCTTGATCTTCTAGTAGACCCGTGTTCTACAAAAAATACATTTAAAATTAAAGTTATTATTTATTTCATGCAATAATTTATTTTTCTGTTATTTATATAATATTACAACATGTGAAATGAAACCATAATCATATTACATCATATCAAAGTGCACATACCATAATAAAATTTCATAAAAGTTACAACTAATATGCCATTCCAATGATGTAAAACATGCAACAATTCTAATAAATGTTAGTAAAATATACCAACATTTGGTGGAAGAGGAAGAAAGGTGACTGGAACTTTGGAGGCCCACCATAATGGATTTCAATATTCAACCATGAGAGCAGAAGAGAACTGATTCAGGTATCAAAACATTAAGCATGCATTCTTCCAGCCAGTGGAGAAGGAGATAATTATTTTGCTCCATTTTCATTTGCATAACCATATCATGGTGTGAACCAAGAAGAACAAGGATGTCCAATTTTATGTGGAGGTAATGGATATGGTCCAAACTTTAGGAAGGGAAAGAAGTTCAATGTATGATCTTGATGAAATTGAGGAAGAACAACAAGAGAGGGATAGGAAAAAATAAAATCAATGTATAGTTTCAAGGATTTGTCAAGTGAGTAACAAAGCTATGGGAGTAGCCTCACCTAAAAGATTTTGAACTAGAGTTTGATATACCATTTAGAGATCTTGGTTTTCATGGAGATCCTTTCAAAGTGTCTACTTTTATTGTTCCTATGGAAAACTATTTGATAGAGTTGGTAGAATTACCTTTCTTAGTAATCTTTATTAGTAGATTGAGCTTGTTAACCTTGAGAGATTAGGACTTCGGAAAAAGGAATTTGATATGGAAATTTTTTTCATCCTATACAACCATTGTAAGAAAAGTTAAGCTAGCATCAAAGAACCAACAATTTGGAAAATAACATGAAAACTTTTAGTTGTTACTATGTCAGGAATGAAATAAAATGAAACAATGTTCCTTCTAGTGGCTTGATGATTACAAATGAGGATTCATGATGAAACTCAATTTATATGGGTTAAAATATTTTCTTTTATGAAATAGATCAGTATGTAGAACTTAAATGGAAATAGATACAACCTATCCTCATGTTGGTACCCATATGAAACTCATTTCTTGTGCTCCCTTTTGTCATCATTTTACTTTTTTATCTTGTATCCATCCAATTAATTGTGGTTCTCATGGTCAGTTTTTTAAGTCATCTTGTCATTGTCTTTTCTTTGCTAAGATATAGAGAAGTGATCATCAACAAGTTTGATAAAATATGACATTTAAATAATAGTATGCAAGAGCAAAAAATAATGAAGTTCTCGGTTGGTGTTGACTACGACAAAAGAAAGAGGACTGTGGAATGGCTAAGGCATGAGGTTTGAATCAGAAATACTCTTTTCCCTTGACACATATTTTTTTTGGCTCGGCCATGGAGTTAGTTCACCTAATTAGCAACAATAGCAAGGATCTAAGTGGATTCTTCCAAAGAAGTAAAAATAGAAAGTTAGGGCACATTTTTGTGTGGTTAAAACCAAAGAAAACTAAGCTCTAGTTCCAAAAAGGGTAGATTGATTAGTGATTGATGCCCAACTTGATAAGAATTAAATTTTTTAAAGGGTGCTCACTTTAGAGGTGGAAATGCCACTAGCCTCCTTCGATTGATGATCTTCACCCAACACTAAAGGGCTAAAGGTGCACTGTTTCAGAGGAAAAACCCTAATAAATCTATACCTTCAACATCAAAACCATGGAAAATTCATTATGAACCCATGCCTATGTATGAGATCAAGCCTTTGAGTGAAGTATGATACACATCCAGGTAGATTTAACCACTATAAATATCCATCAAATCATATAAAAGAGTGGCAGTAAGTTAAAAAAAATTGCTCAAATTAAGTAATTGTGCTTTTAGAGAGAAAAAACCATCATTCATCCTTGCTTCATCATAAAAAACATTGCAATTACATTAGTAATGAAAACTCAGCTAAAAGGGGAAAAAATGAGACCTAAGGTAGGCATGCTTTATCATAGAAAATGGCATCGAAACCTCCACCTAAATCTTGGAATTGAAAGTGAATTATCAAATCTAAACCCAAGAAAGAATATATGTCAAAATGAAAGGTAAAGTGCACCTAACGCAAAGGATGTCAATTCAAAAGATAAAGCACACATTTTCATGGCTCAAAATAGCAAGAAGGCTGCCCAAAAAATTGGAAAACAGTTTATAAAAGTGCACGTAGGATATGAAGCATGGTGAGGAACTAAGGAAAGAACACTTGGATAATAAAAATGTCAAAAAGGTGTTATGAATCTGTGCCTAAGTGTTAAGAATAGCTTTGGGAAAGGTGAGGTACAATTTTTGAGTGGCAAAACAACTTAAAAATTATTCCAAGAAGATTTAAAAGTGGCAAGAGGTTATGTGAAAAGAGCCTAAAGTAAGCATGAAAATAATCAATATGAGGTACACTTGTCAATGGCCATGATGTAAGAGAGGGGTTATTACCACTCAACAAACTCAATTCAATGATCCTCAAACAGATTTCAAAACACCGACTCTTGAACTCTTCAAATTTCACTTTTCAACTAGGCCTTTCCTAGTAGGTCTGCTAACCCTTCTCACAAACTTCACAAAGGGATTCACAAAAAAATTATAGATTTATATACCTCTTAGTGAGTTACAAAACATACATCAAAATCATCAAATGTTGTTTCAGAACATGTGCCTCAAAATGGGCCTTCACCATTGTCCTAATTAGGTTAATGAGGCCTAATTTACAAAGGAACTACCCTTTAAACTCTTCACAACCCTCAAGACCTATTGGGTCAGAAATTTACATTTTTCCAAACTCTCAAAAACACTTTTTTTTAGGAGAAACTCACCTCTACATACCAAACCACAAAGCCCTCATTTTAAGCCAATTTGAGGAGGATTTATTGATAGTAATGGTTCCACACCTTACCATAACTTTCCACTACCTCAAACCTTCATAAAAACATCTGAAAAAACTCAAAACACCATTACACATTCAGTTCCATTCATATTTTGTCAAAACCTTACATCAGTACCTCAAATTCACATGGAAAACTCAAGAAAACACCTTAGGGCATCACCCTAAAACCATAAAAAATGCATCCCTTACATACCAAACAATTTTCACACCTATATTATCATGAAACAAGAAATTCCAATGAGTTACAAGTTGTGACAGTAGGTGGAATGTATAAAACTTCATTTTTTACACCAATCAAAACACTTGATATGCTATAAACAGGCAGTTCCAAAAAAATGAAGATATATCACTCAAAACTCAATATTAGAACCTCCCACTTGATTCAAATGAAATATAACATATGATATTAACACATTCCATCACCCTCAATCTGTGGTACTTTTGTATGGATGAGTAATTCAGCTTGTAGCAGCAGATTTCTTGAAAACATAATTTATGCAAAGAAACTAATAGACTTTGTGGTATTTCTTTCAAAATGCAACTTTCCAACCCCCATCACAAGGTGTACATGTCTTTTAAATTTTTTCAAACCCAAAGCTAACTCCCCAAACTGACCAATCACTTTTCAAACCCCAACTAGCTACTGGCCTTTACAAATTTTGCATTTTTGCAAGTTTATTGTTGACAACTTTTTGCATATTTGCAATATTTTCACTTTTGACCGTCCTATTCACCTAAGACATTACCAATGACCATTTTAGACCTTATTTCACTTAGAATCATGACTCAACACAAGAAAACTAACATTCAACCTACCTTGACAACTTTTAATATGATTTTGCAACTATTACAATATGGACTCAAAAGTCCTCAAAGTTGATCAGTTACATCAAGAATGGTCTCATTAGACCTTATTATTACGTAAAACACCCACACAACCTAGACTTAACCACAAAGACTCACTTTTCACAATTCAACTAGAGAAAAATCATTAAAATGGATTGGTGCTCCTACACTAGGCCATAACCACGAAAAACTCCACCAACTAAGGAAAATGACAGGTTAAAAGGTGGCACACTTTTGAGTGGAAAAATCCACTAAAAGTTCCACCAACATAAGTTAAAAATGTAAAAAACTTAGTTGCCTCTTATCTAGATTTAAAATCTTGATTTGTGGCACTTTTTCAATTGGAAAATGCCACATAAAACTCCATTCCTAGTGTATTAAAGTCATTTAAGTCATATCTTTAGTTGATTTTGTCAAATAATGCAAAAAATGTAAAATCTTGCAAAGTTGTTATGGCAAGATTGCAAAATGGCAATTATGGAAGTCAAAGAGTCACCTAGTGGGATTCATTGGAAAACAAGGCAGTAGTGGTTGATTCATGCATGTAATTCCTTTTAAAGGCATTATAAACATTTTTTGAAAGAGAGACTTTCTAGAATTCAAAATTAGAAAGCCAAAAGCCATTGTTTATATAGAAATTTCTGATTTTTGTAACATGTTCAGGAGTTTCAAGCCTTGGTACGAATCCGTATAGGCCCTTATTGCTCTATAGGTGCTTGGCTTAGGTGTGGGAAAGACCTAGCTTTGATTTTCATCAGATTTGGAGGCTCTACATTGATTTTAACAGATTTTATTGTTGATCTATAGAAAACAGGTTTGAATTTGTACATACAAGGGTTTTGAGGCCTTAAATGGAGTTTGACCCATTCCACCTTCTGTAAACTATTGTGAATAAGTGGAATGGGTATAGTAATGTAGTATTAGGTGTTTATAGGCTTGAGGTAGCAAGGGCAGGTTGTTTGAGGTTAATGGGCATGAAGCCTAGTTGCAAAAATGAATGATTTTTTAGTGAAAAAGAGTGAAATTATGAGGTTTTAGTATGGAAAAGTGTGAAATTTGTGGGAGAAGAAATTTATGAAGATGTCTTAGGTGTGTGCAGACATATTTAACATGTTAGAAGTGATGGCCAATTTTTTTAAGGCCTGGATCATAGTTTTTCAAAAAACACTCCTTAGAAGGACATAAAGTGAAGATTTTGCAATTGGGTGTTTTAGAAAGTGTTTCTCTTGAAGGGGAAGGTGTATTATGAGGTTTTGCAATTGGGTGTTTTAGAAAGTGTTTCTCTTGAAGGGGAAGGTGTATTATGAGGTTTTGACACCTAATAAGTGGTTGACTAGAAAAAAATTAGAGGGGTAGTGTTGAAACTATAAAATTCTGAATAATTTCACAATTTTTTCATACCCCTAAGTTTCCAAACGAGTCCTCATCATAAGCACAAGGGTCTCTCTTCATAACATTTTGCTCATGCTTTGCCATGTAGTCCCATAAAACCCATCAACTTTTGAATAATTCACATTATAATCCATATCGACATGAGATTATTAGGGTCTCCCCGACCCATAATATATTTTGCTAATATATATCTGCTATTGGTCTATCGGCAAGACTTCTTTAATGTCACATCAATCGGATTTCATCTACAGGCACCTATCGGCAAGACACTTCTATTATTTCAGCGACAAAGGGATCCCCATTGGCGTGAAAGCCACCGTCAAAATGAGGTCTTGGTGAACTCTTTATGTCTCACCGACTAGCGGAGAATGATGTATCGGCCAAAACAAATATATTCGGTATGTGGTCTTGCCGATCAAATTTTGTCTCATCGACCAACGCACCGAAAGACTTATCATCTAGACTAATACATATTCAGGATGTGGTCACAGCGAATTCATAGTGTCTTACCGACCGACGATAAAGATATACATCTCGGTAAGACTAAAGTGCATCAGAGTAAGGTCTTGGCGAGTGCATCGGGTCTTGTCGACAAAACACAAAGGGGACTCTACCGGGGGATTTCAGAATGAGGTCTTGTAGTATTGATGACCCTTGTGTCTCACCGATAAAGATACGCATCGGCAGGAGTCATGTTATCAGAGTAATGTCTCACTGAGTGGCTCTAGTCTCACCGACAAAGCGCGAAGGGATTCTATCAATGGTTTTCGGTGTGAGGTTATATAGTCTTGTCGACATGTTTGTCACGCCGAGGTATGCTTCATCGGTGAGAGAATAATATTGTCACGATGATCAAAAGTGAACTTAGGAAACTTTCGGTAAGACTAAGTATAACCTATCAAACCTCTCCCCAACTATGAATTGTCACAGCGACACACAAGATGGAAGGACAACTTTCAATAGGACATAATATGATCTATGAAACATCTCCCTGACATCGAAATGTCATAGTGAAGCACATGGGATGAATGGAAATTCATCGGTGAGACTCAAAGTGTGCATAGGATGACATGACTTCATTGCAATGAATAGAAGGATGACTATCGGTGTAACATTGAGGATCGGTATGACTATAGGATGTCACAGCGAATATTTGGTGAGTATTAACAAAATCCCGAATACAATTGATTTCTAACATTCGAATGCGAAGCGATGTGTCTTTTCAAATACCAATATATAAATATTCATTCTCAATTGTAAGATGAGACATTAGATATTACAGTAGATAGAATAAATACAATAGATAGGTCAAAAATGGATATAGTAGAATAAAATTTTCAGAACAGAGACTATGATGTATGATTTCAAAATGGAGATATCAATGAAAATCAATTGATGTGGTGGCTTATTTCTAGTGTCAATTGTCTGTTATGCTTATTGAAAGTATTACTAAGTTGTCTCCAAGATTGATGCTTTTTGGTTGTTTAAATTGATATAACAATTTTATATTCAATTTATCAGTGCACATTTTTTGTATCTGTATGGTTAATTGATTGGTTCTTTCAAGAAAAGATTAAATCCTTTTGTTTGATCACAGTAATCAAGGAAATTCATCTGGATCATTAAGAAGAGCTTAGTAGTCACAGTCTTGCATGTTTATACAAGTTAAAAATAGAACATATGCCAAACAATCTGAGTTTTCTCCAAAAAGAGGTTGCCCATTTCTATTTCATTTGACTCTACATATCCAATAAGGCACTAGTCTTTGCATTTTTTCACCATTTAGATTCATTCATATTTTCACATATGTTAACTGAACATATTAGGATTTAGCTTTGAATATTTCTATACAATTTATACCAATTTAGTTTCATTTGTCCACTCCCATCTGCATTGTGGGAAAAAAAATTCAAGAAAGATAAGCACATTAAGTCTGCTTCATTCATATAGGTACACCTGCCTAGGTCTAGCAACACCTGAAGAGTAGAAAGATTAAGTCATTTGGTTTTGTCTGTTACCCTAAAGCATACCAAGAGATTGGCAGCCTCTTGAGGTATTCCGCCTGTATTTTTGAGAGCTAACAAATTGGCGACTCCGCAAGGGACAAACATCAGAAAATCCAATTCCAACCTATCCATCTATAGAGTCAATAAAGTTTTGAAATTGGTCTTTAACCAAAGGTTTGCAATTGTTTCATTTGCACTCCCCATCCGAGTCACACACTTAACAAATTGGCGACTCCATTGGGGACTAACTTCAGAATCAGGACCTTAATCATAGAGTCAAAAACCTTGTACAAACTCTGTTGGGAATAAGAGATATCAAAAAATTTCTCACTTTTAAGAAAGTGAGTGGCAACTCTGATAAAAAAATTTCAACATGAATGGAAGAATATCTCAGTATAGGGGAGGTCATACTGGAGCCCCTGTTGGTAGCAGTAAGTGGACACACAAAGATGACAAGGTTGATAAGGGGAAAAAGATAAGTGAGGACATGTGCATAACAGACAAAGACAAAGCATCAAGAGCACATTGTGAAACATATGATTGCTATGATACATGGAGAGATAATTCGAGCACAGAGCCTTGTACCCCAAAAGATCAAAGAAATCCTTTTCCTTTTTATGATCCTCAGAAACAGGCTGAGTTTGAAGCTAAAATCGAACTTGAACGAATTAGAAATCAGCAAGAATATGATCTAAAAATGGAGGGTAATCAAAATGGACCTATTGATAATGAAACTCCTCAAGATGATTATGAATATTTAACTTATGAAGAAGTAAAAGCACAATTTGAATCTCAGAGAAAAGAGAGAGAAGAATAGGAGAAAGCCCAGATGATACAAGCAATGAGAGAATTCAAATTGCAGAAAGCTTAGAACATTACTCAGATAGTTGGTTTCCCCCAAAGTATGTACCACCTCATAAGCAAGGTAATCATGGTGCAGGGCCTTCTAATCCACCAAGGGTTCATCACCATCAAGTAGGGAATCAATACAAATAGCCAAATCATCCACCTCATATTCCCACACAATATACAAATATACAGCCACCTCATGGTCAACATTATATCCCACAGCATAATACACAATACAATAATCCGATGTATCAGTATCAGTACCCACCTAACCCTCCCCCTCAACAATACACAACAATGATCATACAATTTAACTTGGTAGGGTTTCAATTATACCCTTATCCTATGGATGGCAGTTGGAGAAATCTTGTTCCAAAGTTTACAGGGAGTAATGCAATTAGCACTGATGAGCATTTAAGGAGTTTCAATGCTTTCATCCAAGATTTGGATGTGTCGTATGAAGATTTACACATGAGGCTATTCATGATGTCACTTATTAAAGAAGTTGGGGATTGGTTCAACAGCCTGCCAGAAGTCTCTATTAATTCTCTCCAAGAATTTCATGATCAATTCCTTGAGCAATATGGCAATCTAAGTGCACCAAATGTTGCTCTTTATGAATTGATGTGAATTCAAAAAAATAGAATGACTCAATTTATGATCTCAATAGGAGATTCAATAAATTGCAAAACAAAATACCTCCTGGATCAAAGTTGCTAGATTTTGTAGCATTGCGTGTTTATTTGAATGTGTTTGATCCTAAAACAAGGTATGAACTGAGAAATAGGTGCCCAAGAGATTTGGTTGAAGCACAAAAAATAGCGTTAACAATTGAAAACAACAGGAAGGTTTTTGGGATAATTAGTAAAAGAGACAACCCTAGAGCTCCTCAACAAACCAATAATTATCAATACAAACAGGAGAACACATATAGAAATGAAAGGCCAAGGCTGCATGACATGCCTTATAATACAAACTGGAAGGATGGAAAACCTATAACAAATAGGCCTAGAAACAAAGAAAATCCTGATCCATTGAGGAAGAAGGGAACCTATATGGTAAATAACAATTATTTCTATGAAGTTTTTGATAAGCCACATTCCCCAGATTATTGTGTCATAGCCCAAAGAATGCACGAAGAAGGAATTTTGATGGGAAACAGTGAAGAAGATCACACAATAAACTTAACTTTGAATAATTTTCAGAGTGTTGAGGAGAAGTACTCATCTTCAAATGATGGAGGTTATGAGTATGATGTTTTGAATCAAAAATACAATGTCCATATGGCAGAGTAGCAGGTTCTTTCTAACTCTAAAGATGATTATACAGAACTACATTCTATTGAGAAGCCTACTCAATGCAGTCTGAGGAAACTCACTGAAGAAGAGAGAGAAATTAACCATTGTTGCGGTTGAAGAGGCAAAGAGTAAGTACTGGTTAAGAAATAGGATAGTAAATGAGAAGGAGGGTGTCCCCAGGCAAATGTTTATGAAAGATCAAAAGGTGACACAAGGAATTGTGAAGAAAGCAGAAAGCAAACAATAAAAATGAATAGAAGCTTTTCCAAAAGGAGGAAGTTGAAGAGTTGTACAAAGGAATGCAAAAGACTAATCAGACGGAAGAAAACAAAGGAGAAACATTGGAGCAAAAGAAAATAATTAAGGCAGAAGGTTCTTCTTTTGACTTCACTCAGGCTTTATCTCAGGTAAAAATGTTTGTGCCACTACTTGAGATGATGAAAATTAAGGAATATAGGGACAGTGAAGTTCAATTGATAAGAAATGGTAACTCTGAAAGTAAGATGGCCACTAAAACTGTTAATAAGCAAGAGAAAATGAATATCCCAGAAGTGTGCCTTAGTAATGCATTATTAAATCCCCCACAAGTTGATCCTTTTTTCACTACGTTACTTATAAATAACAAGCTACTGAGGAATTACATGATAGACTCTGGCGCTGCCATAAATATTATTCCAGTAGGAGTTATGAAATAGCTTGGTATGTGGGTGGATACCAATGGAGGTAAGTGTTATGCAATGGATAACCGACCTGTTCCCGTGGTGGGTATAATGAAAGATGTTGAAGTCAAGCTAGATGCCTATCCTCAGGTGGCCTATAACAATGATATAATAGTAATTGACACCCCTCCTTAGTTTGGGATGCTTCTATCAAGACAGTGGACAGTCGCAGTTGGTGGAAATGTCCAGTTTGATCTCTCTTATGCAACAATTCCAGTAAATGGTCAGGAAATGAAGTTATACAGGGAGCCAAGGATGAACCAGGTTGTTGACTGTGTACCACAAGATCAAATCAACTATTTTTTTGATGCTGATCTTGGAAGTTTTAAGATAGAATCAGCCTAGCCAAAATTAGTCAATGTCAACCCAATTGAAAAGCATGTGGCACAAGACTGCAATGAGGTGTGGAAAATGTATTTTGATGGAGCATGCATTCAAGAAGGTAATGGAGCAGGGATAGTATTTGTTTTACCTAAAGTTATTACATTTAAGTATTCATTCCTATTAACATTTGAATGTACAAAAAATGTGGCAGAATATAAAGTTTTATTAACAGGACTGAATATAGTTGTGAAACATAAAATCAAGTTGTCCATTCTGGGGGATTCTGAGTTGGTTGTTTCACAAATTAAGTCAAAATATGCAGCAAAACATAAAAGACTAAAACAATACAGGAATGTTGTATGGGGCACAATTGAGTTGTTTGATGCCTTCTTAATTGAGTGGATTGATAGGTCAAAAAACATAATGGCAGATTTTCTAGCAAATGTGGCATTGAAAAGAGATGATATTACATTGGCGGGAGTATCACAAATTGAGTTCAAAACAAGGCCTGTTGTGCCTAATAACATATATAGTTGGCAGGTTTTTAATGATGATGTTGACCTTTTGAAATTCCTCCATTGTATAGATCAATATGAAGCCCAAGAGATTGACTTCAATGCCTTTTTTGAAGAATTAGGTGGGAAGCAAATAGTATTTGGGAAGGAAATCTTACAGCTTAAAATAAATAAGCTTCCTAAAGGGTTAGTGGCATTAGAGAGGGTATATGATGGAAGTGGTTAGTCCCTCATGAAACAAACACCTCTCATGAGGGAGGATATTGAAGATGTTAACTTGGGAACTGAGATAGCACCAAGAAAGGTGTACATAGGGAAGAAGATAAGTCGTACAATCAAGAAAATGCTGATAGTACTACTAAGAAGATATAAACATGTGTTTGCATGGTCTTATGAAGATCTAAAATCATACAGGGAATATTTTTTTCAGCATGAAATACCATTGAAGCCAAATGCTAAGCCATTTAGACAAAAGCAAAGACCCATAAATCCAACATTGGAGCCTAAAATGCAGGAAGAATTGGCAAAGCTCAAAGATGGTGGAATCATTAAACCAATCAAGCAGACAACGTGGGTCTCAAACTTGGTTCTTGTGAGGAAGAAAAATGGTGATATCAAATTGTGCGTGGAATTTAGAAACCTAAACACGGCATCCCTCAAAGATAATTATCCTCTACCCAATATGGAGGCTATATTGCAGAAGGTAACAGGGTGCGAACTATTGTCTATGATGGATGGGTTTTCAAGGTATAACCAAGTCAAGGTCAAAAAATCTGAGCAATATAAGATGGCATTTACAACTCCTTGGGGGACATATGTTTATCTAAGAATTCCATTTGGTCTCACTAACACAGGAGCAACCTTCCAAAGAGCTATGGACATGGAATTTGCAGATTTGATCAATGCTATCATGGTGGTATATCAAGATGACCTGACTGCTTATTCAAAGAAGGCTAAAGATCATGTACAACATCTAGAGAAGGTATTTATTAAGGCCTTGGAATATGGACATATTGTCTCAAAAGAGGGGATTAAGATAGATCCTGAGAGGGTTGGGGCCATTGATAAAATTCCTATCCCTAAAACTGTTAAGGCTATACAGTCATTCTTTGGACAGATTAATTTTGTTAGGAGATCTGTTTCTAACTTTGTTGAGATCATTAAACCCATATCAAAAATGTTGAGGAAAGGACAAAAAGTGGAATTGACTGCAGAGGCCTTGGAAGCTTTTATATCCATTAAAAGGGCCATCAAGGAAGCTCATGTCCTTAAATCTCCAGATTTTGCAAAGCCTTTTCAAATATTTTCATTCGCCTCAATGCATACTATTGTTGCTATTATGTTATAGAAGAATGAAGATGGTCATGAACAGCCTGTGTCTTTCTTTAGTAATTCATTACAAGGGTCAGAATTAAAGTATGATATAATGGAAAAACAAGCATTTGCACTAATGAAAGCTACAAAAGCTGTCAGGCCATATCTAGTTGGAGCAAAGGTGATTGCTTATGTCCCTCATGCAGTTTTCAAGGATATTTTGACACAGTCTGAAGTAACAGGAAAAAGATGCAGATGGATCAACAAAATCTAAGAGTTTGACATGGAGATACAAATTACTAAAGTAGTAAAAGGTCAGGGCTTGGCTAAGTTAATGGCAAAAGCGAATATTGAAGCAAATCAAATTTGCAATGTAGAAGAAGAAACTACAGTTGCGAGCATTGAGCATACTCCATGGTATGCAGATATCATGCATTATCTTAAATACATGAAGTGTCTAGAAGGATTGAGTGACAACCAGAAAAGAACTCTGAAGTTGTAGGAATCTAAGTATGTCTTCATGGATGGAGATTTGTTTTGGAAGAATAGGGATGGTATACTATTGTTATGTCTGGATGAATCACAAGCCAGGCAGGTCTTAAGTGAAATGCATGAAGGGGTTTGTGGAGGGAATTACTCTGCAAAGACAACTGCACAAAAAATTCTCAGGGCAGGTTATTACTGGCCAAAGGTTTTTAATGACTCTTTCTCATATGTAAGAAAATGTGAAGCCTACCAGAAGTTCTCTAGGAAATTGAAGTATCGGGGAGCTTTGCCACTCTGACCCTTGCAAGATGACGCACCTTTTCATCAATGGGGAATTGATTTCATTGGAGAGATACAAGAAAAATTGAGTGGAGGACATAAATGGATACTAGTGGCCATTGATTATTTTACCAAATGGGTAGAAGCAGTCCCAACTAAACAGGCTACAAGTAAAGTTGTAACAAATTTCTTAATGGATAGCATCATTACCAGATTTGGTACACCACTAAGACTGATTACAAACAATGGGATGTGTTTCAGATCAAATGAATTCAGAAGTTTCTATAGCACATATGGCATTACCATTTCTTATGCAGCTCCTTACCATCCACAAGCTAATGGTGAAGCAGAGTCTAGCAATAAAAGTCTTCTGAAGATTATAAGGAGGATGCTAGGTCAAAACAAGAAAGCTTGGGATTCAAAATTGAAATTGGTTGTTTGGGCTGATAGGATTACTGTAAAAAAGGAAATTGGAAAATCCCCATTTGAATTGGTGTACGGAACAAAAGCCAGGATGCCTTTACAGAATTTGTTACCAGTCTACAAGTTTGTCCTTCAAGAAGATTTGGATATTCCAAAACCTATGGAGGAAAGAATGGAGCAGCTAGCTGAACTTGATGAAATAAGGAGAGTTTCCCAAAACCAAAACATGAATTTATAGACACAGATGAAGTATCTATTTGATAAAAAGGCAAAAGATAAAAAAATTGAAGAAAATAATTTGGTACTGATGTGGAATGCAAGGTGTCAGGAGAAGGGAAAGCATGGGAAATTTGAATCCTTGTGGTTGGGACCTTTTTTTGTTGTTGGAAAGAAAGGTGAAGATTCATATCATCTACAAAATATGGCTGGTGAAGATCAAGAATTGCCTGTACATGGGAAATTTCTGAAGCATTTTTTCTCTTGAACAATACAAGGGATTAAGGATTGCCAGTGCATTGACAATTCTTAACAATCCTCTCAAAATTCTATCTTCCATGCACAATAGTCTAGGAGATAAAAGGAACAGGAATTGCCAGTACATGGACAATCCTAGTTTTCCTTCTTTTAAAGTAAAATCTTTCCATGTACAGTAGTTTAGCATTTTTTCCATCTCCATTTCGTATTCATTTCCATCTCCATTTTTCTCACTAATTCATCACCTTTAGTCTGGTCTGCTTACCCAAAGATCTGGATCCTTGCAATGATCTCACAATCAGTCATCCCTAGACGAAGCCACTGTTGGAACTATAAAATTCTGAATAATTTCACAAGTTTTTCATACCCCTAAGTTTCCAAATGAGTCCTTATCATAAGCACAAGGGTCTCTCTTCATAACATTTTTCTCATGCTTTGCCATTTAGTCCCATAAAATCCATCAAGTTTTGAATAATTCACAATATAATCCATATCGGCATGAGATTATCAGGGTCTCCCTGACCCATAATATTATTTTGCTAATATATATGTTGTTGATCTATCGGCGAGACTTCTTTAATGTCACATCGATCGGATTTCATCTACAGGCACCTATCGGCAGGACACTTCTATTGTTTCAGTGACAGAGGGATCCCCATCGATGTGAAATCCACCGTCGGAATGAGGTCTTGGTGAACTCTTTATGTCTCACTAACTAGCGCAGAATGATGTATCATCCAAACCAAATATATTCAGTATGTGGTCTTGCCGATCAAATTTTTTCTCACCGACCAACACATCGAAAGACTTATCGGCCAGACTAATAGGTATTCGAGATGAGATCTCAGTGAATTCGTAGTGTCTTACCAACCAACAATAAAGATATACATCTCGGTAATACTAAAGTGCATCGGAGTAAGGTCTTGCCGAGTGCATCGGGTCTCACCAAAAAAACACAAAGGGGACTCTACCAGTGGATTTCAGAATGAGGTCTTGCAGTCTTGCTGACCCTTGTGTCTCACCGATAAAGATACGCATTGGCAGCAGTCATGTTATCGGAGTAATGTCTCACTGAGTGGCTCTTGTCTCACCAACAAAGCACAAAGGGATTCTATCAATGGTTTTCGATGTGAGGTTATATAGTCTTGCCGACATGTTTGTCACACCGAGGTATGCTTCATCGGTGAGAGAATAATATTGTCACGGCGATCAAAAGTGAACTTAAGGAAACTTTCGGTAAGACTAAGTATAACCTATGAGACCTCTCCCCGACTATGAATTGTCTCAGCGACACACAAGATGGAAGGAAAACTTTTGGTAGGACATAATATGATCTATGAAACGTCTCCCCAACATCAGAATGTCACAGTGAAGCACATGGGATGAATGGACATTTTTTGGTGAGACTCAAAGTGTCGATAGGATGACATGACTTCATTACGATGAACAAAAGGATGATTGTCGATGTAACATTGAGGATCGGTATGACTACAGGATGTCACGGTGAATATTTGGCAAGTATTAACAAAATCCCAAATACAGTTGATTGCCGACATTCGGATGACAAGCGATATTTCTTTTCAAATACCAATATATAAATATTCATTCTCAATTGTAAGATGAGACATTAGATATTACAGTAGATAGGTCAGAAATGGATACAGTAGAATAAAATTTTTAGAACAGAGACTATGATGTATGATTTCAAAATGGAGATATCAATGAAAATCAGTTGATGTTGTAGCTTATTTCTAGTGTCAATTGTTTGTTATGCTTATTGAAAGTATTACTAAGTTGTCTCCAAGATTGATGCTTTCTTGTTGTTTAAATTGATATAACAAGTTTATATTCAATTTATCAGTGCACATTTTTTGTATCTGTATGGTTAATTGATTGGTTTTTTCAAGAAAAGATTAAATCCTTTTGGTTGATCACAGTAATCAAGGAAATTCATCTGGATCATTAAGAAGAGCTTAGTATTCATAGTCTTGCATGTTCATACAAGTTATAAGCATAACATATGCCAAAAAATTTGAGTGTTCTCCAAAAAGAGTTTGCCCATTTCTATTTCATTTGACTCCGCATACCCAATAAGGCACTAGTCTCTACATTTTTTCACCATTTAGATTCATTCATATTTTTACATATGTTAACTGAACATATTAGGATTTAGCTTTGAATATTGCTATACAATTTATACCAAATTTAGTTTCATTTGTCCACTCCCATCTGCCATTGTGGGCAAAACATTTCAAGAAAGATGAGCACATTAAGTCTGCTTCATTCATATAGGTACATCCGCCTAGGTCTAGCAGCACCTGAAGAGTAGAAAGATTAAGTCATTTGGCTTTTTCTATTACCCTAAAGCGTACCAAGATATTTCCAGCCTCTTGAGGTATTCCACCTGTGTTTTTGAGAGCTAACAGGGCAGCAAGTTTTAAGAGTAGTTTCTTTAAAAAATAGGCCAAAAGTGGCCTTATATAACAGCAGTGAAGTCCAGATTTGAAGAGGTTGGTCCAAAGTGATCATAGCTGGTTTTGAGAAATGTTTTAGAAGGCCCAAATGGGTCCTATAATCTTTTTTTTTTTTTTAGGAAATTCAATTTTTTGTCGAAGATTTACTCGATTTCAACTATATGGACTACTACAAGAGTTTAAGTCCTTGAATGCAAGAATTTGTGAATCTAATGAAACAAAGTTTTCTAAGTGCTTTGTTGATTTGAACTTATCAAATAAATTATTTTTAAGGTGTACTCGAGGTCAAGTGAGAGTTGGAATCAAGTTTTGGTGGTTTGGAATCTTTTTGGCCTTAGGAAATCAAGGTACAACGAAGAGAATTTGGGTAAAGTTTGTGTCAAACAAGAGAATTTGAGTTTGGTTGATTTGAAGACCTCCCCTACATTGCATAAAAAAAATTCAAGCTTTGTATTAATGCTTGTTATTTAGTAAGTGGCAGCTTTGTTTATCACTTCACACTTTTTTTTTGAGTCATGTGTTGTTCAATTTGTTTAACACTCCCTTGTTGATGTAAAATTATTGCATCAAACATTGTCAAGCTTTGTATTGATGCTTGTTATTCAATAAGTGGTAGCTTTTTTTATCACTTGACACCTTTTTTTGGAGTCATGTGTTGCTCAATCAGTTTAACACTCCCTTGTTGATGTAAAACTACTAGTCTCTACATTAGCCAAAAGTAAGCTTTCATTTGTTTTCCCTTCAAACCTTGATTGCAATGGAATATTGGTCTTTGTTTTAGCTAGTAGGAAGTTGTGTTTTTTTTTTGTTGCTTGATAGTTTATCCTTTGCTATATTTGAAAATATCACTACAAAGCTTGACTGTTAACAATTCGGTGTAT
The DNA here is from genome assembly GCA_007258455.2 of Sequoia sempervirens. Classification (NCBI taxonomy): domain Eukaryota; kingdom Viridiplantae; phylum Streptophyta; class Pinopsida; order Cupressales; family Cupressaceae; genus Sequoia; species Sequoia sempervirens. The sequence continues at coordinate 323,666,101 of VDFB02058242.1, forward strand.
GCATTTGAGGGAAAAAACATAGTCATTTAGTAATTTCCATTTATGCAAAACCCCCCATTGAAATCTTGTATATTGTACATATAAATTTTATGTATAGTTTTAGTCTAGGGTTAGGTCTTAGGGAGCCTCCCCTTAAAATTTTAAGAATAGTACTGTGATGTGCTATTCTATTTTTAGAGGATTTCAAGGAATATCTTATGAAATTCAATCTTATTGGGGAATGATGAAGAGATCAATGAAATTGTGGAAACAGAACACAACTTCATTTTTTAGAACAAGAAAAATGAAATTATAGTTGCATACATCAAACCATATCATCTCCATTTTTGTCTTGTTCAAAGAAAAATGAACATATAGAAAAACAGTGCAATTATCTTATGAAGAAGGTTCTGAAAAATGAAAATGTAAAATTTTTACAATAAAGGAGAAGGATATGCAGAATATTACAAACCCATGATTTAGGGTTTTTGGGTCGAGCCCCAAATGTGGAAGGATTTATTTTTCTTTTTGAGAAGTGAAAGATCGTGCTAAGAGGCTTGCACTCATTTTTTTGAGAGCTCATATCTGCAATAGGAGTCATGAGCTTTTAAAAAGCCCTAGATCAAAGACAAACCCAAAATGCCATTGAATAGAGCCCACGACCATAATCATGTAGCCATGAAGGAGGCTCAAAAATATAATAAAGAAAATTTTATACTTTTTTATTTTTGGAAATAGAAAAAGTATTCTAAAGAGGTTGTCGCCAAGCTATCACCATGAAAGAGAAAAAATGCATAAATAAAAAAATATTTCATCGTTTGATCAAACCAAATATGGAGAGTATGATTTGTTTCATTTCTTTTGCTAGTGAGCTAAGTCCAGAGAAGCTAAGCCAAGATAGAAGGGTTTCAAAGTAAGAATGCATGGTAGAAACAAAACACCCATTCATTTGTATCTATTGAGTCCAAATTGAGCTTGTTTTGATAGAAAATGAAGGTAACATACAGATAAATGGCATATAGAAACTTACTCAACTTCTTGTTGTTCAAAGAAATGCAAGCTCCATAAGTGATTTGATGTTAGCCTCAAGACAAGCAAGGCGTCAACAGAGTAAAGAAAGAGAAAAATGCATGAGAATCCGAGAGGGAATTTCTTTGAAAATGCATTCAGATAAGTGGAAACAAATGATGAACCATGAAAGCTTTACCTAATTTGGCCTCAACAAAAATTTATATGAAGAAAACTCTCAAAATCAGTGAGAAAATTTAGACTCCTTTAGAAAGCTCAAGGTTTCGAACCCTAATTATGGTGGCATGTGAAGGGCAAGGTAGCTCGAAAAAACCAAGTGAAAATGAGAGTTGAAAATTAGGGCTTGGGTATTTTGTTCTAACTCATCATGGCAGCAAAAATATTAATGTGAAAAAACTCCCACATAATCACCTATAGTGTATATGTTTAATCATTGAATCTTTTAATATTCAAACAAATTTAGAAAACAAAATACATATATTTTATTATAAAAAATTACTATTATCTATTAAAAACTATTGATGTTATTTAAAAACATCAATTAATAATAAAAACTATTGATGTTATTTTATATAAAATTAAAATATGAAAAATATCTTTAACAATTATTTTAATTTTAATTTTAAAATATATATATATAAATATTTATTTAAATAAAACTAAAATGAATATGAATTAAATATATAATTTAATCATTAAATTATGATTTTAATTATTATAATTTAAAAAAATTGTGTGATTGTGATTGTGATTGTGATATTACATTAGATTCCTTGCACCCTAAGATTTTTTTTAATTAAAATAGATTTGCCTCTTGCATTTCTTCCAAACCATTCATATTATTATTGTGAAAAATAAATTCTAAATAATGATTAATATTTAGAATATAAATTTTATTATTATTTATTTATTTTATAATATGTTACAAATTAAATATTACAATTTTTAATTGAAAAGAAGATAAAAATGACATTTATTTCAAATGCTATTAATTCTCAAATTTAAGATCATACTATTATCTTCATATTATCCTTTAAAAAATATTTTTTATCCTTTACTCAAAAATTTTAAACATGGGAAAATTTGCAAATGATTGAATGCAGAAATGAGGTTTATTATGCCATAAAATGTACAAAAGGGATATAGTTTAATTTTCAGGTCCTTGTAATCACACCAAGGGATGTATAGGGTTGAGGGTCCAATGTATAGGGTAGAGGGTATACTAGGGTTTGAGGGATTAGGGTTTAAGGGTTGAGGGTTGAGGGTTGAGGATTTAAGGGTTGAGGGATTAAGGGTTGAGGGTTGAGGGATTAAGGTAGAGAGTTTACTAGGGTTTAAGGGTTTAGGGTTTAAGGGTCGAGGGTTGATGGTTTAGGGTTTAGGGTTGAGTGTTTAAGGGTTTAAGGGTTTAGGGTTTAGGGTTGAGGAATTAGGGTAGAGAGGGAGGGATAGATGGAGTGAGAGATGGAGGGAGAAGTGAGATAGAGAGGAGACTAGAAGAGGAGGGAGGGACAGGTATATATGAGGGTTGAGGATCCAATGTATAGGGTAGAGGGTTCAAAATTGAGGGTATAGAGTTGAGGACCTATAGGGTTGAATATGGTTTAGGGTATTGGGTTGAGGGTATAGGGTTGAGTGATTAGGGTTGAGGGTAGAGAGTAGAAGGTTTAAGGGTTTAAGGTTTAGGGTTTAAAGATTTAGGGTTTAAGGGTTTAGGGTTTAGGGTTTAAGGGTTTAGAGTTGATGGTTAAGGGTTGAGGGTAGAACATTTAGGGTATAATTTTGAGGGTATATGGTTGAAGTATTAGGGACATTGGCAGTCCAATGTATAGGGTAGAGGGTATAGGGGTTGAGGGATTAGGGTTTAAGGGTTGATGGTTTAGGGTTGAGGGATTAAAGTAGAGGGAGGGATGGATGGAGTGAGAGATGGAGGGAGAAGTGAGATAGAGAGGAGATTAGAAGAGGAGGGAGAGACATAGATATATGAGGGTTGAGGATCTAATGTATAGGCTAGAGGGTTGAGAATTAAGGTTATATAGAGTTGAGGACCTATAGGGTTGATGGTTTAGGGTATTGGGTTGAGGGTATAGGGTTGAGGGATTAGGTTTGAGGGTAAAGGGTAGAAGGTTTAAGGGTTTATGGTTTAGGTTTTAAGGGTTTAGGGTTGATGGTTAAGGGTTGATGGTAGAGCATTTAGGGTATAGATTTGAGGGTATATGGTTGAAGGATTAGGGTTTAGGTTCCAATGTATAGGGTAGAGGGTATAGGGATTGAGGTATTTGGTTTTAAGGGTTGACAGTTGACGATAGAGGGTGGAGGGTGGAGGGTAGAGGGTAGAGGGTTGATGGTTTAAGGGTTGAGGGTTGGGGGATTAGGGTAGATATTTTACTTGGGTTTAAGGGTTTCAGGGTTGAGGTTTGAGGGTATATGGTATTGGGTACTTTAGGGTAGAGGGTAGAGGTCAGTTTAGAGTTGAGGACCTATAACGTTGATGGTTTAGGTTATTGGGTTGAGGGTGTATGGCTGATGGATTAGGGTTGAGGGTAGAGGGTAGAAGGTTTAAGGGTTTAGGGTTTAGGGTTTAAAGGTTTAAGGTTGATGGTTAAGGGTTGAGGGTAGAGCATTTAGGTTATAGGTTTGAGGGTATATGGTTGAAGTGTTAGGGTTGAGAGTCTAATGCATAGGGTAGAGGGTTTAGGGTTTAAGGTTGAGGGTTGAGGGTTGAAAGATTAGGGTTGAGGGTTGAGGGTTGAGGGTTGAAGGATCTTTTGATACAAATGAAATGTGGGCAAGCAATTGAAGGCCAGTGAATATTGGGGAAGGATTTCTTTTCTAAAGCCCCTAATCCATTCTAGATCATAACAATTAGGTGCTAAACCCGACACTAAATTCGGTGCTAAATCTGGTGCTAAATCTAGTGCTAAAGTGGGTGCTAATTAGCACCTGATTTAGTGCCTACTTGTTATGATCAGCACAAAAAATGCCAAAAATGGAGCTATCTCGATAAATAATGCTGAATTTTTCAAAAAAATTGGAGAAAAATACATTAAAACAGTGGATGGAAGCAAAAAAGGGAGCTAATCATAGGGACTTGTTGTAGTGCCTAATTGATGTTTGTGATGGAATTTGGTAAATATACAAGGTTGATTTGAGTTTTTGGTTATATAACATGAATTTGTACATAATCTAAATACAAGCAATGATGTGAAATTGTATAGAGTTGAGCGAACAAGTTGTAAGTGTTGAGAAAAGGTGTGGTGTGATTACAAAGTAGAGAAGATATTTAGAATATGAGTTGAATAAAGAGTATTATAAGTGTATTGTGCTTCACAGTAACTGAATCTAGCATATGTTAGTGTGACCAATGACATAGTATAGGTTAACTACACCTAATCCATATGGATTCAAGGCATATTTAATCCACTAATCATCAATCCCAATAAGATATTCAATATCAATAAAAAAAAAGCAACCATTAATCTAGCATGCTAAAACCATGAAAAATTGGCAAACATCTATTCTAAGACATTGAAACTTATCCTATTGGGGGAGTGGTATCTCATTGATGTGGAATGGTGACCCTTTCCCAATCCCTTGGATAACATGAGCCTTTCTAATTGATTTTATTGATTAAAATTGATGGAAACTGATGACAAAGATGAATGAACACATGATAAAAGCTAGATTAACACAATAACAACTAAGATGTTTGATGTAAGTGTATGCAAATTTATTCTAAATGTGTACAAGATTCAAATATGCAATTCCTACATTCAAAAATATACTAAAAAAACTCAACCTAAGTTATCATGGAAGCCATTAATGGATGCTAAGCTAACAATGTATGAAAATTAACCTAAAATTCTTATCAAATGTATAACATGAGTGTAAATGGGTGTGAGTTTCAATAGCATAAGTTTGCTATCAAAATATGGATCCATTTTTCTCCAAATAATGATCTATTTATAGGAAAGTAAATGAAAAATCAAGGGCTCAAATCGATTTGATCAATCAATGGTCAATAATGAATGAAGGGTGAGCACATGGATCAAATATTCTCATCAATGGATGAGAATCAAAGATCACATGGATCAAGGAAAGATCAAAGGCTGAAAATGATTTCAACAAACACACTTCGTAACTACTTTGAAATTTTGTTACAAAGTTTGTTGAAAATAATCATTGTCTTTTTGAAGCCAAATAGGAGAATATTCCTTTGGAATATTCCCTATGCAAGTGGATTGGAGGGGAAATTAGCAATTTAGTTAATTAAAACTAAATTTTAGTGTGCAAAGGGGAGGGATATTTCATAGGAATGTTCTTTTTTGGAGGAATTTAAGATTTAGCATTAAATAATTAAATTTATTTAACGAAGGGGATGGGATTAGGATGTTTAATTAAATAACTATTATAAATAGGATTTAATTAGTTAAATAAGATATAAGAAGGCTAATTAAACAATTTACATTATTCTATTAGACAAGATGAAAGGTGAATATTATGAAGAGTGAATTAACCTAATTAGGTTCATTTAAATTAGATTAATAGATGAATGTGAGGCCTTTGATTAATTAACTAGGTTATTTTAATCAATTAAGAAAAAAGAGGATGGATTTTAGTATGAAATGATGTTAGTATATTAGATTCAAGTGTGTAATACCACTCAGGAAATTTTTTAGTGTCTGCATTTTTCCCCTCTTTGAAGTGAGGTACCTATTACATTGGTTCAAATACTAACTGTTTTTAGGATCAATGCTACTACTCAAATCATAAATTTAAAAATTCTTGATTTTTGTATGCCCCACTATTTCCCTTGACAAAGAAATTAAGCTGGTACACTACCCCCTCAAGAGTTCAAGCAAAAAAATTTATTTTTTCGGTCGATATCACAACAAACATGTGAAAGGAGTGGTTCTATTGATCAGAGGATACAAAACATACTTATTTAGAAAGCTCAAATGTTTGATGTAGACAAATTTTATGATGCATACACAGTCATCATCCATGGGTAGCCTCATGTATATTTTGATATATCACACATATTTGATACCCAAATAGAATTGTTAGTAAAAATAGAAGAATAAGAAGAATGAGAATGAGGTAGAAGTGGAAGAATGAGATGGATATCGATTGACCATTGATTTTGAGATTGATTCAGAAGCTGAAAAATCCTATGATCATTTGAGACTTTATTAGATATGGTGATGATAATGATGATGAATTCCTTGTTTCTAGGATTGGGACTCGCTATCATTCCTTATTTTTGATATAACACATAGACACAATGCATCTTGATATTGATAACCAGGATGATGTTGTATCTAATGTGATGGAATTTGACTCTGCAAACAAATAGGAGAGTTATTTCTCACATCTTGACATACAAAAACCTTGTTGGAATGTAGTTTAGAAGTTTAGAATATCTCAGACCAAAGCATATGCAATAGTCAACAATCTACTCCAAACAACCTCCCTACACACAACTAAGCAAGTATACGCCAATATTATTTTACAAGAATATCCCACAAGCATAGTAAACAAAAGATAATGATCAAAGCCCCATTATTTTCACTCTAAATCGTTTATACATCATCGAGAGGTCCTCAGAATGGGTCAACAAGATAAATCATAAGATAAGATCAAAACAAACAGTCAATGTTATCTATATCTCTTGCCAAAAGGTGTGTTTTGAGGATAAATATCCAAAGTGATTGCCAATGATAATTCCCATTATAGGAAGGATGTTGGACGTGTTACTAGATGTTGGCAGGTTGATAAGTTGTTTGAAAGGCTATTGATATAAGGTTTCATTGACATGTTTGATAATGATCAAGAGTTTGATTTTTGTGTTTAAAGGTTCTACTTTTGTTGATTGTTGTACTTGTTTTATGTCTGTGTTACCAAAGGGTGAGTGTGACGATCAGTTTATTATGGATCAAATTATCGTGGATGAAAGTGAAATGGGATAGATGGTTTTGGGATTTTGTGGAATATTTCAATGTTTATGGTATTTTTGAAAGTTTATGTGAATGTTTTGGTTTTCAATTATTTGAGACTATTTAGGGTTTTCTAAGGTTTTCCAATGTTTTGGGTTTTACAAGCTTTCAAATGTTTTTGGATTTTTCTGAGTTTTCAAATGTTTTGGTGTTTTTTTAGTTTTCAAATGTTTTTGGAGTTTTTTTATTTTTCAAATGTTTTGGAGTTTTTCAATTTTTCAAATGTTTAGGGGTTTTCTGAGTTTTAACCAAGAACCTAACCTAACAAACTATCCTAGGGGACTTGGTGACTTATCAAAGATGAGCCTTGCCTACGTTATATACGCAGAGACCACATAGTTCGACTGAATTTGACCTTTGTATTGATGAGATGAACAGTCAATGGATTGTTAGTTTATTATGATGGACTCCTAAAGGACCAACTTAGAGTGTCTCGGGGGCACATCAATGATATCCTTTCCTATGTTCAAGCTCCAAAAGTGTCGTATCTATAAAACCAAGAAAACGAGAATCTAAATAGAAATTCATCAAATTCAATCAATCATGACCTCCTCCTAGTGCCAAAATGTGACCAATAACATAGTATAGGTTAACTACACCTAATCCATATGGATTCGAAACATATTTAATCCACTAAGCATCAATCCCAATAATGTATTCAATATCAATAAAAATGAACCAACCATTAATCTAACATGCTAAAAGCATGAAATCTTGACAAACATCTATTCTAAGACATTGAAACTTATCCTATTGGGGGAGTGGTGTCTCATTGATGTGGAATGGTGACCTTTTCCCAATCCCTTGAATAATATGATCCTTTCCATTCAATTTTATTGATTAAAATCGATAGAAACTGATAACAAAGATGAATGAACACATGATAAAAGCTAGATTAACACAATAAAAACTAAGATTTTTGATGTAAGTGTATGAAAATTTATTCTAAATATGTACAAGATTAAAATATGCAATCCCTAGATTCAAAATTATACTAAACCAATGCAACCTAAGTTATCATGGAAGCCATTAATGGATGCTAAGCTAACAATGTATGAAAATTAACCTAAAATGCTTATCAAATGTAAAACTTGAGTGTAAATGGACGTGAGTTTCAACAACATAAGTTTGCTATCAAAAGATGGATCCATTTCTCTCCAAACAGTGATCTATTTTTAAGAAAGAAAATGAAAAATCAAGTGCTCAGATCGATTTGATCAATCAATGATCAATAACGAATGAAGGGTGAGCACATGGATCAAAGATTCTCATCAATGGATGAGAATCAAAGATCGCATGGATCAAGAAAAGATCAAGGGTTGAGATTGGAGGGGAAATTATCAATTTGGTTAATTAAAAATCAATTTTGATGTACAAAGGGGAGGGATATTCCATAGGAATATTCCCTTTTGGAGGAATTTAAGATTTAGCATTAAATAATTAAATTTATTTAATAAAAGGGGTGGGATTAGGATATTTAATTAAATAACTAGGATAAGTAGGATTTATTTAATTAAATAAGAAGATATAAGAAGGTTAATTAAATAATTTGCATTATTCGGTTAGATAGTATGAAAGGTGAATAAATTATGGAGAGTGAATTAACATAATTAGGTTAATTAGATCAATAGATGAACATGAGGCCTTTGATTAATTAACTAGGTTATTTTAATCAAATAAGTGAAAAGAGGATGGATTTTAGGACAAAATGATGTTAGTATATCAGATTCAAGTGTGTAATACCATTCGGGACAATTTTAAGTGTCTACAGTTAGATGTACTCCTATCAGTTCAAATCTTTGTTGTGAAGCCACCTCTTTCTATCTTTCTTTTATCTATGAATAGTGAGTTTACTTGGATAGTGAGTCCACCTGGCAGTGAGCCTTTCTGTAATATCTTATAACCGACTATAACATATTGTGAGTTAATCCTCACAGTGGTTTTTCCCTTTTTGTATTTTCCACATAAAAATCCTAGTGCTCATGCGGTGTGTGTGTTATGGGTTGTTCATGATTTCATTCCTTATGACTATTAGGTATGCTTTGGTAATTGGATGGTTTAATAGAATACTGATTCACCCCCCTCTCAGTATTCCAAGTGTTTGACACTAATGGTGTTATTTATATCTTCAAAGCTTTCTATAGTCAAGTGTACAACCTCTTTCATTGTGTCATCATCATAGGGGGTTAGAGGAACCAAAATTCTCATTATCTCACTTAAACAAGAAGTCACTAACAACTTGATCTCCTCATCATGATGCCTCAACCATTTGTGTTCTTTCAAGGATAGGTTATTGTAGGCATTAGAGCTAGATCTAACACTTCGGATGACTACTAAATATGACTTAAGCATCCTTCCACCAATTTAAGCATATTCAAGACATCTTCCCTTGATTGAAGTTTCATAGTAAGTTTTTTGCATGCTTCATAGAGTGTTCTTTTCAAAGGTTTGATATCTTTCATTGCCATGATAAATCAAGTTTTTTCACCATTTACCCAAAGGCTGGTAGGTTCACTTTCTCTGATACCAATATAATGTCCCCTTATAGAATTATTATAAATTTTACCTTAAGCCTTCTAAATCAATATATTCCAAAGGCCTAGGACCGATAATTCAAATGGTAGACTTCATGAACAACTTTCAAGACTAATTTACTTGATTACTAGACTTTGTATATTAATAATATGCTGGTAGGAATGGACTATAAATTCTAATATACATGTATAATATGCAATTTATATTATTTTAAGAATACTGAATGGACATCTAATGTAAATTTTGTTTCTGATTTTATGTATTATTGTATGCATCAAAATTATTCCTCTCCTTATTCTTTGTATCTAAATTAGACCTTCATAGCATGTGAGTATCTTGGCTAGGTATCTAATGTATCTCAAATATCGTACACCCTGAATAGATGATCAATCAGCCCTCTTAAGAGCACCCTAATTTGCAACTTAGAATGTATTCACTTATCAAATTCTATTTAATATCCTTAAACTCATGCATCTTAACTTGGATTTCTTTATTTTTAATGCACCTGAAATGTATACTCCCATGCTATAATTTTCTACTCTTATAGAGTGATTCCAAATTAGGAAATAATAAATCATATGTTTGTGAAGTTCAATCTCCTTCTGACTCCACATTCAATCTTTATTTATATTTCATCAAAGGGTATTTCCTTCCATATGAGATGTGTCTTATTTAATGGATGTGTCCCTTCTAAAACATTCAATTCCTTTTCCTTAATTAATTTTATCTTGTAAGTGTTGTATTTTAATTAATAATTGCTTCCTTTAGTAGATCACAACCTTTTATTTATAGAATGAATCAATTCCTTTTGTTTTTCATTGCTACTAATAATTTTTTTTCTTTATATCATAATCAATGCTCTTCTTATATACACTACTCTTTTAAATTGTTGCCTTCTCCTTAATAATTTGTTGCCATCTTATAGAATCAAACAAATTTTAAATTAACCTTTTTGAATAAGACAAATTTTGTCTCATATGACTTTCCTTTTATGCCTTTTTCTTTTCCTTAAAATTCTAAATAGTTGTTTTTGAAGTGCATATTGATAATGAACTTTGATTAATATTTAACTTTGATTGTCTTTTGTTTGTGAAGTGTTGCTCTATATACGCCCACCACTAACTTCTTATACACTTTAATTGTTGCCTCTTATTCTCCTTAACCACTACTATACAGATTAATGATAAATGTTTCTCTTCTAAGAACTTAATCACTAGATTTTTGTTTTGAATAATTATTGTGAACATCATTTTTTTCTTTTTTAATCATTTATTGATGTTCTTAAAAACCTTAATCTTCCATAAATATAGGAATTGCATCCTTCTATAATTTATTGTTGTCATGGATATGATCGCTTAATTTTCATAATGAAATTATGCTTTTTAGTTAATTTGTGAGGGGTTATTACATCATACAATAGAAGGTCTAAGTTTGAACAAGTTTGAGAAGGAAAAATTATATTTTTTCATAAGACTAATGACTATTCATCTTCATCACACAACTAACAACTTACATGAATATATGTGTTTTATTGTTCAAAGGTGTTGTTTTGAGACATTTGTTTGAAGATTTCATGAAAATCACATATAACATACATCTATCAACATGATACACATAAAGAACAAATATTTTGAAAGGTAGAATACTAAATTTTATTGATGAAAGGTGTTATAATAGCAACATATAGTCTGAAATTTCCTTCAAATTGCTTGAAAATGGTGGACCTTACATTAAATTGCAATCAAAAAATGACTTCATATGAGTTACAATGTTATATTTTCACATAAAAGGACTTTTTGTAGTTACAAAGATGTTTTCAAAATATGCAAGGATTGCCTCTAACTATTCTTAGGCATGATTTTTCTCTTAGCTAACCCTTTTTCATCTTCTTTGGGTGCTTGGAAGGTCAAAATAACTTTTTACTATCATAAAATACTCTATCTTGGCATTGGGAAATTAAATTTTGACCTTTTCAGACCTTATCTCTCATTTCCATTCCTATATATGCTCTTATGCCCCCTAAATACTTGCAAGAAGACTAAGATATTTATGATGTGTCCATAATTGTCTCCAACTATTTCTTTAATCTTTTCCAACTGGTGTCCAAGTCATTCAATTGGTTTTAAATTCCCTTCAATTTCTCACAAATGTTCTTTACTCCATCAAATTGTCACTTCCATGATAATAGGGTATGTGTGAAATTGTCAGTAATTACTTTGACTAGGCATAAGGGAAGCTTATTTATTATTAATGGTTTGTAAATATCACCTAATCTATATCTTTCCTCATATTTATCCCATTGAGCCCTTATATATACAATTTAATAACCATTTCATATTAGCTTCTATTCCTTTTTGACAATCATATGTTACCATTTAAATTGTGAAATATTATGGAATTAATTATTGTAGACATGTAAAATGTACATACACTAGATCTTGATCTACTAACATTGTTTCATCCTAAATTATCCCTCGGTCTAACCATTTAATCAAATCTCCTTATCTGATTAAATTCATCAAAATTCCTCCCTTAATTAAATAAACCAATCTCTCTCCTTTGTTAATTAAATCACATTTGATCTAATTATCCTTATTTAATTAAATAATTGATTTTATTTGATTAAATCTCTAAAGTCTATCCATTAAATTAAATAAATTAAAATATTATTTGATTTAATCTAACACCATCTCTTTTAATTAAATAAATCAAAACCCTTATTTAATTATTCTCTTATCATATTCCTCTCTTATTTGATTTAAATGAATCCATGAATTTGAGTCAAATAGATCACATCATCTAATCTCCTATTAAATTAATTGACCCTTGATTAATTTAATCTCTTATCATGTCCCATCCTCTAAATTTTGCAAGTTGCACTTGAAAATAGATTTAATTCATTTATTAAATCCCTATTTTCCTCACAAGGCATCTTTTGGAATATTCCCCAAATTTGAATTCAAAAATTCCAAGTCAACATGTACATCCAACAAGGCAATAACTTCATCTTACATGTCATTTGTCTTGAGCCAAGTGGAATTTATTGCAATTTACCTTCCCTCTTGCAAGTCATTTCAACAAATTTGAATTTCAAATTCATGCATTTATTGGCACATTTCTCAAATCTTGCACATCCTCCATCCATTCATAGATTGACAAGTGGCATCATGTCATTGGATGAATGTTAGTCCCACATTGCTCAAAATTGGATATTCATCCATCTTGGCATTCTATAAATAAAGAGCTCGTATCCTCATTTTATCATCCACAATTTGAGTAAATTTACTATGCTCAAATCATTAGCAAATTCTATCCATCACCATTGAGTTATTAGCTAGGTTATACAGACTTTTGGCTTGGAGCTTTCATTAACCTTCATCAAAGTGGATCACTCTTCATCATCAATCAACAAAGCTTGCATAGGAGTTGGGAAAGGGCCAATTTCCACATCAAATTGGCACCAATTCCCTCAAGAGATCAAGAATTTACATTACTTTCATAGGATTTAATCTCTTTTGTTGATTTCTCATTGTATTGCTTTCATTTTCCTATTTAGAGCATTGATAAATGGATTTCTTGAGGAACTTAGATTCTAACTTAGATTTTAATCTTCTAATATATTTGTTTATTGTGTTTTGCAGGTATTAAGATCTTGGTTCACACATTTGGCGCTAGGAGGGCTTGAATTACAAATCTAACACGTTTTTTTAAAATTTTGCTGTTTTTTGACAGTTATGTTCGTTAATCCCCGTTTTAGCACTTATGTGCATTGTTTTGGCGCTTCTGCACATTCTTTTAGCACTTTTGTGCACTGTTTCAGCGCTTCTGCACATGTAGCACTTTTTCAGGTTCTTTTAGCACTTCTATAGACTGTTTCAGCGCTTTTTCAAATCTTTTATCACTCCTACAGGTTCTTTTAGCACTTCTGTAGACTGTTTCAGCGCTTCTGCACATGTTGTAGCCCTCCTGCAGGTTCTTTTAGTGCTTCTATAGACTGTTTCGGTGCTTTTTCACATCTTTTAGCACTTTTGCATGTTCTTTTAGCGCTTATGTACACTATTTTAGTGCTTTTTCACATGTTTTAACACTTTTGCACTTTTTTTTAGTGCTTCTACACTTTTTTTTAGCGCTTCTGCACTTTTTTAGTGCATATGAGCACTGTTTTAGCACTTTTTTAGTGCATATGAGCACTATTTTAGCACTTTTAGAGTTAGTTTTAAAATGACCATATCTTGGTCATACTAAGGTCTTTTTTGATACTTTTCTTTTTTGAAATGGGGTAGAATTTCATAAGCTATCCAATGGTGTAGGTTTTTCTTAACTATTAATGAGTTAAAATTTTCAAAGTTTTCATCTAAAGTCAAAACACATCATAACTTGGTCTAAGTTTTAGGGTTTTTATGGTTAATGATTCATCTAACCCCTATATCCTTTTGTTTCTTGATCTCATCTAACATTTTGATTACTTTTGTAGGTTAGGAAATCAAAAAGGGGAGGAAACAAAAGGAAAGCTTCTTATGACATCATTTCTCTATTGTATCAAGTGTCTTTAGACACTCTTGGAAGCAATTATAATTCCAAGTTTAAAGGATTTTATCACTTCAAGCTTTTAGGACTCAATACATTTCAATTTGGGCTCTAAAAAGAATAATACAAAAGGCTTAAAATGAACATTAGGACTACACCTTACTAGAGTTTGTTTCTTTGGATAACAATTGAACAAAATGTCTATCATTTGTCTTTCGGTGCTCTAAAAAGAACTCACATTTTGCTTTGTGGACTTAGAAAGAACAAGTGCAACTTTTTTTTCGTGAGGGCTTACTTAAACTAACCTCATTGAAAAAGGATATGTGCGCTTCTCTCACACTTTATAGCGATCTTGAGAATCAAAAGGCCTTTATCATGATTTTAGGTTGAGATAAAGCAATCACCTTCACACTTCGATTTGGGTTTAAAATTGAACAAAATCTTGTGCGAGTGTGAGTGGGGGAATTATCGTGTATATTCTCTCTCTTTATTGCCATCAAAGATTGATTGAGTTACGAATTGTGTCTTTGTTCACTTTTTTTTATCCTAGAGGGCCTATCTTGGGGAAAAAGTACTCACCCAAGGGAACGACTCAACCAGTAACACTCTAAAGCCAAGAGTATTTCCAGCCAGGATATAAATGTGGGTATTGGAAGAAACGCCAATATCACTCGGTTGATTCTTACAAGATGAATCTGAAAGGTGACTCTTGCCATATGGGTCAATCTCCACGAATAGAAAGTCCTTATTAAAACCCATGTGCTAGAATTTTCCAAAATCCTTTAATCTATTTGTTGGTGCAAGAACGGTCGTTCTGAAGCCACCCCACACTTTTACGGTCTTTTAGTAGAAATGGAAAAAATTCCATGGGAGTTTCATGGGTTTTGATGCTTGGCTGCCCCATATAAATGAGTGTCGTGGAGGGGAGCCAGTGGGGTCAAGCATCTAACCATTTGCTAAAGATAAGCGTAGCTAGACTTGTCCAAGTGGGAATCCAACAAATATTGTCTTACACATCCATAGGATTGTACTTATTCTTGGGTTACAAAATTATTTGATTGTACAAAAACACATGGAAAAAAAACACTTAACATCATCATCCAAAATTTCAAACCCTTTTAGAGACAAATACAATTGACTCAATCCAGATGTTATTGATTGCCCTTGGGAGCCACATCCTTAGAGGTTTCTAAACATTGGATTACTTCTCGATTTGTCTACTTAAGTAAACAATAGGAAAACCCTTGCCTTAAGTTCATCAAATTTCCACATAACATACTATGTGGGGTTGGAAGAAATTAAGACATTGGACATCTTAGTTTGAAAACTTAATCAAAGAAAGTGTTTTTGGTAAAATAAAGCCATTAAGCAAAGCTAAGAAAAATGAATTCTCATGTGTGTTGAAGCCTCACAAAGATCAAATCCCAAAACAAAAAAATACTTGGTTCAAAATCTGAAAGTGTATGTCCAAATTGAATCTTTCTTTGGTTATAAAGGTCTCTAGGAAGCATTTGCATGTTCTTCAATACCTAGGTCTAGGCAAACAAAGTGTCCTTTTTTTTAGGTTCATCTTAGGATAAAAAATCAAATCAAAATCCTTTTTCATCCATCCTTCAAAACATCAAAACAAAATCATCTCACCATCACCTTTTGGAAAATCTCGAAATCATCCTTAATGCTAGGCTTTTTGGCAAAATAAAAATCATCAAAATCCTTGAGACTAAATCCTTGAAAACTTTATCAAAATCATCTTTGGATAGGTATGTGTAGATGCATCCTTTTGCATATGCTTAGTCAAAGTTATCAAAATCATTTTGTTTAGCTAGGTATATGTAGATGTATCCTTCTTCATATACTTAGATAAACTATCATCTTGTTTGAATAGGTTTGGGTAGATGCATCCTTCTCCCTACACATATTCAAATTATCATCCTTTGAGAAAATCTACCCTTTAGATAATCATCCAACATCTTAGGGTCCACTTGTTCAAAAATCAAAGCAACCAAAATCGATCAAAATCAAGGATAAATCCCAAGTCCAAAATCAAATCAAAATCAAAATCCACATATCTGAAAGTCCTAAAAGCCTAGTATCTCCTTCAAGATTTATCAAAAGACAAAAACATTCATATCATCCATCCCTTACATCATCATCATATCACACCTCTTGATCCTTAAGATATCATAAAATTTTCTACTTTGGACATAAAGTAAAGATCAATCCAAAGAGTCGAGAGATTCATTTCTCCTATTCTCAAAATTTGATCCTCATTTTATGGTTTTAACTAGATCTCAATACAAGAAGAGCATGGAAGCCAACAAAGAAACACCCGCTTCAAGTGATCTTAGCCAAAAAAATGTTGAAATGAATCCTGTTGAATCAAGCAATCCTTTGACCATCTTATCATCACAAAATCCGCAAGAGGAAAACCAAGGAGAGGATCTTACCTTTGGAATGTCTCATGACAAAATGACTGAAATGCTTCAAAATCTGAAGAACCATAAAATCATCAACATCATGATGAGGCTTAACCCTTCATTATACATGCTTGAGCTAGCAAAACAAGGGGCCAAATTACCTTTAGATTACGATGCAAGTACTATAGTGGAGACATCATTTCCTCCAATATCATCCACCATTCCCATCTCATCCACACCCCCATCCCAAAACATCACACAAAACATTTCGCAGATCACGATATCGTTTGCTCCAACCCAACCTAATGTTAATAAGGGAAATGCATTTCTCAATGCTATTCAAGCACACCCCCTTGTTCCTCAAACACCACCTTGGAACAAAACATACCCAAAAACCCATTCCATAAGAATGTTCCTCTCACTTTCCATCATGATCCATCATCATCATTTTTTCATGCAACACCTCAAACTCCCCTCCTCACAAATTCACAAGAGGAAGGAGACATGTTTGAACTAGGGGGCATTTTTGACACCACAACATTCTCACAAGGACTCACCCCTCTTACATTTACACCACTTCCACACCACTCCTTGGCTTAGGGCTTCTCCCCTTACCAAGTATTGATCAAAACAACATCCCAAATATTAATCAAAGCATTATGTCAAACACTCAAAATTTTCCATCGACATCACAACAACAAAGGACAAACACAGAAACAATTGCAACATCATCAAAAACCCCCATAACATCACAAAGCATGGTCTCTCAAGGGCCAATCACATCAACAGCGCCACTTATCACTCAAAGCACCACATCAACAACACCATCCACCACTCAAAATACCAACACAACATTATCGCTCACCACAAACGCCATTCCAAATCCACCACCACCCCCACCACCACCAACTTCCACCACATCAATCCAATACAATGTGGCATTGCAAGCTTCTTTTCAAGGGGATTTCAACAAGTGCAAAAACAAATATTCGTATACCTAGCTACTCAACAAGCCGCTCAAGCTTTCCAATCCACCCAAGCAGCCCAAGTCACACTGCAAATGCAACAAGCCGCTCAAGCACAAGCTTTATTGCATCAACAACAACAAGTCGCTCAAGCATTGCAAGCACATAAGAATGCTCAAGAACAAGATCTATTACAACAACAAGTAGCACAAGCTCAATATCAGGCACAACAAGCTCAATATCGAGCATAACTCCTGGCACAAAGACAAGCAGTGCAATTGTAAGCATATTAGCAAGCCATAAAGCAGTATCTAGAGCAACAAGAAGTAGCAGAATTGGCAGCCCAACAACAAGTGTTGTTGGAACAATAGCAAGCACAACAACAAGCGTTGTTGGAACAACAACAAGCGTTGTTGGAACAACAACAAGCACAACAACAAGCACAAATCTTAGTGCAGCAACAGCAAGATCAACAACAAGCTTTGTTCATACAAAAGCAGGTGGAAGCCTACCTCGCTTGAAAAAACATACAAATACCATCAAACAACACATTGACTAGCCCACCCATCCAACCCATGATTGAAACACACCAAAACACTTTCATCCCACCCCCTGATCCGCAAAATGATGTGACGACACAAATCAGGTTGCTTTCGCAACAAGTGCTCGATCTGCAATCCGGGCGAAAAATGAAAACACCAAGCAACTCGTGTCCCTATCCATTTGATAGGATCCTAGAGATGAAACCATTCCCAAAGGGATTTGAAATCCCCAAGCTTGACAAATATCGAGGGACGAGAAACCTTGAAGATAACATCAGGGAATTCCAGGTTCATTGCATGGAAGTCGCATATGACGATACTTATCTGATGCAGCTATTTCCTAGGAGTTTGGCAAGCCATGCTATGGAATGGTTCTCTCACTTACCTTCAGGCATTAGAACATTTCAATAAATTATAAATGCATTCATTAAGAACTATGCATGCAACATTGCAATGCATGTTAGTCTAGAAGAACTATTAGCTCTAAAAAAGGGAAAGGGTGAATCATTCGCTTCATTCCTACAACGATGGTGATACAAGCCCAATCAGAGCAAGTGGACCATGCCAAAAGAACAACAAGTTTGCATCATCATAGCCAACCTTGAAGGCTGCTTGGAATTTCATCTCAAGGTTCAGGGCATCACCACATACGATCAATTGATCCACAAGGCACTCAGCATCGAAAGAGCCCTCATAACTCAACCCGTAGAATCAACAGCATGTGGGCAAGGAAAAAAAACATTACTAATGATGGTGTCATCGATGCCAAGGTGGTCATTAGTGCTCCTCGCCAAAATACACCTGTGCCACAAATCCAAACACAACACCAAAACAATCATCACATGACACACCATCCAAACAACAATCCAACAATCAATAATCTCAATGATCAAAGAGGACCACCCCAATGCAAGAGTTATCCTAAGCGAAAATACACCACTTTGGGGGAACAACTTAAAGACATAATGAAGAAGTTGATAGACAAAAAACTCATCAAAGCTCCTACATTTGAGAATTACCAAGAACCAGATGTCAAACATCCTTGGTATAACGACAATCAAATTTGTGAATTCCACAAAATCAAAGGCCATACCACAAATAGTTGCATGAGATTGAAAAACATCATTCAAGATCTCATCGATAAAAGAATTATAAATGTGGAACAACCTATAGGAAATCAAGATATTAAGACATATACGAGTCTGATGCCAAATCATGGTAATAAAGGAAATATAAATGATAAAGGGAAAGGAACCCACATAAATGTGAACCATGTGTATGAAACTGTTGTTGCATCCCTAGATGAATACTACACAGTCATCACCATCAAAGGCGCCCATGCCGATTGTGGAGTCACCACAAGAGGCAACAAAGTCACATCGCAGGCTCATCCCATCCAAACAAAGTCCCCACATCCAGATTAGTTCCTAATGGCTACAATGTCTTAGATCAACTCAAGAGAATGCTAGCACAAATCTCCATCATGGAGTTGCTAAAAATATCATCTGCCCATAGGAAAATCCTTGAAGAAGCATTGGCCTCATCCATTGTCCCCACAAACCTTGATGCAAAGCAATTCCAAGCTATGGTCAGAAACATCATTATGCCTAATCTTCTCACATTCTCTAACCAAGATTTCCCCACTCAACCATCTCACAGTCGTGTGCTTCACCTAGAAGTCATAGTAAACAAGAGAAAATTCAAAAGGGTCTTGGTGGATGGAGGTGCGGGTTTGAACATTTGTTCTCTCAACCTCATCAAACAATTGAGAATCCCAGAGGATTCTATTGACAAAGGAAAGGGTATCACAATAAGAGCATATGATGATTAAGAAAGAGTGTCCCAAGGCACGATCAAACTCCCTATTCAAGTAGGGTCGGCTCTCATGGAAACCACTTGTCAGGTCTTGGACCTTGACTTACCATATAACATTCTTCTCGGACATCCATGGATTCATACAATGAAGGAAGTAGCGTCTACTTTCCATCAGTGCGTGAAATTCACACATAAGGGACAAGAGGTCACCATTCACAGAGATCTTGAACCTTTCTCATACTACAAAAATCTTGAAGCAAAGTATTACAAAATCCCCCAAGTACCAAAAAATGATGAGGGCCCATCCACACCGTACATTGATCCTGCCATCCTCGCATCCACTTCTATGACAAAGACACTTGCCACTCCTGCCATTCCCACCATCTCTAACATCAAGCTCATCATCCAAGATAATGGTTGTGGAAACTACAAGCTCCCTAATAATGATTTTGTGGTAGGAGAGTTACC
The DNA here is from genome assembly GCA_007258455.2 of Sequoia sempervirens. Classification (NCBI taxonomy): domain Eukaryota; kingdom Viridiplantae; phylum Streptophyta; class Pinopsida; order Cupressales; family Cupressaceae; genus Sequoia; species Sequoia sempervirens. The sequence goes on from VDFB02058242.1 coordinate 323,686,374, forward strand.
ACAATCTCCTAGATCATGGGGACGTCTGCAAACAAATGAAGCTTCCACATCCCAAATGCCTCCTGAAAACTATCCCACCTTCACAAGATGGGGAGATCTTGGATGATAAGTTACTGAGGTGAATCCATCTGACATGTTGTATCAAGATGAAAGACCAACACCCGAACTACTAATGGATGATAGAAGCAAGGGTTTGTAAATGATGCTTGCAATGGGCTACGACAGAAACCAAAGACTTGGACAAAATGGCAATGGGCTCATAATACCTATCATGCTAGAGATGCAACCAATAAAAAATTTTGGCCTTGGATGTACCCCTCCAAGTATAACCATGTGTGGTCAAAGTCCTCCAGTTAGAACAGTTAACAATCCTCCTCAACCAACCGTAGCAGAATTATGCCTACCCGTATCTACAGGCCGTGTCATAGATAACTTTACATTTGATATAACTGATGTCTATAGTAGTAGCAACGACAAGGATCACTTGACCAATCTACCTAGGTTATTTGAGGATACCACCCTTTGCATGATTAGCACCCTCTCCTTTGAAAAAAACCATCAAAATCAAGAGATCCGCCTAGTATATCCCCAACTCATCGACTATGACCAACGAGGACCACCAATTCTTGATACATTTGAAAATGATGAGGTGCTCTCAGAATTCATGGGATTGCAGGACAACATTCCAGATGGGGATCACAAAGCAGGGTTTATAATGGAGTTGGACACACATGCCTATTTTGGGGAAACAATTGAATCCTTCAGTTGCAAAAGTGAGAAATTAAGAATAATATCCAAGTCCTTAAGTGGAAACCACACTGTGGAACTCTCTGATAGGAAAAAAGTAAAAATAAAGGATGCATCCAATGGTGAAAACCTCTCTGAGGTGCCCTAGGATGGGGGATTGAATCTTCCTTTAAGACCTATTCATCAGGAAAGGTCAGTTGTCTTGGAAAAAAAATGCAATCCTGTCAACCTAGAAATAGAGGAGACCCCGCATATCACATTCTATGCGAAATCACTACTATCAAAAGAGCAAGAGATCCTAGCAGCATTCCTAAGGGAAAGATAGATAAACTTTGCATGGACTTATGTTGAAATGCCAGGACTTGATCCAAAGACCATGGGTCACCACTTAGCAGTGTATCCAGAAGCAAAACCTGTTAGACAAAAGCTTCAAAAAATGCACCCTCAAATCGCCTTATTGGTCAAAATGGAGATAAAAAAGCTACTAGATGCAGGATTCATCCAACCCATAGACTATCCATAATGGGTATCAAACTTGGTACCTATTTCAAAACCTAATAGAAACATCAGAATTTGTACAGACTTTAGAGATTTGAACAAAGCATGTCTAAAAGATGGCTTCCCGCTTCCCAACATTGACATGATAGTAGATATGACAGTTGGACATGAGATGCTATCACTAATGGACAGATTTTCAGGATACAATCAAATCATGATAGCAAAAGAAGATCAACATAAGACAACCTTCACTTTTCCATGGGGGACTTATTGCTGGAACATGATGCCATTCATCCTAAAGAACATAGGAGCAACATATCAAAGGGCCATGACATTGATATTCCATGACATGATTCATAAAAAAAATGAAGACTATGTTGATGACATTCTAGCTAAGTCAAGAAAGAGAAAAGATCACATAGCAACCCTAAGTGCTATCTTTGACAAACTGGAGGAATACAAAGTTAGACTAAATCCCAAGAAGTGTGTCTTCGGCATACAATCAGGTAAATTGCTAGGATATATAGTGTCCATTAGGGGTATCGAGGTGGATCCAACAAAAGTAAAATCAATCCTCGAAATGGAAGCACCAAAGACATTAAAACGATTGAGAGGCATCCAAGGCAGACTCCAATCCATTAGAAGATTCATAGCACAATTGGTAGACAAAAAGAACCCATACTCTCACCTACTCCATAAGCGAGTAGTGTACAAATGGGATACCAAATGTGAAGAGGCATTCAACAAAATAAAGGAATATCTATTGACACCGCTAGTCTTAATGTCACCCATCCCAAAGAAGCCATTGATCTTATATGTGTCAACAATAGCAACAGCCCTTGGATCTCTCCTAGCTCAGCATGATGAAAATGGAACGGGAAGGGCTATCTACTATATCAGCAGGACAATGGTTAGGCATGAGCTAAACTATTCATACATTCAGAAAGCATGCCTCATAGTAGTGTTTGCATCACAAAAATTTAGACATTACATGTTGGCACACAAGATAAAGTTCATTGCCAAAATCGATCCCCTCAAGTATCTACTATCAAAGGCAATGCTCATAGGAAGAATGGAAAAATTGGTGATGATATTGTCAGAGTACGACATTGAGTATGTCGAGCGGAAAGAAATCAAGGGTCAAGTTATTGCAGATCAACTGGCAGAGGCACCAATCTATTCAGAGAACCCTCTTGTCTCAGAGTTTCCAAATGAATCTATTTCCAACCTCAACGTAGCTAACCACTAGAAACTATACTTTGATGGCTCATACACGTAGCATGGATCAGGAGCTGGTGTTTTCTTTATCACACCACAAGGGGGTTGCATACCAAGGTCATACAAACTAGCATTTCCTTGCACTAATAACATTGTGGAATACAAGGCTTTAACCATGGGTCTCAGAATAGCAGTGTATGGAACATCCTAGCTCTCAAAGTATATGGAGACTCCCAATTGATCATAAATCAAGTGAATGATGAATACCAGACCAAGGATGAAAAGATCACTCCATGCAATAAATTGGTGGAGACTCTAAAGGAATCCTTCATCAAAATTACATTTGAGCAGATACCTAGAGCCAACAATAGAGTAGCAGATGCCATGGCAACAATTGGGTCCCTACTAGATATCCCCAACAATGTTCCAAAATATGAATTCCTGAGAGAGCAGCTTCTCGTGCCCACATTTGAGGTACCAGAATCAGAATTCGTGTTTGAAGTCATTGGTCCTAGTGATCTTTGGTACCATGACATTTACACATACCTTCGAATAGGAGTCATACCCACTGACTTACCATCAAACCTAAAACAAACCTTTGTCAAAAAGGCATCCAAATTTGTCATCCTAGGTGATACCCTATATCGTAGGAGCATAGAAGGAACCCTACTACGCTACCTAAATGTTGAGGAGGCATTGACTGCTCTAACTGAGGTACACAATTGTATATGTGGTTCACACTCGAGTGGAATGACCATAGCTAAGAAACTACTGAGGATGGGGTATTATTGGCCCACAATGGAAAGAGAAGCACACGATCTTTCCAGAAGGTGTCTACAATGTCAGCAACATGGGGACCTCATCCATGCACTAGCTCAAGAGCTTCATCCTATTGTCACACCATGGCCCTTTTCACAGTGGGGCCTCGATCTCATTGGAAAGATAACTTTGACCTCATCTAACGGCCATAAATTCATGATAACCGCAATAAAGTACTTTACTAAGTGGGTGGAGGCCATATCCATGATGTACATAACTGGGAAGCAAATTTCAAAGTTCATTCTAAACTATCTCATATGCCACTATGGTGTTCCACAAGCCATTATTTGATATAATGGGACACCATTCAAAAATCAGGATGTCCATGACTTGTATGAGAAATTAAAAATCCAACATCGCTTCTCTACCCCATACTATCCCCAAGGCAATGCCAAGCAGAAGCTACAAACAAAACCATTTGGAAAATCCTCAAGAAAATAATCAATGACACAGGTTGTGACTGGCACCTACAGCTTAATCCCACCCTCTGGGCTTATCAAACCAACATCCACACACCCACTAATGCCACCCCCTTCTCCTTGGTCTACGGATCAGAAGTCGTACTCCCCATTGAGATCGAGCTCCCATCCCTCAAGATATCACTGCAAAACCTCATCACTGATGAAGACTACCAAGTGTCAAGATTGAACGAGCTAGAGCTACTAGATGAGCGACACATAGATGCTTTGAATCATTTGCAAGTCTATCAAAATAGACTCAAAAGGAGCTACAATAAGAAAATTAAAAGCAGGATGTTCCAAGTCAGAGAACTAGTCTTAAAAGAAAATCAGAAGAATGTCCCAAACCCAAGTAGCAAAGGAAAGTTTGAACCCAATTGGTTGGGACTATTCGTCATAACAGCAAGTTATAAATCAAGGGCATATTAGTTATCAACACCCGAAGGGGAACCTCTGCAAGAGCCCGTGAATAGATCTCATCTCAAAAAGTTTTATGCCTAAATCTTTCAAGGTATACAACCAAAAAATCCAAAAAATCAGAAAAAGTCCTGAAAAATGGTTACTTTAGCGAAAACCTAGCAAACAGGCATCTTGGTGAGAACAAAAAATCAAAAAAGAAAAAAATCAAAAAATGGATAAAAAAAATAGTAAAGAGAAAAAATCATCCTCTAGTGAAAACCACTTCAGTGGCACTTCAGGCAAGTACCTTGGTGAAAACCTGGCAAATAGGCGCCTTGCGTAAATAAGCACTTTCCATCCACCAAGATCTTTACGGCTTGTTTTGCATCACTCACCCATTTTTCTTCCATCATCCATCGCATTCAAGTCTCCATCCATCACTCATCCACTCGCATCTGCACCATAGCTTGGTCTTGTATTCATATCATGATCCATCCTAGTACTACTTGGCCCATCCTCAAGGTCAGTTTGTCCTGCCTTTATCGAAGTAGTCTATGACATCACATTGGGGGCATGTTCTCATTGGATCGGATTTGTGTATATTCTTAAAGTCCTCAAATCAGAAAATCCAAAAACATCAGAAAAATCAGAAAATCCAAAAACATCAAAACATTAGAAAATCTAAAACCATCAAAAAGCACAAAATCCAAAAACATCAAAACATATCAAAATCCAAAAACAAGCCAAAAATTTGGTCAAAGAGTCAAAAACAAAGTCGTCTTGTCGAACTACGTCATCTCTGAGCTTGAACATAGGCAAGGTTGATCTTTGATCATCCCCTGAGACACTTAGGTCAGTCCTTTAGGAGTCTTTCATAATAAACTGACATCTCAGATGTCATGTATATCATCATCTGTAAATTGGTCAAGTCGTTAGTCGAACTATGTGGTCTCTGCATGTATAACGTAGGAGAGGCTAATCTGTTGATCAGTCCCCGAGGCCCCTAGGATAGGTCTTTAGGTTAGTCTCTTGGTCAAAATCTCAGAAAATCCCAAAACACTAGAAAATTGAAAATCAAAACATTTGAAAATCTCAAAAAAATAGCAAAAACAGCCTCAAAACATTGCAAAACTCCAAAAAAATCCAAATATTTGAAAAAATCCATCCACCTCATCTCGCTTGCACCCAAAATAAACACCACTCATAATAAATTGATCGTCATCCTCAACCTTTGGTGAAATAGTTAGAAACAAGTCTAGCAAGTTAAAAGTGAAAACTCAAAAACGCCAAGTCTCAAGTCTAAGTCAATACGTAAACAAGTTGGTCAATTCTTTGTGTCGATAGTCCATCATCCAAATAGTCCCATATCAATCATCTAATAACATCATGTCCTAGGATGTATCCTTCCTGCAAGGGGCATTATTTATTAGAAAGAACACTTTGGATAAACAAAATGGCGTGTCACCATCCACTAACATGTCCTAGGCTGTATCCTTCCTACAATGGACATTATCTTTTGGCAATAGTTTTGGTTCTTATCCCTAAAAACACATTCCCTTTCGGTTAGTGGTATTGAAGAACATCAGCTTGTTTGTTTACTTTGTCTTTTATCTTTTGACTTATCTTATTGTGCTCATTCCAAGGACTTCTCGATGATATCCCAATAGAGGATTTAGAGAAATCGGAATGGGGCAATGAGCATTATCTTTTTGTCTGCTATGCTTATTAGACGTTCTTGTAATATAACCTTGGTGAATACTTGCTTCATTAGGTATGTATGGAGGAGGTTTTAGACAACTTGTTGACTATTGCATTGAAAGGAATACCTTTCCGTGTTTTGGCCCGAGGTGTTTGAAACTTCTAAAGTACATTCTAGCAAGGTTTTTGTATGTCAGGTATGAACAAGGATACTCCTATCTATTTTTCAAGTCAAATTCCATCACACTAGGTACAATGCCATCCTGGTTTTCTAATACCTTGATGCATCGTACCACGTGTGTTATCAAACATAAGGAAATTGGCCCCTTGAAAATCCCAACTCCTCAGCAAGTAATCATCATCATTTGCATATTTATCATCTTATGTCTTGTTGAAAGGACTTCTTCTCTTCTTGCTTATCACGCTAACAAGGTACTATGACAGTTGATCATCACAATCATCATCAATCCTGCATCCACAAATCATTAGCATATTGCATCAACATAACATATAGGAAACACATGCATTACATTTCCATCATTATATAAACATATTATTATAAGAATTTTTTATAGATAAGTGCATCCATTTTATTACATTTCATTTCATCCATTACATTGCATAACATTGTATTTATCACATAAATCCTCACATAACATTCATTTGCATGTCATAACCATTTCACATTACCACATATTGCATAATCATTCATAATAGGCACATATAAGCATTATTAGATAATCCATTTTACACATTACGTTCATATTACATTACGCATCATCATACCACTTTGCATTAACATATCATTGCATCATATCAAAATCATCGGCTCATATATATCATCAATAATGTAATTGTCATGGTACAAATCAGGATCAAGTGGGTGTAATATATCAAAAATAGGCATGAGGCTACCCATGGCTGATGACTCTCTACATCATCAAATCTATCTACATCAAATATTCAAGTTGGACTGATCTTGAACCTATTTTTCGAGAGATCAACCCTCAAATCAAACCTCTTCACCTGATCTCTCGAGGGGGCAGTATACCAGCATAATTCCTTTCACCGGGGCAATAGTGGGGCATCCGAAAAATTAGAGAAATTTTGACTTTGATCTCAGCAAGATTATTCTTTGAATGAACGCAACAAGTGCATTGCTTCAAACAGGGGAAAAATGTAGACACGTAAAATATACATACACTCGATCTTGATCTACTAACATTGTTTCATCCTGAATTATCCTTTGATCTAACCATTTAATCAAATCTTCTTATCTGATTAAATTCATCAATATTCCTCCCTTAATTAAATAAACCAGTTATTTAATTAAGTCTCTCTCCTTTGTTAATTAAATCAATCACATCTGATCTAATTATCCATATTTAATTAAATAATTGATTTTATTTGATTAAATCTCTAAAGTCTATCCATTAAATTAAATAAATTAAAATATTATTTGATTTAATCTAACACCATCTCTTTTAATTAAATAAATCAAAACCCTTATTTAATTATTCTCTTATCATATTCCTCTCTTATTTGATTTAAATAAATCCATGAATTTGAGTCAAATAGATCACATCATCTAATCTCCTATTAAATTAATTGACCCTTGATTAAATTAATCTCTTATCATGTCCCATCCTCTAAATTTTGCAAGTTGCACTTGAAAATAGATTTAATTCATTTATTAAATCCCTATTTTCCTCATAAGGCATCTTTTGGAATATTCTCCAAATTTGAATTCAAAAATTCCAAGTCAATATGTACATCCAACAAGGCAATAACTTCATCTTACATGTCCTTTGTCTTGAGCCAAGTGGAATTTATTGCAATTTACCTTCCCTCTTGCAAGTCATTTCAACAAATTTGAATTTCAAATTCATGCATTTATTGGCACATTTCTCAAATCTTGCACATCCTCCATCCATTCATAGATTGACAAGTGGCATCATGTCATTGGATGAATGTTAGTCCCACATTGCTCAAATTTGGACATTCATCCATCTTGGCATTCTATAAATAAAGAGCTCATATCCTCATTTTATCATCCGCAATTTGAGTAAACTTACTATGCTCAAATCATTAGCAAATTCTATCCATCACCATTGAGTTATTAGCTAGGTTATGGAGATTTTTGGCTTGGAGCTTTCATCAATCTTCATCAAAGTGGATCACTCTTCATCATCAATCAACAAATCTTGTATAGGAGTTGGGAAAGGGTCAATTTCCACATCAAATTGGCACCAATTCCCTCAAGAGATCAAGAATTTAGATTGCTTTCATAGGATTTAATCTCTTTTGTTTATTTCTCATTGTATTGCTTTCATTTTCCTATTTAGAGCATTGATAAATGGATTTCTTGAGGAACTTAGATTCTAACTTGCATTTTAATCTTCTAATATATAATTTGTTTGTTGTGTTTTGCAGGTATTAAGATCTTGGTTCACACAATTATTATCATGTCAATGATATGGTATACTCATGTATATTGCCCCTAATTATGGAGGATTCTCATTGAAAACTTCCCTATAACATGTTTCACATCAGTGTTGACTACCATTTATCCCTTACATTCATTTTCAATCTCTACAAAACTCCTTTGGTGTCTTTCTTTGCATATTCAGGGTCATTGGACACTAAGATATTACCAAATAAGTTTCCAATTTGATCTTCCACAACTTAATTCTAATATATTTCAACTTAGGGAATAAGTAGATCTTGGAATCATCCTTGAATCTAGGATTATCACAATGGAGCCCTCTATTTTACATTGAATTTTGTATTTTGATCCACTTGGGCTTCTAGGGACCTTTGTGTCCTAGGTTTGGAATGGTGGGAGATTTCTATTCACATTTTTCTTCATCATTCCAATTGTATGGCTTAGTGCATTTGGATAAATTAGTACAACTCTTCAAGTGGCATACACTATCACATCTTCTACCTTGGCATTCCACCATTCACCTAAAACCATAGGAAACTCAACATTAAGTTTTGGAAAAGGATAATTGGTCCAACCTGAGGTAAAATAATTGATACTCTATGCATGACAACTCTAAGATATGGGATATGTGCATGTCGTCATAGCATCCCTTCCTGCTAACAACCACCTTCAATAGTAGATATTAGATGTCATGTGAATTTTCCTTTACATTGTCCTTTGATTGTGAACTATTATTTTATGGTATGTCATCAAGCTTTCTATGAAACTAACTCTCTACTAACCCTTCCAATATTTTTTTATGGCAGTCTTCATAATCATCTCCCACTTGACTATCTTATCTAAATTATTTAATACTTCTACAAGTCTTTGTTATCTTCAAACTATCCAAGGTCACTTCTCATGACCATCACTATTCTCAAGTACATATCTCTGCCTCCTTTTTATAATGTTAGTCATGTAGTATTTAGTACATAATCTCTTATTGCTCAAAGTCACTATCCTCTAATCCTTGCTCATTGAACCTTCATCTTAGCCTTAAATCTTCTACAAACATCTTTTTCTTGAATTTTTTTTATATTATTTATAGGTCTACAATATTCTCCTTGTCATTTGGCATAAGATATTGCTATTTTCTATAATTAAGACATAGAGATTTATTTTCTTTCATAGGACTATCCCTTTGTGATGTGAAGACTATCATATATAAGGTGGCAAAAGACCATGAATGACAGCTGTGATTTGGTCATTATAGTTTCACTTGTGCTTTAACTGTCACCCTCTATGACTATCCTCACACTTATTCAATGCCCTTAAAGAGTTTCCTTAGGGTAGTCATCATGCTTAGTAGGTTGTCTTTGACTTGTCCCTCCAATCTCTATCATGTCTTATGACCACATGTCTCATGACCTTCTCTATTATCTACATCTCCTTTGGTTTCTTTATCATAGTCTTGTAGACCCATTGTCTATTCATAAATTTTTCCAAACCTATGGATTGTGCACTATCCTTTGGCACATGACTATCCTTTAGGTTTTGATGTCTTAATAGGACTATCATCTTCATCGAGGACTATCCTTAAAACATCGTCATATTTCTTGACAAACGTAAAAAAGTTGTTTCTACTATCATGGTTCATGATTTCTCCATATTTTCCTTCCAACCTTTTCCATATTAGACCAAGCATACTAGCTTGTATACTATCCAATGTTGTTTGAAATTCATTCAATTTGTTGTCTATCTTTGGCCTACAAATTAGAGTCTCAATTATCACTCTTATCTATGCATACTCTAGCCTCTACGATTCTCTATAATTTCACTTCAGACACTATCTTGATTAGAGGGTAAAACAAGTTTTGGAGGGACCTGAAACCCTTTACAAATAGGTTTTCAAGGGACCCAAAACCCTTTTGGAGAAATTTTTGAAGGGACCTAAAATCCTAATGTAAATAGATAAATCATAGACAACCAACAACCTAACAAAAGTAGCCACCAAAAGATAGACTATATTGCTCATGCTACAAAGATCAAGTTTTGAAGGAACCTTAAATCCTCTACAACTAGTTTTTGAAAAGGACCTTGACCCTAACAACTTACAAACATAGCCTGGGTTGGCTAGGCAACATCACAACCTACAAAAACCAAGCTCCAACAAACTAACCACTCAATGAGAACATTATTGAGCCCAAAGGAATGGAAAATATAGTGATGCCGAAAACCCACATCACCCAACCAGATACTCCCCATAAGAGAGATCCAAAAAAGAGGTTGAAGCATGAGCTCCTTTTCATAAACTTCATCCCTTCCACACTCTATGTGCCTCAATAAGAGAGTTAGATGGCTCAACACAAAGAATGGAAAAAACCCCCTACAACACCAAAAATCCCCACAAGCCAACTCATACTCCACCTCTATAGGAGAGGATAAAATAATAACCCATTCCAAAATAGTTCCCCAACAAAAACCACCACCTCAATAGGGGCTACTAGAAGGAAGATCAATAATAGAGTGAGAACCCAACCACCTCTACAAAACCCACCTCCACCTTAAAAGGAGGGGTCTCCACCTCAAAAATGAGTAGTCTCCTCCTTAATAGAAGACATAGACTATAGATCTGGAAAACAAGCAAACACTCCAATAGAACAAGAAAAAATTGCATCCTTTAACATGGGCCACAACAAAACAACAAGAAGGGTAACCAACACAACTCTAGAAACCTTCAACCAAAGCATCATGAACTAGGTTTCCTCCTCCAAAAAAATCTTAACCAAGGACTTCAAAAGCAACATGTCCTTCAAAACACACTACAACATCCCAAACAACAGCAAAAGGGATCCCATGAAAAATGATACCACATAGCTAGTATCCTCAAAGTTCCACCACCAACACTATTAAATCATTTTCCAATAAAAAATAACAACCCCCTCTAACTTCAAGTGCTTCCTAGATCATAAGGAGATCAAACCAACAGTGACTTGAAGCAAAAAATCACCAAAAGTCTTGGCCAACACACAACTGCAAGAACCCCACAAAAAAGCATCCTTAAATATAAAATTCAAGAAGGATCTAGAACTCCATAGGGAATAACAACCCCCATCAGAAGCCAAAGAAAAAGGCCCAGAGCCCACTACAAATTAAGACCTAGTCTCAAAGTGACCAACAACAAAAAGAAACCCTAGAAGGAAGGGGGAACCCTTGCAGGAAGAAAACTGGAAGCAAGCCAAACTAATAAACACACCAACTACCCCAACACACTACTCAGAGAAAAAAATATGTCAAAAAGACTCCATAGAAACAACCAACAGTGAACACCACCAACCTCCAACAATGAAACCAAGATCAACCAACAAACACGAAGAGCAAAGGCCACTAAAAGGACACCCTAGAAAAAAAACATCAACAAAGAGAGGCCAAGACGGAAAGGGTAAACCAAGAAGGAAGGAATCAAGGAGAAATCCAAAATGAGAAGCACACCATCTATCCCAACACATTAATCAAAGCCAAAGATAAGTCACTCCACAAACAAAGCCCTTGTAAGGGACCCAAAGCACACACCAAGAGGACTCTCTCACAAAATGAGCAACATCAAAACCAAACATCCAAGAATCAAGAACAAGCTCCCAAAAACAACATGCAACACAACTTCCACCGAATCACCAAAACCTGCAAACCCAAAAGGTTGCAAACCATGGGCCAATATCTACCTCAAAAAAATAAAAAACCATGAAGCCTGGTGGGCATGAAACACTTCTGACCTCCCAATTTTTCCATTGCTAACAAGACAACAAAAATAGACATTGCTAAGACAACCTTTTGTTGGGAAAGAAAAATCCTCCATAAAGAAAGTCCCACAATAGACATGGCAACATCATCAACAAGAAACCACCAAAAATTACCATTGAAGCCCAACACAAAGAAAGAAAGCCTCTAAACCACCAAGAGCTGAAAATCCTCATCATCGTCATCTAATTTCATGCCTCCATCTCCATATCACCTGTGGATTTCAAATTTAGAGTCTTAATCCTTCTCCCGCCCAAATTCACCCACAGATCCATCACCTCTCTTACTAAATGATCATCTTCATTAGTTGGGTTGTTTCCTATGTTATCCCTTATTCTTTATGTGCTTTTTTAACTTTAGACACTGTCATAACACCCTATTATCTTCATTATTGTTTTTAAGGTGACCTTTCTACTATTCATGACTACCCTTGATCCCATTTCACACTACTTGGAAAGGCTTTTAGAATTATAAACTTTCCTCCAATGATAAACCCTTATAGACATTTAGACTTTAGAGTTAATGAAGCATGGGCACTCTTGTCTCTATACTTACAAAAGGATAGTAATACAGATTTGCTATTGGTTCTCACAAGAATTTATATCATCCAAAAAAGTGAGAAAAGAGAATCATGTAATGAATACTTATTATAATATGATAGTCCTGAAATAAAGAAAAAAAGGTGTGGATAAAAATGAGATGAGTTTGACTCACCTATTCTTCTAATTTCATTCAATATGTGTGTTATAAAGTGCAAATGAGAAATAGTAACCAAATCTAACCCAACTAACAATCAAAAGGTAGATTTGGAAAGGTTCAAATGTTGTGTACCTATCACCAAATTTTCTTTTTTAGACCTCACTGAGGACTCATTCACATGGTGAATGTGTCCTAGCTAGGGCTCCTAAAAATTAGATTTTTGGTTTTGTTCTTCAATGTTTGCACTCCCAAAATCTAGTCAGTCACTGTTGAAAAGTCGAAAATAAAACTTGTAGCTCAATTTTCATGATTTAACAACTTTTCTTGCATCTTTGACAACTTCGCAACTTTCTTCAATTTTTCTCTCCAAATGATCTTCAACTTAAAATATTATTTGAAACCTTGGAGTACAAATCTACAAACTTTCATGAAGTGGCCTCAATGAATGTAGATCTTGATCATGAAACTTGATGTGAAATAATTTCTTTGAATGCTTGCATAGATCTTGAACACTACATCACCACATTAGCTCAAACAAAATGCATGATGCAATACATCTTTGACATGATGAAAGGAATCTTGATTGCTACAATAATATTCTATAATTCTACCTTTGAATTCCTTACAAATTGATCTTGAATGCTCTCTTGATCATAAATTTTCTATTAGGATGCTTGCATAAAAACTCTTAGATGAAATCAAGTGAAATAGCCTTGTATTTATACATATCTTATCATTAATTCCAAAAATTCAAATGTCACAAGTCAACATTGAATTATAGATTTGAAGTCATTAAAAAACCACGAAAAACATATTTCAAAGGGGGGTCCTAGGTCTAAGTGAGGATCGATTCGCCATGTGGCGAATGGGTCTTGGGCCACTTACCTAGGACACACATCAAACAAGGTGAAATGTTATACAAAATCAAGGTTGTAGGACTAAGTGAGGACCCATTCGGCCCTATGGCGAATGGGTCCTAGATCACCTACCTAGGACACACATCTTCCACAATTGAGTGTTGTAAAATGGAATTTATGAATGTTGAGTTTTATCCCTCAAAGTTTGCATTTAATTAGGCTTGGATTTGAATTAAAGGGGTCAATTAAGGTAAATTAGCCTAAATAAATTAATAAATCCCTAGATTAATGTGAAACTGTAAAGATACACCTTACAACATCAAAAACAAGGCACAATTAATTCCATTTTATTTAGAAGGGACCTAAACTTAATGTGAATGTGTTAAACACATTACAACACTAAATTAAGGCAACATTGGGCTCATTTTATTTAATAATTACTCCTAAATTAAGTGTGGAAAATGGATACATTTTCTGACACCACATTTATCCCCCACTTTAGGGAGAGTATGACCCCATGTCAAACTCACACTAAAGTAGACATTCAAGACACTTATGTATGCATCAATGACAAAGATACACATTCATACACTATCAAAGACCAGGAAGAAAAATCCTAGAATGTTTAATGCAATGTGGAACACATTTAAGCTATCGGTTTGTGCTCACTCTGAGCTAGAAGAACTTCAGGCTGTCCACTAGGTGAGTCTTCCTAAATGGTGGAGAATGAGAGAATCATATTAGCCTCCCATACTATATCAAAGCTTTCCTCCTAACAACTTCAATAAGGCACCACAATTCTAGGCAAGGTTCCACAGGAAAGCAAGGTGTTTTATGCTAGGTGGCATTGAATTTAGAGTTTGAGCTTCATAAGGCTTAATAATTTGTGTTATGCCAAACACCCATGAACATGGGGAAGGCTCCACAGGAAAGCAAGGTTTGTTATGCTTGGTGGCCATTATTAAGGTTCGAGCTTTACAAGGTTAGAAAGATGCATTATGACAAACACTTATGAACATTATGTATAGGTTTTTGTTTGAAGGGACCTCACTTCATTCATGTAAGGTCTTCTTCTTAGGTATCATCATGCCTAATGTCTCCAAGTGAGGACAAGTCAAGAGTAAATGATTCACAACTTAGGGAATGCAGTGCATTGCATAACCACTAAGAGGAAATTTGTATGCTAAGAAATATTGCACTCTTGGAAGACATCGCACCCAATGACACCACCAAGAAAAGGACGCATCACAAAAAAGAAAGAAAATCGCAAGATGAAACATGAAAAATGTTGAAAGATTTCATCGATGTATGCCCCCACTTTAAAGTGGTTGCTAACACCATTGTTGTGAAAAATTGCTTTAAAGTAGCCAATTTTCAATCCTAAGACATGAGAGCTTACTTGGAACGACCTATGCCAAGTCATAGGTTTCTAAAATAATGCTACTTCATGAAAAAGGAAAAATGGGTTGCCCCCAAAAATACATAAGGGATCTATGGATTCGAGTTCAACATATCTTTGCTACAATGTTGTTTTAGAGCTAAAAAATGTCATCATTCCCCAAATACTCATATAACTGGAAGAATGACACAAAAAGAGTGAAAAAAAAGAAAAATATTTTTGGGTCAACATGGAAGAGGCCTAAATGTCTCAATGCTTTGTGTCATCCCCAAAAGGAAAACACAAGAAAAACGAAAAAAGGAAAAAAATTTATGAAAAAGAGAAGAATGCAGATGCATATAAATGAATGCACAAGAAGAGGGAAAGATACACCAAATGAAATAGTACAGGGGATTACATTACACACGTGCAATCACATAAAGAAACGTGAAAAAAAAGAAAAATAATAATAAGGCACATGCAAGTCAGCCTATAGCAGGTGGTTTGCATCCCAATCTCGATTAGTATATGCAAAAGGTGAACAACTATCCAAAGGGACAACATCAAATGCCAAAACTAGGACAAGGCTATCTAACCCCTTTCCCCCTTTCCCTCACTAAATGTGATACAAGGATGATCCAAGATAGGTGATTAGAATGAGCTCCTTGCAATAAAGATAGTGATTTTCAATGAATGTATAACATGTAATAGTGAGGATACTATGACCCTACCACTATTACATGGAAAGGATAAAAATGCATGTGTTAAGGGATTATCTCTATTATATCAAATTTGTCTAAGATCCTTTTTAAATCACAAAACTCATCGGTACTATGCCCAAAGACTCTATGATATCGAAAATGAGACATGTTTGTGTTTTTATGTTTTAGATTTTTATTTTCTTTGATAGGTGGTAATGTTATAAGTCCGAGATTTATAAGTGTGTAAGATTCTTTCATGTTTAGACATAGTAAATGGGAATTTGAGTTTCTTGAGTTTGTAAGGCTTTTTTTTCTTGCTTGATTCACCAACTTGTTGAGGTTGATGTTGAGGAGAACCTAAGATGATCCTATCATACTTGTGAGGCATTGGTTGTTCCTTAGGAAGGAGGAAACTTGTGTTGGGAGGAGGATCCTGATATCCTAATCCTTTTGTTTGTTCAATAGGAAGTTGCTCTTAAAGTTTATGAATTTCATGCTCATTAGTTACGTCACATCCTTGGTTAGTTAAAATCTTAAAGCCTTGTTCATAAGTCTCTTCAAGGTTGATGGGAGTGTTGGTCACTTTGTTGACATAAGATGGATAGGTATGATTAGAGGAGATAGGTTCACTCATTGTTGGAAGTTTAGGCTTATTTTGTGACTCAATTTCAAGATGTAAAAGACCAAACATCTCAAGTTCTCATGCATGCTAGCATCATCTTCTCCAATGATGTCACCTTCATGAGGACACTCATTAGGAGTTTTTTGAGCATGATTAGGTTCAATTGCATTAGGATCATTTCCAAAAACACATCTTGAAACATCAACCAAGGAGAACAAAGACTTCCACAAATTGCTAAAACACTTGTCCATTTTTAGATTTTCAGATTTTAAACAAGGTAATTTGTTGATTACACTATGCAACAATCTAAAAATGAAATCTTTTAAATGTAATTTTTTAATCACACAATGCACTAAATATACCAAATTAAGCTAAATATGATCAAATTGATGAAATAAAAATCTGAAAAAAACCCATAGAAATGCATAAATGAAGATTTTAATGCCCAGAAAATCATATTATAAGCTTGATAAAGGACTCATTCACCCTAGGGAGAATGGGTCCTAGATGAGGTTTTGAAACAAAATTTTACAGATTTTTAAGTGCTTTTCAATGGTTTTTAGATTCAAGTTTGTTACAGCAAGTTTCAATTTCAGTTTTCTGTGAATTCAATGTGAAATGCAAGTGAAAATTATGACAAAATGAAAACCTAGAAAAGCTAGATTGATATACAATGTTTGCTTCAATTTTCAAATGCAAGTTAATATGATGTATATGATATTCAAGATGACTAATTTTTTTGTGTATTTTAGATTTAAAGAATGAAAAATATGCAATCCTAAATCCTTAAATGAAATGAAAATACAAGACACCCTAAATGAGACCTAATTCAATGTAATCAATGTGAATGAATGCAAGATCTAATATAGGATGAAAGAGGACTCCGAAATCAGAAAATACAATGATCGAAGGTCAATTTCACCAAAATAAAATAAAGAAAAATAGGTGTGGATCAAAATGAGATGAGTATGATTCAATACATATTCTTCTAATTTCATTCAATATGTGTGTTACAAAGTGAAAATGAGAAATAGTAACCAAATCTAACCCAACTAACAGTCAAAAGGAAGATTTGGAAATTGTCAAATTTTGTGTACCTATCACCAAAGTTGATTTTTTAGATGTCACTAAGGACTCATTCGCCCTATGGCGAATGGGTCATGGCTAGGGCTCCTAAAAATTAGCTTTTGGGTTTTTTTCTTCAATGTATGTACTCCCAAAATCTAGTCAGTCATTGTCAAAAACCTGGAAATAAAACCTATAGCTCAGTTTTCATGATTTTACAACTTTTCTTAATTCTTTGACAACTTTTCAAATTTCTTCAATTTTTCTCTCCAAATGATCTTCAACCTAAAATCTTATTTGAAACCTTCGAATACAAATCTGAAAACTTGCATGAAGTTGCCTCAATGAATGTAGATCTTGATCATGAAACTTGATGTGAAATAATGCTTTTGAATGCTTGGATAGATCTTGAACACTACATCACCACATTAGCTCAAACAACATGCATGATGCAATACATCTTTGAAATAATGAAAGGAATCTTGATTGATGCAATAATATTCTATAATTCTACCCTTGAAAGCCTTAAAAATTGATCTTGAATGCTCTCTTGATCATAATTTTTCTATTAGGATGCTTGCATAAAAACTCTTAGATGAAATCAAGTGAAATAGCCTTGTATTTATACATATATTTTCATTAATTCCCGAAATTCAAATATCACAAGACAACATTGAATTATAGATTTGAAATCATTAAAATACCACCAAAAGCATATTTCAAAGAGGGGTCCTAGGTCTAAGTGAGGACTAATTCGCCATGTGGTGAATGGGTCCTAGGCCACTTACATAGGACACACATCAGACAAGGTGAAATGTTATACAAAATCAGGGTTGTACGACTAAGTGAGGACCCATTTTCTCTATGGCGAATGGGTCCTAGGTCACCTACCTAAGACACACATCTTCCAGAGTTGAGTTTTGTGAAATGACATTTATGAATGTCGAATTTTATCCCTCAAAATTTACATTTAATTAGGCTTTCATTTGAACTAAAGGGGCCAATTAAGGAAAATTAACCTCAATCAATTAATAAATCCCTAGATTAATGTGAAAGTGTAAAGATACACCTTACAACATCAAAAACAAGGCACAATTAAGTCCATTTTATTTATAAGGGTCCTAAACTTAATGTGAATGTGTAAAACACATTACAACACTAAATTAACACAACATTAGGCCCATTTTATTTAATAATTATTCCAAAATTAAGTGTGTAAAAAGGGATACTATTTCTGACACTACAAGTCCTAAGTGTTGTTCTAGTACTTCCAAATACATCTAAAATATACACACGTCTAATAGGAAGCCTCTTCACACCTTATGGAAAAACCTTGCATAGTGCCTTAAAGACCCCTATATTTCCATATTTTCTCCTTTTGATTGTTGATTCAAAGATCTCATGGCTCAAAATCCTTATACAAATGTGATATCTATTCACTATATTCTTTTAATGCTATAGGTTTGAAAATTCTATGTTTGGATTATCCTTATTGCATATTATAGGCTATCGTGTGATAGTTTATGTAACTATCCCATGGAATTTTAGGTGACTAGACTATGCATACTCACCTCCTCTTATTGGTATCTCAACCCTTTGACACTACACTCTCTCCATCTTGCTCATTGTCAACTAGCCCCTTGTGATTGTTTATTTAACACAATCATCTATTCATGACAAAACTTCATATAATAATATATATGATTTGAGATGTGTTTATCATGGAATATCATGTTCTTTTTCCTTCATTATTGTGCTTTGGGTTATTTTCCTTTGTATTTATACCGGTATGGTCTTGTTGTAATGAATACCATAGATTGATGAGTAGGGATTAAAACATTTCTTTGTCTTTCACATACTTGCAACTTGCTCTTTCTTTACTTAACCTAGCTTGAAGCTCACTATCTTTTCTTGGACTATCCTACACTCACCATTTAATTTTCATTCATAATAAAAGAACCTCACTGCCTCCTAGAGCTGTTATGTGAATTTAATGTAAACCTCTTAGGAATCTATCTTAGCTCACTCATTATGGTTTCTTTTTGTATTTTCCTTGGGATTCACTTTCAACACCCATGTATTTCATTCTCTTCTCAATATCTTGAGTAAGGGAAACATCATTACCATCCCTTTATCCTCTACTTGGAGTTATCCTCAATGTGCAATGTGTTTTACCTACCCTAAGATGCAAAAATAAACTGAATGAAACAAAATAAAAAGACAAAACAAACACTCAAATTAGGCCTAGTTGAATCTAAACAAAGCACAATAAAAATGAAACCTTTTACCTTGTTTAAATTTATTGTTTTCGTTGGCCCTTTGGATACTTGATTGTGTGCTCCATCTTTGGAAAAATAGCTCAAATCCTAGCTCTCAATGATGGCGAGATGATGAGGAATATAATGGTGCAAATGGGTATTGGAATGGATGAAATATTTAGGCTCAAAGATGGCTACAACAATGGTGGATGGCTTGGATGCTTGAAAATTGGCTAAGTATGATTGAATGCTTGATTGCTAAAGTGAAGTGTTTGTGATTTCCAAATGAGAGAATTTCCTCTACTTTTAGGGGAAGTGCCTCTAAAGCAATGGAAGGCATATGTTAAGCCATGGTGGAAGAGATCAAGGGCTAGGGTGAGTTGAGAACTCACAAGCCCTCACAAGCCCTCACAAGCTAACATGTGGCGAATGAGATGGAAAGGAAGGGATGATGTGGAGGTGACATGGAGTTACTTTGATGTACCTTGGAAAGGGGCAATATCTCCTCATAAAGTAGGTCCTTGTCCACATGTGGCTTGAGAGGACATGTGAGAAATTAAAAATTCCTCACAAATCCTCATGGGGATGGGAGAAGGAATTTAAAATTCCTTAAAATGCATTGGAAGATTAAATGTGAATTAAAAATTCACATAGGAAGATGTTGTCTTCTCCAAATAGAGAAAGCATTTAATGTTGGTTGACTAAGGACACATGTCATAAATGGAATGAATATTAGGTTAACTTAATTAGGTGATTAAGGTTGTGCAAATGTGGGATTAGGCAGACTAATGACAAATTAAGGGCAAGTGCAAGATTATGGAGGATGTGACCCTAATTATGATTAGGTGTGTGCACATCCTAATCATAGATTAATTAGGTTACTCTAGATTAAGGAGGATTATGGAGGATGTGACATGAGGAGAGAGAAAAAGATGAATTAATAATTAATTTAATTCATTTGGGCTAAAGTGACCAAATTAAATAAATTGGGATATTTACTTAATTTGGAGATGAAAGAGGTAAGGTATTTAATTGATTTATTAAAAACCTCAGGGGACATTAGGATAATGTGAAATATTAATCAAATAATTAATTATTTAATTAATATAGCTAAGTGATAGAGGACAGAGGAATGCGAAGGAAAATTTAACCATATGGGAGTGGTCAAATTCAAGTGTCTACATTTTGTCATGGTCTTTGAAATATTGTTAGAATAATAGTGTTTCAAATAAAAATAAAACACAGATGACTCAATAGAAGAAAAGAATGTTAGATGATGCCCTGATGTCATGGAGAATTTGATAGGAAGAAAGAATGCAGAAATATGGTAGAGTATGCCCCCTTGAGAGGGTGGATGGGGAAGAAAAGGGGCCCCAAGCGATGTCTCAATATGAAGAAATGAAGGGTACCCTATGATAGAGCGTGAAAAACCATGAAGAATGGTCTTTGCACAAAGGAAAATGGGAAAACAGGGTGCAAATGGTAGCACTCAAAAGAAAAGGGGTGAATGAATTAATAAAGGGTTAATTAAAGGCTAAAAATCACCCAAAAATTAGAAGGCTAATTAGGGGAAAAAATTGAAAATTATAAATTTGCACACTTGGCAGCTGACTAGAAAAGAGAGAGAGAGAGAGAGACGAGGATGGTTGACAAGTCAAGCGATGATGAGGCGTTCATGGATGATGAGCTAATCCATTGAGGCGAGGAGGTACGAGCATACTACTATGAGCATGAGGTACCTTCTGATCCTACTTCATGATGTTGATTTGAATTTCAAGCACATTTTTAATTTCAGGATGGGTATCTAGGGCATGTGGGCTCACCACGGAAGGGTGAATACACCCTTCTGATAGGAAAATTTTCATGTCTAGAGGATCGGAAAAGAAAGGGGTGGACTCATGCAATGCAAGAGTAGGCACGTTGGGGGAGGGGAAATTGTGAAATCACCTCTCCCCGAAAAGGGCGAACCTACACAACACAGGGGCAAGAATGAACTAGGATAGGTGAATGTGAATTCGCAAAAACTGGAAAAGGATGAATGTGAATTCACCAAAAAAAGGGGAATAGGCAGATGTGAATCTACCCTTTTGGGGAAAAGGGCGAATTTGAATTCTCCAGTCCAAGAGAAAAAGACACAAGGACAATTGGAAAATCGCCCCTTGGGGAAAAGGGCGAATGCAAATTCGCCTCTGAGGAAAAAGAGGGGTGGATATATGCCTGGGAAAGAAAGGGGCGAGTGTTCTTGTCAAACAAGAGAACCCGCGAAAGGACAAAAAAGGGAAAAACATGCTAGTTTGACGGGCGAACGCGTTGTGGAGGGAAATGGGAAAAATCATCTTACACAAAGAAAAACTAGCCAAATCGAGATAGGGATGAAAATGATAGAAAAAAGGAAGAAAATTTAGGAAACTTGACAAAGTGGTTTGCATGGATGCAGAACTTCGAGATGTTGAGGATGCACGAGAGACACTCGATAGTGCTAGATGTGACATGTAGGGCGACGAATGCCCACGATCATGGATCATTAGTGTAGGTAGGATAACTACATATGTTGGGGTATCTCAACATCAGAGTGCATCGACCTCTTTTGACAACATTGATGGAGCGATGGAGCTCTGATACTTCAACCTTCCATATCTAGATAGAGGAGATGACTATGACACTAGAGGATGTGTGGAGGATCCTCAAATTACAGATTTGAGGGCACTTGGTCAATGCGACACAAAACCGAGCAGTGGACAAGAGCCTATAGGTAGTATTTGGACCTATTAAGCTTCTCGTCTAGGGGAGGGAATTAGATCTAGATGCTTGCTTGGGGCTAGAGATACCAACTCTACTGTTATACCTTTGTGGCCTTATTAGCAACTCATTTATTATTGAACTACATAGAGATAGGGTTACCTGATAGTATGGGATATAACAGGATATTCCTAGAAGACCCCATAGGTTCTGACAAATCAACTAGGAGCCAGTGATGATATGGGGCCAACAAATTACAATGGAGTATGCTCAACAGATGTGGGGTGCAATGCAGATGACACAATATCCATTGAGAGGAGGACCTATTGATGTCGATATGATAGTATGGTATGTTGCATGGTGGGCAGAGTAGAGGCCAAGGAAGATTACCATAGTGCACCCGATCATAGGCACGCTAGGATTTTGTTCAAATGATGAGAAAGAATTGGCTAGGCCACAGAGGAGGAAGAGAGTCAGTAGACAGAGGAGAGGAGGAGATGGTGATGTGGAGATGGAGGAGGCCAGGGGGAGGAGTAGGCAATGAATGAGGATGAGGATGCCCCAGTCGTGCACCCATTAGCAATGGTACCATACGTGCCACCATCGCTAAAGGATCCCACTGTGTTATTGATAGGATCCCTAGCTAGGCTAGGCATAGTGGAGAACAGGTTGATGGAGTATGAGGAAAATCAGTACAGACTATGGACAGAGGTGGGAAGATTGTAGGTGGAGGTGCAACAGTTATAGGATGGACAAGGAGACAAAGAAATATCCTTTGGGTAGTTGGTAGATGAGGCAATGATGAGAATGCAAGAGATGTGGACAGAGCAGAATGAGGCAAGGAGGCAGCTAGAGGAGATGAGGAGAGAGAGGGATGAAGCCCATGATAGAGTTGGGTGCATCAAGGTGGCCATGGGGGATGTCGAGGGCCTATTGGAGAGGGCAAAGACTATAGAGGTGCAAGTGCAAGCATTACAAAGTGAGAGAGGTCTAGCATCATAGAGGATATCTCAATTGAAGTCCTAGGTAGAGTAGATACAGCTAGCCCAAGAGGCGTGGAAGAGAGAGAGGGTATCACATCAGTAGATAGAGGGACATAGCGTAGGCTTAGGTAGTAGGGGAGGCTGATGCTAGGACAAAGGTTGGATATTACATGTTTACTTATCATTAGGTCATCACAGATCATGCACAGAGGGTGCCACCCTATTTCAGAGTAGTGCCACAAATTCCAACACCCTCACACTCAAGGGCCATCCACACAGGAGGATACAACAGTTACTATGAGACACACCCCCCCCCGAGGCAGAGATTGAGTACCAGACTCCCCTTAGAGGTCAGATGCTAAGAGAATGGGTTAGAGGAGAGAGGAGGGTATAGGATACAGGTTTTTTGACGGGTGTAGGGTGTATGGTTTGGACAAGAAGATAGGGACTACAAATTCTTTAGCACAGATTGGACAAATTGATTCATTTATTGATTCTTTTATTCTTTATTCATTTAGGAGATGTAGTCTTTGTACTTGATAGAGCTCTACACTTGCACCTTATTTGATGGATTTCCATGGCCATTTATGATGGACTTGTTATGTTATTGTGGACTTGTTATGGACTCTTATGATCTTTATTATGGACTATGATGGACATCCTTTAGACACCATTTTTTTTTTTGATATATATATATGATATGTGATGGGCATTGCCGACACTATGTGATTATTATGTGATGGATGTTTATGATGCTCATGTGATTATGACGATTATGATGTATGCATGTGGTTGTGATGATTTATGCTTATGTTTGTGTATGATTTGAATGAAATGCATTATGTCTAACACCTTTGGATGCAAGATGTGATGGATAATTTATGATTTTATGATATATGCTATGGATGTGATACTAATGGTGTGTGATGCGGGTGGAGATGTTAGTATGATTTATGGTGTATGCATATTATATATTATATGATGGATAATCATGTATGTATGATGTGATATAAAAATGCAAAGTGATGTGATGGATGGAAAT
>VDFB02058242.1:323710877-323757135 GCA_007258455.2 Sequoia sempervirens
TTTTATGAGCCTTTGAGTCATGATTCGACCAAGGAAGCCATTTTGGAAGTGAACACAAGTGAGGAAAATTGGAGTATCCATAGGCCTAGAAGCAAGAAAGCACAAGTAGAGTAGAAAGGAAGAAAATTGAAGAAGGAAAGAAGAAGTGAAGAATTTGAGGGAAAGTGCAAAATTTATAGAAAGCCATAAGAAGTTTATGTTACATAGTTGCTTGGATGGAAAATCTTGGGAAATGCAAGTTGAGGTGGAAACAAGATACTTTTCTTCAGAATTAAAGGTTAAATCAAATACATTCTCATATAATTGGTGGCCATTGCTTCAAGGTTTTCCAATATGAAGATCACAAACTAAGAAAATTGAAGATTTCAAAATCAACTGGTGGTCATTTTAGGGTATTTTATCAAGCCATATTAATCATGAAGATGTCCATGTGTGCCTTGAAAAAAGGAAAATTAATTGGTGAGGTGGCACATGTCGGCATGCGGATAAATTGAAGGAAGTAATCCATGAGTTTCAAGGCATTCAAATTAAATGTAGAGTATGATGGTGGTGTTTAAGTGTGATCATGACAACTCTGATGCATTAATGTTAGTGCAACATCATCAAAATTGAAATTGTTGGCCAAGTTTATTTTAGTAGTTTCCATAAAATTTAAAATGGAAGGGTGGTAACTAGCATTTCTAAATTTGGAATTAATTTGGTGATTTGATAACTTGTTGCTAAATTTTAACTTATACATAATTTTTGCGCAGATAACTAATTGTAGTTAGCTAGAATTTGGCATAAGGATGATAAAATTTAGTTGGAAAGTTGCACATACAGGGAATAATTAATTGAGTTTTTGGGAATTGGTGAAATGATGAAGGGATTTGCATTGAATGAAAAATAAAAAAGTAACCTTCACTACCACTGTAATTCCCAACCTAATAGCAGGCTTCATTGCCTCCAAGTTGA
This sequence comes from Sequoia sempervirens, assembly GCA_007258455.2. Lineage (NCBI taxonomy): Eukaryota > Viridiplantae > Streptophyta > Pinopsida > Cupressales > Cupressaceae > Sequoia > Sequoia sempervirens. The sequence continues at coordinate 323,711,832 of VDFB02058242.1, forward strand.
AGCAAATGAGCTTACAAAGAAATATCAAAAGAAGAAAAAAAAAGAGTATCAAAGAAATATCAAAAGAGAAAATTCTACTCTTTAAGCTATCCAAATATCTCTATCAAGGCTATGGACGCCTAACTAGCAGTAGAGTTATGTTTGGGGGAATTAAAAAGATAACCTTGCTGAGGCTATGGACGCTTGACTGGTGGCAAGGCTCTATCCAAGGTTGGATTTGGAGGATTACTAAGTTATGTAGTTCAATGTCAATAAGCTAGTTTTTTCACCAAGTTTTGGAGACTAGAATTAATCAAAGCACACATTGATACTTTACAGAGAAATTTTATAATTTTTATGCAAAATTTAGGTGAAGGTAAGGAGTTATTGCTAGAAATATGTATAAGTTATAATTTATAGCAAGAGATTTGATCCCATTTTTTTAAAAAAATTGGTTTTGTTGGTTGCAAGTTGTTGTGTGGTCTCACAACACGCCCCAAGACTATAAGGCTTGGGGACCCAAGTGAAAAATTAATCCTTATGGCAAGTGCTAGTTGGAAAAAAGGATCACCAGAAGCCCATGTTAAAAGGAAGACTTTGGAGTAATTCGTGTATTCGAATGTATCGGGTACGAAAAGGCCAGATTGGTTGGAATGTTTAATGCAAGGTTTGGTAAGTTGTTGCAATCTGAAAGTGAAAGTTCAGGAAATGTGAAGGTTTTGGTAGAAATCGGGATCTAGGAAATTTTTGTTCTGGGAAAAGCTGAAGTTGTTGAGTACCATGTACCAAGTGACAATGTTTAAAAAAAGGTTGAAGTTAACTGTAGAAGTTTCCCTAGGAAGTTAAAATGTCCGATAACCCACCTAAAAGGGATAATTACACAAGAATTTTTTAATAGCGTGTTATTTATGATTTTTTTTAAAGATGATTTATTGATGATGGTTTCAATTTAATTAGAGTTTTATAAATGTTTTTAAAAGGGATTGATATATGAAATTTTTATGTGCAGGAGGAACAAATTGTAATGTAGTATTCAGGTATGGACGATCATGTAAATTTGAATTGCAAGTAGTGATATAACTAGGTTGGGCGGTACACTCCAAGAGTACATGCAAAGGAAGAGCTTGAGATATCAGAATACGAGGAATCCTGGTATTACGCATGCGACGAAGGGAAGTACCTGAATCAGGGTGATTTACTTATGGGTGTTTCAAGCCTAAGTCAGAACCTAAGAGTAGGAACTAAAGTGCTAGTGGATTGTGGTATCTATATCTGGTTGCACTTGATCACTCTATATATCCAGGGAGTTCCTACATTTTGTTTCACAAATCTACTTCGCTCCAAGTCAAAGTCTTGATTATATTTGAAAGATGGAGATCTTGAAAGATTTTAAAGTGTTGAAGGTTGACACCTCTTGACTAATTTAGAAGCTCTCTTGCTAGTTTTCATATTCCACATGCCTTTTTGTGATTCATCCCTTGGATTCCCTCTCATACGTTGATTGAATTTCTCGAGCGTCTTGTTCTTATACAAGGTTGGGAGATATTTCATTTTAAGTTAAGTTCAATATTTGTGGATGTTGGAGAACTAAATTTTTTTCACGTTTTGTTCTTTTTCCTATTTTTTGTTCCATTCCAAATTAAAAACTTGTATGTTTCATTGGAAGTTAATAAATATCAGAGCCAATTTGAAAGCTATTTCATGATATGAAATCTTACGTAGCTGATTGTTTGTTCCTATTGGACAAGACTGTGTGCTGCGCCATTTAAGGGTGCATACTGACACCCTTTGGTGGCAAATAATCCCCCTTTTCTTTAAAATATCACATCATTTTGTGCCTAGCTGTGAAGCAATCTGGTGACGTATATAATGGTTTTCTCTAGTTTGGTTATTTCTTGAGACATGCATGGATAATACTTGGGAAATTTTTTACTTTTTTAGTAATTTTTTTATGCTTTATTTTAAAATAGATGCTTAAATTTCAAAAAATGTTCCAAAAAAGTGATGAGTGCATGGAGTATTATTGCAAATATTTTGATTCCATGATATTGTTGAATTCGTAAAGCTAAATCTACTTGGATAAATGCATGTTATTTGAATTTCATGAAATATTGTTGCAATTTGTCAATTTCGTGAAGTTGTTGAATGATCAGACCGAGATTATTTTCTTATCTTTATGATTCCTTTCAAAATTAGAAGAACCGTTTACCCCTCATGTTTAATAAAATTATCACAACGAACTCTAAGAAAACCTAATGTAGTAAAAAAATGACATAAACAAGCCTTAGGATTAAGTCGAGTTAGCCTAAGATTTAGGTTGTCTCGGTGCAATATTTCAAAAAAGATAGGTTCCTGTAGAGTTTTTGTGAGAATTTTATCAGTCTATTGGTGTGCGACTAACATCATTGTCAACACGTAGCTAACATAAAATTCTCTTTGTTGGTGTAGTATATCTTATATCCTATGACCACAGCTATATAACTTCCTATGGGATTATGTATAGTGTTCACAGTGAGGGCCCTTTGATCAAATCTAGCTCTAGTTAATTCCATCACATCCTTGTTCTTTATAGATTTTAGTACAAGTATAGGTCTGATGTCACAAAGTCCAGTAATCTCCCTTATAACTTCCTTAGATATCAAACTCGACATGTCAGTCCATATGAACTTTTCAGGCACTCTGCTTAATGCCATTCTCACATAATTAATTTCCATACATTCAATTTCTTCTTCACTAGGTTTTCATATTCAGGTTTGATGTTGAAATCATCTCCAATTAATTGATATGTCCATAGCTCTATAAATTTTTTATGGTTATACTCTTCCATTTTCCTATGGATGTATTCCCTAATATCCTCTATAGGAAAATCCCTATATGTAATTCTTAGAAAAGCTTTGACCAAGCCATTCTCAAACACTTTCATGGGGAATTTCTTGAATTTTGGTTGGGGTTTCTCATTCACATTTACTACAATAGGTGTAGCCATTTCTATTGAATTCAAATGCTTCGAAAAAAAAATCTATTACAACTTTGGACAATAGTAAATACCTTTTTCTTTCTCAATAGGAATTAGGGTTTAGATGCTCTTCTTCACAAATTTCCTTTGAACTCTTGAATTCACTTCAATTCACTTTAGTCACTCCAACTACATAAAAGTGAATGAAATTGGCAAAGAATAGGTACATGTAACCCTTTGATTCTACCCAATTTGTATTATACATCAAATAATAAAATGGTAAAAACCTTTCTTTGTGTAAAAATAAACCCTAAATCACTCCACAAATCTCCATAATTACATATTTTATTTTATATTTTTCTCCAAATGATTCATATTTTCCATATCCATCTCATATCTTCATGCCAAGCCATGACACCTCATATTGATAGGGAGTTATTTGATTTTCTGTTATTGCTCCCTATTACCTAGGTTCAATTCTCAGAGGAAGTATCTGTACCAAAGGGTGGTATATGTTCATTTATAGTCTCTGAGTCTTCCTTGTTCTCAGGTTCCTCTTTCTTTCTCCAAATATTTTCCATTTCTTTCTTTACTTCAATCGGATCAATCTTTTTAATTGGTTCATTTCTATTTATTGGATTATCCTTCCTTGTATTTCTGCTCTTGCAAAATTTAGCAATATGTCTAGGTCTATTGCAATTGTTGTATAGGACATTTATTTGAGCATTATTCCTTCCATTCATTTTGAGTCTACATTGATTATCTTTGTGTCCAAATCCATAACATGTATAATAGTAACCATTGAAAGATTGAAAATTCTACAACTATTATATGCATTCATCATTTGACTTCTGCATTCATTTGTTCTATGCCCAAACTTCTTGCATGCAAAGCATTGTCTAGTAAAGGATGAAACATTTTGAATCATTTTGCTTCTACATTCCATTTATCTATGTCCAAATTTAGTTCAAAAATAATAAATACCATTGAAAGATGGGTACGTTTGACCATTTGGTTGTCTGATAGGGGGTCTTCTAGCATTGTTTCTTTAATTTTGAAACTTTCCATTGTTCTTCTTGTCTATAGTCTTCTCTGGTTCATTGATCTTCCTTGCATTAGGTGTCTAATCTACTTTTGAGATTTCTCCTTTTTCAAGTCCCAAACTACTTTTGTCTTTAGATGCTTTCTGACTTGCAATTAATTCATCAAGCATTGCAATACTTGTCTTGAATTTTTCTTTATGAATTCTTGCTTTCTCTAGATCTAATCTCAGATTTACCACTTCTTGTTCAAGCCTTGTGCACTCATTAGTTTTTATTTTGACCATTGCATTTAGATATTCCTCAATTCTTTTCTTTTCTTCCACTTGCACTTTCAGTTTGGTGATGTTCTCATTTGCTTGTTTTAATTTTTCAGTGACCTCCTTATGTCTTTCTCTAAATTTCTTGATTTTCTCTCTCAAATTTTTGATGTAGTCATTTGCTTCTTTAATATTTTTCTTCAAATATCTATTTTCAACTTCAATTTTTTCAAGGTCTTCAAGAGAAAATTTGAGCTCTCAATCATTTTCAAGAATGCAATCTTATTTTGTGTATGCAATAGTAGGCATCACTTCCAAAGAAATGGGGAAATTTTTGTTAGCCATGTGTTCAATTTCCATGATCTTCCCAAAATGGTCAAGCTTCTACCAAGGAACCAAGCTTTGATACCAATTGTTTACCACTTAGAATAATGAGAGGGGGGGTGAATTAGTATTCTGTTAAACCATCCAATTATTAACCATCCAATTACCAAAGCATACTTAACAGTCATAAGGAATGAAAGCATGAAAAAACCATAACACACACACAACACATGAACACTAGGTTTTTTACATGGAAAACCCGAAAAGGGAAAAATAATAGTGAAGATTAACTAACAATATGTTATAAATGGTTATCAGATATTAAAAAAAGGCTCACTACTAGGTAGACTCACTATTCAAGTGAACTCACTGTTCACAGAGAAAAGAAAGATAGAAAGAGGTGGCTTCAGAACCAAGATTTGAATTGATAGGAGTGAATCTAACATATGTCAGATTTAGTTCCTTTGAAGAACAATACATTGATAATATCTTTATTCAACTCAGATTGCAAATCTATGCTCTACTCTATAATCACATACCTTTTCTCAACACTTACAAATTTTTCACTCAACTTTGCACAATTTCGCATCACTGCTTGCATTTAGATCATGTATGAATTCATGTTCTATCATAAAAAACACAAATCAACCTTGTATATGTATGAAACTCCAACACAAACATCAATTATGTTGGCCTAATTGGATCTAGACACAAACCATACAAAAAGTGCCTTGTCGACACCTAATTCAAATAAGAAATTCCTTCACACCCAAAGACATACAATATAGGTGAACATGGCCCTATAATAACTCCATCTTCCATTCACATCACCTATTTAATCTTCACAACACTTTACATTCCTCAGGTCAGCCAAGCATAGGACCTAAAAGAAAAAATACTCCAACTAATCATCACCATTGGATATGCAGACCTTAAAATATCATGTCAAAGGGAAAATAAACTTCTTTGACACATGTTAACATTCTCCCAAAGTTGAAAAGTCTAACTCAAATCCATGGAGGACTGTAGACCATTTAGATTATAGCCAATACACAAAAAAATGTGTAAACCATATATATTGATCTTTTGTTACATGCAAATTTTGAACCACTTATCCAAATCAACTAAAATTATAAACTAAGATGCTACTGATGTCCATGAATCAACATATTGGATTTAAATAAGTAAATCTATATGAGCAAAAAAATGTGAACCAAATTACTGGAGGGTACTGTGTGTTGAGTTTGCTAGTGTAGACACTTAGCAAAAGTACTTAACTATTTTGATATGAGGATCAAACATTCTTGCAAAATAACTCTTGTGCTATCACCCCTCATACTTGTTTTACATCCACCATGTAGTGTTGACATCAATGACAATGCATTAATGACAACTTTCTTCATTCTTTCAACAAATAGTACACATTATTCAAGAAGGGTGACCATATTAAAAGCATTTGTGGAAATCAGGGAAAGTATCCTTCTTGTGGATTTTTGGTTCCAAGATCAAGTCCACAACATGTTCCATTATTTCTTCACCATGATCAAGAACACACATAATAAAGATATTTTTTCAGCCATGAAAGATATTATGATTCTAACTATCTAGGAGATTGATGTCTTCTTCCAACCCACCATATCTATACTACAGAATGTTTGGAAACAAGAATGGGTTCCCTCTTCAATTGCATATACATTGTTCCTTAATGTGTTCACACAATGTGAGGAAAAATTAAAACCTCACTTGGAAAAAGAAGAGAAAGAGAGGATCAATTCAAAATATGAATGGAAGGAAGTTCCTTTAGTCGTACATAAAGAAGACAAAGACAAGAAACTACAAGATGTAGAAATTGTTCATAAGGAGGAAGATAAATCTTGATACGTTTCTTCTATCACAAATAAAATAAGTGTGTGATTTCACAAGGGCCTTGAGGCAACCACTAATGAGGAGTCAATAGATGGTAGCTTCTTTCACTTCAATTATATATTAGGTTTTTTGTTCGACTTTCAAAATGATTTTGTGGAGAAAAATGTTCTTTGTGACTCTAATGCTACTCTTACTTCATCTCAAAATTCATGCATTGAGGATAAAATTCAAGGAATAAATTTTATTGAACATAAATCAGATTCTCCTATGCTTGAAGTCGATCTAGAGAAGAGTTCTAGTGACATTGATAATTGGTGCAAGAGAACCTTTGAACAAAAATAGTCAAACAAGGTTGATAAGGAGTAGGCTTTAGGTTTTGGTGTCTTTTGTATAAATAAGGGCTTGGAGACCATTTTATATTTTTTTGATTCAAGTTTAAGTCTTATTAGGTGATTAGTGGGTCATTTGTGTTGATATTGTAAAATTGCAAATTGCTGTAAAATGTTATCAACCATAAAAGTTAGAAAATTACATTTTATGGAATACAAATGATCAAGTCCTTTCAAAGGCCAGTTTAGGAAGTTTTAGGAGTTATATTTTGATGGAAAAGGTATAAAAGTGTGAAGAAACTCAATGTAAAGGTTGTTGAGACATTTTAGAAGTTTGGCACAATAAAACAACTCAATTTTCATACATTTTTCTATATTTCCTGAGATTGCAGGGTCACTGTACAACCTATACAACATCTTATTGATACCAATTGAATTTAATTGCATATTTTTTTGTATCAAATTTTATTTGAATCTACCTCAAAGTTTTTCCATTAAGTTTGGTGCATTTTATAGTTGAATTTCTAAACCTAGTTTGAAGTTGCAGGGTTAAAGGTTTGTAAGTCTTCAAAATGGAAAATTGACCCATTCCACTCACTATGACTACTGTAACTTGTGGAATGGGTCTAAAACATTAGGAAATAGGTGAGGGAATGTTTTGAGAGTGCAAGGGAGGCCTAAAAGTGTGTTGGGCATGAATCCCTAGAATGGAAAATTGAGTTTTCCATGTGAAATTGGGTGGTTTTGGTATGGTAAAGAGTGAAATTATTTGGAGAAGCATTATTTATTGATTGAATAAGCATGTACAAAGGTTTTTGAACCTATTAGAGGTGGTGGCAAGTTGAGTTAAGGTTTGAAAGTGTGTTTTTCATTAAAACCCTAGGTTTTTGGCTAGAAAGGAGGGTTTTGGGATTAGGCACCTTGGAGGGTGAGTGTATGAAGGAAATTTGAGAATTATTAGGTTATGGTAACTGTATATTTCTTCCCACATGATTTTGGAGGTTTTTGAAAAGTTTTAAGGCAAGGTCCTTTGGAAAATAGGCCTAATTTCAAGTCTAGTTGGCGTTAGAAACTTGCTTTGAAGAAATTGTTGAAAAAAAACCTATTGTGGTTTGTTGATATGTTATTGTACTCCCAAATGGGTGTTTGAAAACCTATTGGTCCAGATATGAAAGGAATAATCCAAGAATTTGTTCTTGATTTAGTCAAGTTGCAATGCTACAAGGAATTGAGTGGTTTTGATGAGATAGTGATAATTTGAGAATTTGGGGACTTGATAAGTTGTGATTTTATTTGGAATTGTGTTGTGTGGTTGCAGGACCTCCCTTGATTTCTATCAAGTGGTATAAGAGTGAAGGTAGTAGATCTTTGTGGAAGAATATTGCAGTTTGTAGTGGAAAAATTGGAAGGTGAAGAGGCAAGATTATGAAGATGCCTTCAAGAGGGAAGAATATGACAAAGGAGATGAATGAATTGAAGGGTCAATATATTAGAGAGATCAGAGAATTTAAAGAGAGATTGGAAGCCTTTGAAACAAGTAAAAGAAGAGATGAAGTTGAAAGAAATGATTCAAATGAAGAAGAGTTTGAAGATGTTGAGGAAGAACTTGATCCAGAAGATTAGAGAATGGGAAAATTGTTGAAGGTAGTCAAAGGTGACAAGTATAAGGTGAAATCCGATGTTCAAAAGTTTTGTGGAAACCTGAATGAAGAAGAGTTGTTAGATTGGATAACATCTTTGGAAAACTATTTTGAGTGTGAAGACATTCGAGAAGAACATAGCTTAAAGGTCATGCACTTTTGTGGTGGGATTATCTACAGTTAGAAAGAAGCAAGGAAGGGAAATCTAAGATTTTATCATGGGAAAATATGGTAGCCAAGATGAAAGGTAAATTTCTCCCTTATGATTATTCTATTTAGATGTTTAAGAGGTTGCAAAGTTTAAGGAAAAAGGAAATGAATGTAAAAGCATACAATAAAGAGTTTTAAAAATTAAGTATGAGATCTAACCATAATAAGAATGAATATGAGAAAATTTCTAGGTACTTGGGTGGTTTGAGATTGAATATACAGAATGAATTGGATTTAACAAATCCTAGGAGTGTAGAAGAATGCTATCAAATGGCATTGAAGGCAGAAGAAAAAGTAAAAAGAAGACAAGAGAAAACAATTAGAGGAAGAGGAAGAGGAACTTTCTCTACTCCAAGAAAAACAAGTGAAAACCAAGAGGATGCACCTAAAATAGATGAGTAAGTTGCATATTTTAGAGGTGGTTTTAGAGGCACAAGGGGCATATTTGGTGGTGGAAGGAATCCTAAATTTTTTGTAGGTAGGTGTTTCAATTTCCAAGAGTTTGGTCATCCTTCTTGGAAATTCCCTAAAAAAATTGGTTCAACATCAAGTGGAGGAGAAAGGAAAACTAAAAGAAGAGCACAAATTGTTCAAGAAGATGAAGTTGAAAGTTCAAACTCTAGTAGTATTCATGTTGCTCCTGAAGTAGGTGAAATTTTGATGATGAAGAGACAAATCCTAAAGACATCCAAAGAGAAGGATTTGATTAAGAGAAGAGCATTGTTTAGGATAGCTTGCAGATGCAAAAACAAGGTATGTAAGGTGACAGTTAATTCTAGAGGCACTAATAACATGGTATCTAGTGAAATGGTGGATAAATTGAATTTGGAAAGAGTACCTAGAGAGAAGCCATACAAAGTGTCTTGGGTTAGTGATAATCAATCCATTGTGGTGAGTGAACAAACTTCAATTGAGTTTCAAATTGGTAGATAGGGAGATAAGGTTGTTTGTGATATTTTTCCTATGAATTTTTGCCATGTGTTGTTAGGAAGGCCCTAGAAGTTTGAAAAGTCAACAATATATGATGGAAGAAAAAACACTTATATAATTGAAAAGGATGAAAGAACATTCATTTTAACTCCATTGGTTGAAGAGGCAAAAGAACAAGGTGAAATCATCATGATTGGGAGAAAAGAATATGTGAGAAATGAGAAAGGTAAGAGTGTAGAGTTAGCAACCAATGTAAGGCTTAATACTATTGGGACAATAGATAAGAGGAATAGAGAAAAGGTGTAGTCAGTTGTTGTAAAGGATGCTTTTATATGGAAGAGGAAAATAGATGGAAATGTGTCTCAGACTAATATAGTGTAGCATAAAAGTGAAAAGCCTGTGGAAAGGCAAGAAGTGAATGGAGGGATTTTGGTAGGGACAGTCATGTGTCTTGTTGTATCAAAGAAGCAAGTGAAGAGGCAGACATAGGTTGATACCATAGAGGTCTGTGAGGGTGATGGGATAGTGAAAAATTTACTTGCAGGTTTGACAAAGATGTCAAAGTGTGATGGTATAGTTGACAAAGGAAAAGGTGCAATTAATAAGGGAATTGGATAGAGATCCAAGCATGAAGAAAAGAGGGAAGTGATGGTAGTAGAAGAAATTTTGTGTACAGAGGTAAAAGAGAGTGTGACATTAGTATTTGATGGTGGAAAATTTGGAAAACACCCCACAGGACAATGTGTACGGTTGAATCCAGATTCAATTGAAGATAAGGACAAGAATGACAAGGAAATGAAGATCAAAGTCAAGGTGAAATTGTTGAAGGAAAACATGAAGGTCAGAGGCATGAAGAGCACAAAAGAGAACAAGTTACATCAACCTTTCCAAGAGACTTGGAAATAATCCAAGTTGGGGTGTATGGTGGAGGAACACCTTTGAACAAAAATAGTCAAACAAGGTTGACAAGGAGTAGGCTTTAGGTTTTTACATATTTTGTCTAAATGAGGTCTTGGAGACCATTTTATATTTTTTTGAGTCAATTTTGAGTCTTATTAGGTGATTAGTGGTTCATTTATGGTGATATTGCAAAATTACAAATTGTTGCAAAATTGTATTTTATGGAATACAAACGGTCAAGTCCTTTCCAAGGTCAATTTAGGCAGTTTTAGGAGTTATATTTGGAGGGAAAAGGTATAAAAGTGTGAATAAACTCAATGTAAAGGTTGTTGAGACATTTTAGAGGTTTGGCACAATAAAACAACTCAATTTTCATACATTTTTCTATATTTCCTGAGATTGCAGGGTCACTATACGACTCGTACAACATCTTATTGATACAAATTGAATTTCATTGCATAGTTTTTGTCTCAAATTTTATTTGAATTTACCTTGAAGGTTTTCCATTAAGTTTGGTGCATTTTATAGTTGAATTTCTAAACCGGGTTTGAAGTTGCAGGGTTAAAGGTTTGTAAGTCTTCAAAATGGAAAATTGACCCATTCCACTCACTGTGACTATTGTAACTTGTGGAATGGGTCTAAAAAATTAGTAAATAGGTGATGGAATGTTGTGAGAGTGCAAGGGAGGCCTAAAAGTGCATTGGGCATGAAGCCCTAGAATGGAAAATTGAGTTTTCCATGTGAAATTGGGTGGTTTTGGTATGGTAAAGAGTGAAATTGTTTGGGAAAATGTTATTTATTGATTGAATAAGCATGTGAAAAGGTTTTTGAACTTTTTAGAGGTGGTAGCAAGTTGAGTTAAGGTCTGGAAGTGTGTTTTTCATTAAAACCCTAGGTTTTTGGCTAGAAAGGAGGGTTTTGGGATTAGGCACCTTGGAGGGTGAGTGTATGAAGGAAAATTGAGAATTATTAGGTTATGAAACTTGTAGATCACTGCCCACATGAGTTTGGAGGTTTTGGAAATTTTTTGAGGCAAGGTCCTTTGGAAAATATGCCTAATTTGAGGTCTATTTGGCATTAGAAACTTGCTTTGAAGAAATTGTTGAAAAGAAACCTATTGTGGTTTGCTGATATGTTGGTGTACTCCCAAATGGGTGTTTGAAAACCTACTAGTATAGATATGAAAGGACTACTCTAAGAAGTTGTACTCAATTTAGTCAAGTTGCAATGCTACAAGGAATTGAGTGGTTTTGATGAGATGGTGAGAATTTGAGAACTTGGGGACTTGATAAGTTGTGGTTTTGTTTGGAATTGTGTTGTGTGGTTGCAAGACCTCCCCTAATTGCTATCAATAATTTAGATTCTTAGTTTTCTATTATAGTGGTACAAGAGATTTGTAGCAACTGTGGTAGCACATTGGAAAATAATTTTGATTTCTTCATGGAGCATAATAGTAGTTCAACATCCTTGTGTGATCATTATTGGAAAAGTCATCTATTGGTATCCACTAAAAAAGAAATAATTTTTTTATCTAGAGTGGATGGAATACACAGGGATGTGGAATGCTTAACTCAAAACAAACCAAGTATTCAAAAAGAGGTTAATGTTACCCTTGCTGATTTGTGAACAATAAATAACACTTTGGAAGAAATCAAAAAAACCTTCCTATGCGTAATCCATGATAGAGATATAGTTACTAAGGTTGCAGATTAAGCCTTATATTTATACAAAGGAACACAAGAGAAATTGAAGGATGTTCAAATGACTCTACAAGAAATAGAAAGCCAACTTGTTGACACTAAAAAACTTTGGGAAAAAAAATTGAAGGGGGATTAAGGAGATAAATGAACTAGAAAACATACATAAAACCGATGACAATTGTCCCAAAGAATCAAAACATAAGAGTTAAGGCCAGAAAAAGGTAAGGTTAATTTTGAGAACAAAGATAACTTTCAGATTGTTGATAATCCTTTGTTTGAAGTTAAAGAAAATACAACCTATGATAATCCAATTTTTGAGTTGGATAATGAAGCTAATTTGGAATCATGTAATAATATTGGAGATGATAAGAAAACTTGGGATCCCGATGCATGTCCTATCAATGAAGTGTGGAATCAAGCTTGAAGTAGTGAGAAAAATCCTAATAATGCTATCACTAATAACTCTCAAATCACATTACAAGAAATTGTAATTCAGGTCAAGCCAATGAAGAGGATTCCTTCTTTTAATCAAAAATAAAATATTAGATATTTAAGTTGGGTGGAAAGAACAAGTGACACTGCAACTATATTTATGCACGTCACCTATGAGGCTTCCAATAGATTACCACTACCCTAGTTTCTATACATTGATAACATCAATTAATGGTCAAATGAACCCTAAATCATTGATAGCTTTAGGGCAGCTAATAAGGAGGAATTCTTCAGTACACTTTATATTTTCTTCACCACCACCATGAACAATGATTCCCATCAACATTTTAGTTTATTGATATACATTTCTACATAGAACTCTGATGATTACAATAGATTGGAAAGCTTAGAATTTTCCTTTGTACATCTTGAGGAGATATGTTAAGCTTTTGGTTCTATGGTTGAACCAATTATTTTTACAAATCAATGAGTTTGGTAGCAACCTCTTTAGTGTGATTTTGAACCATAAATACTCCTTAGGATTCCATGAGAAGTGGATGCAAATTTAACAAGAGGATCAAATTGTTAAAATCAGAGTAGTGCAATGTTGAACCCGATGGTACTTTAATGAGACTAACCTGGAATCCTAAAATCATTTTTAATTCTATATTGTCAACATTATCCAAGAAAATGTTTCAGAAGTTCGGATTGATTTTCCTATTAGTGATTCTCAAGAGATCACTTGCACTAGTGTTCAACACAACTACATTATGATTAAATGATGCTACAAACCTTGGGACCTAGGAATTTCTATAAGGGATATATTGAATGACATGGAATGGCTTCATGTGTGAGGGAGTTGAAAAATCTTGTGAGTTCAATAGCAACAACATGAAGCAATGGATATATTTTGGGATGTTCTACAAACTTATTTGGGACCTTGGTATCGACATGAAGATCTAAAATTTCTTATGGGAAGTAAATTTTCGGGAAGGGGAGACTGTAATAACCCCTCATGAATTAACCAAAAAGCATAATTTGATTTATGGAAATTAACTGATCAAATCCATGACAACAATAAATTGTGGAAGGATTCAACACCTATATTTATGGAAGATTAAGGTTTTTAAGAACAATAATAAATGATTAAAAAATAAACAAACTCCAAAAATGATGTTCATTTAAGTGCAACAATTATTCAAAACAAAAATCCAATGATTAAGTGCTTCAAAGAGCAACATTTATCATTAATTTTTATATTAGTGGCTAAGGAGAATAAGAGGAAACAATTAAAGTGTATAGTAAGTTAATGGTGCACATATATAGAGTGTTGCTTTACAATCAAAAGACAATCAAAGTTAATTATTAATCAAAGTTCATTATCAATATGTAGTTCAAAAACGTGTACATGTAACATATACTGATTAAATTCCATTATTTGATTATATTCATCAATATTTCTTCTCTTAATTAAATAAATTAGTTATCTAATTAAGTCATTCTTTCTCGATAATTAAATCAACTCATTTGATCTATCCCCATTTAATTAAATAATTAACTTTATTTGGTTAAATCTCTAACGTCTATCTATTAAATTAAATAAATTAAAATGTTATTTAGTTTAATCTAGCATCATCTCTGATAATTAAATAAATCATAAATCCTTATTTAATTGATCCCTTATCACATTCTTCTCATATTTGATTTAAATAAATCCACAAAGTCAAGTCAAATCGGTCACATCATTTAATCCCTTCATTAAATTAATTAACCTTGATTAATTTAATCTCTTCTCATGTCCCATCCTCTAGCTTTTCCCATTTGCACATGAAAATAGATTTAATTGATTTATTAAATCTCTATTTTCTTCATCAAGGCATCTTTCAAGGAATATTTTCCAAGTTTGAATTCAAAATCCAAGTGGGATTAAGTCCTTCCAACAAGGAATTTACTCCATCTTACATATCCTTTGCCTTGAGCCAGGTGGAATTCAATGCATTCTTCCTTCCTTCTTGCATGTCATTTCAACATATTCAAAATTCAAATATATGCATTTATTGACACATTCTTCAAAACTTGCACGTCCTCCATCCATTCACAAGTGGACAAGTGGCACTTTTGCATTGGCTAATTCTTAGTCCCACATTGCTCTATTTTGATCATCTCCTCAACTTAACATTCTATAAATATGAGGGTAATCTCCTCATTTGATCATCCACACTTTGAGTAAACTTACTATGCTCAAATCATTAACAATTCTCATCCATTTTCATTGAGTTCATAGCTAGGTTATGCAGATTTTTCTATTGGAGCACTCATCAAGCATCAACAAAGTGGATCAATTATCATCACACATCAATCTTGCATCATAGGAATTGGGAAAGGGCCAATTTTCACATCAAATTGGCACCAATTCCCCCATGGGATCAAGAGTTTGCTTGTTTAACTAGGATTCAATCCCTCTTTTATTGCTATTTCATTGTGTTCTTCATTCTTCTTTCCTATTTTAAACTTTGCTAATTGATTTCATGGGGAATCCTTGTTCTTGCTTGCATTTCACCTTCTAATGTTTTTGTTCATTTTTTTTTATAGCTATTAGGATTGGGGTTCAACATTTTGGCACTAGAAGGAGGGAAATCTAACATTCTAATCACGTTTTTGTTTTCCTATAGGAAAAATCCACCGGTGGAAGCTCAACATAACTGTTCAACACTATTGGTTTTCCAGCGTCGCTATATTGGACCGCTGAAAAAATCAAACTATGCTGTTGAAGTCTTCCTACCCAAAAATTTGAATTCCAAACCGTGTTGCTAGAACCTATTTGACCCAAACTACACCATTGGACAAAAGTGTGACACATTCATGTTCACTGGCCTGACTGCAGAGCAATGTTGATTGTCAAGCGATGCCATACAACACTGTTGGAGAAATCAAATTGTGATGCCTTCGTGGATTGCACCGCTAGAGGGGAGTATGAAGTAAATTTTGATTTATAGCACGTGCTTTTTATTAAATTTTAGTTCTTTTTTCTTTTTTTTGTCCTTTTGGCCTCTATTTTTGCAGAATATCACTGATTTTTCTTGTAGGTTGGATTGATCAAAGACCAAGAGGAAGAAAAGCATGATGATGTCATCTCACCAAAAAATGTTTTTTTAAACGCTCTAGTGTTTGTTTAACACTCTTGGAGGATTCATTATTCCTCTTAAGGAAAATTCGTCATCTTTTATGCTTAGGATCCACTAATTTCATTTGGGATTTAAAAAGAACTTTTGAATTCTTGTTACAAAAGACTTAAAAATAACATTAGGATTCAAATCTACTAGATTTTGTTTTGGGATTAAAAATTGAACAAGGAAAATTGTCACACTTACTTTGGTGCTTTTAAGACAAACTCACTTTTTCTTTAAGGATTTAAAATAAACAAGTGTTTTCCTTGTTTTGTAATTACGTACACAAAGTAATATCATCAAAAGACATATGCACTTCTCTCGTGCCTCATATCGATCTTGAGAATCAAAAGGATTTTGGTGACATTAAGTTGCATAAATAATTTCCCATACACACTTCAATTTGGGTTTAAAATTGAACAAAACATTGTGTGAGTGTGAATAAAATTATTGCATGTGTTCTCCCTTTGTTTCTAAACAAAAGTTGATCGAACTATGAATATGTTTATTCACTTTTAATTATCTTAGAGGGCCTGCCTTGGGGAAAAAGTACTCACCCAAGGGAATGACTCAACCAGTAACACTCTAAACCTGAGAGTAATTCCAGCCAGGATATAAATGTGGGTATTGGAAGAAATGCCAATATCACACAGCTGACTCTGACGAGAAGGGAAACAATGGTCTCTCGCCACATAGGGTCAACTCCTAAGAATGAAAAGCCCTAATTAAGACCCATGTTTTAGAATTTCCAAAATGCTCAATCTATTTGTTGGTGCAAGAATGGTCTTTTGAAGCTGCCCCACACTTTTACGATCTTTAGTAGAAATGGAAAGCATGCCATTGGAGTTTCATGGGTGTTGATGCTTGGCTGCCCTGTATAAATGAGTGTTGTGGAGGGGAGCCAATGGGGTCAAGCATCTAACCATTCACTAAAGATAAGCGTAGCTAGACTTGTCCAAGTGGGGACTCAACAAATACTATCTTCCATATCCACAAGATTGTACTTGTTCTTGGTTACAAAATGCTTTTCTTGTTCGAAAAAAATTGAAAACAAACATTTAACATCATCATCAAAATTTCAAACCCTTTAGGAGGAAAATATAATTGACCAAATTCTCGTGTTATTGCTTGCCCTTGGGATTTCATCCTTAGAGGTTTCTAAGCATTTGAATTTACATCTCAATTTTCCCACTAAAGTTAAACAATAGGTAACCCTTGCCTTAATTTCATCAAATTTTTGCATAATATACCTTGTGAAATGAGAAGAAGTTGAGACATTGGACATCTGGTTTGAAAACCTAATCAAGAAATGCTTGTGGTAAAACAAAGTCATTAAGCAAAGATTAAAAAAAAATTGGACCCCACACATGTGTCTCCAATGATTTCACGCATGATCAAGATTAAGAAACCAAAGGTAAAATCCGTTAGTCTAAAAGCCCATCAAAACTGTCTCTCAACGCTATACGAATTCAGAAAAAGATTTCTTTTCAACTTTTACAGAAAGGCTTCAAGAAACAATACTGGTTTGTACTCATTCTATTATTGCCAAAATTCAAATCTTTTTAGAGAATTTGAACATCTTGTTTAGAGTATCGCATGTTCTTCAATACCGAGGTCTAGTAAACAAAGTATCTTTTTAGGTGCATCCTAGGATCAAAATAAAAACTTCATCCATCCTTGAACATCAAAATCAAAATCATCTCATCAACAACTCTTCGAAAATATTGGAAAAATCCTTTATGCTTAAACTTTGGGAAAATCATTTTGTGTGACTGAATGTGTGTAGATGCATCCTTCTCCCCACATTTGATCAAATTATCAAAAATTGTGAAAAAATTCATCCCTTGATAACATCCAACATATTGGGATTTAGGAGTTCATTATCAAAATCATCTTGTTTGAATAGGAGTGTTTAGATGAATCCTTCTTCTCACACCTAGACAAATTATCATCTAGTGAACAATTTAAACTCTAGGACAACATCCAACCACTTAGAGTTTATGAGTTCACCAAAATACAAATCCAAAACAAAATCAATCCTAAATAAAATTCCTAAAGTTTAACATACCCTTCAAGATTTTCAAGAGTTCCAAATCACCCATCAAACAATCATCTTGCATCCATATCATTATCATCCTTTGATCTTTGGAAGACAACCTAAAAAGTTTCCTTTTTTGTACCTAGAAAGATATATCAATCCAAAGGATTAGAGATTCATCTCCTATATTCTTCAAAATCAATCCCTATTTTATGGTGCAAACTAGGTCTCAACAAAAGAAGAACATGGAAGTCGACAAATAAACACCTGCTTCAAGTGACCTAAGCCAAAAAACTCCGAAATGAATCATATTGAATCAAATAATCCTATAACTAACTTTCCCCCATCATCACAAAATCCACAAGGGGAAATTAAAGGAGAGGATCTTACCTTTGGGATGTCACATGAGGAAATCAATGAAATGCTTCACAACCCATAAAATCATAAAATTATCAATATCATGATGAGACTCAACCCTTCATTATACATGCTCGAATTAGAAAAACAAGGGGCTAAAATCCATTTTGATTTCAACGTGATTACTATCGTGGAGACATCTTCTAGGATCACACCCCCAATATCATCCACCATCCCCATCTCATCTACACCCCCATCCCAAAATATCACTCAAAACATACCGCAAATCATATCTTTTGCTCCAACTCAACCTAACATTAATAAGGGAAATGCATTTCTTAATGCTATTCAAACACACCATCTTGTCAATAATCAAAACTTGGATGCAAACACCATTTTGGGGAAGAACGTACCCCTAAATCTATTACATACGTATGTACCTCTAACCTTTCATGATCCAAATGACCCATCATCATCATCATTTTGTTCAACACCCCAAATTTCTCTCCCCATAACCTCACAAGGAGAGGAGGACATATTCAGACTGGGGGGCATTTTTGAAACTATGCCATTTTCCCAAGAGATCACACCCCTCACATTTCTACCACTTCTACCATTACCATCATCATCCACACCACTCCTTGGCTTAGGGATTCCCCCATTACCAAATATCAATCAAACCAACATCTCGAATATCAATCAAAACATCACGCCAAACTTTCAGAACTTGTGATCGATATCACAACAATAGATGATAACTACACAAGAAATCACAACATCATCAACCACCCCCATAATATCTCAAAACATGGTCTCTCAAGGACCAATCACATCAATCACACCACCTACCATTCAAACTTCAAACATCAACACAACGGCACCTCTCACCACTACAATAAGCACCATTCTGAATCCACCACCTCCCCCACCACCACCAAGCTCTAAAATATCAAGCCAATACAACATGGAATTGCAAGCAACTTAGCAAGCTACCTATCAAAAGGGATTCCTGCAAGTGCAAAAACAAAAAGCTATGCAACTAGCTAATCAGCAAGCCACTCAAGCAGCACAAGCTACCCAAGCAGCCCAAGCCACATAGTAGGCTGCACAAGCCCAAGCATTCTTACAACAACAAGAAGAAGCCACACAAGCACAAGCACAAAAAAAGGCAACACAATTACAAGCATATTAGAAAGCAATAAAACAATATCAAGAGCAACAAGAAGAAACTGAATTGGAAACACAACAAAAAGTGTTGTGGGAACAACAAGTGTTGTTGGAACAAAAACAAGCACAATAGTAGGCTCAACAATAGGCAATCCTAGCACAACAACAAAAATACCAACAACAAGCATTGTTCATACAACAACAAGTGCAAGCATACATGGCTTGAAAAAATGTACAAATTCCATCAAAGAACAAAACAACCAACCCACCCATCCAACCCACAATTGAAACACCCTAGAATACCTTCATCCCACCACCTGATCCACAAAATGGCATAAAAACACAAATGAGGTTGCTTTCACAACAAGTGCTTGATCTTTAATCAGGGAAAACCATAAAAACACCAAGCAACTTGTGTCCCTATCCATTTGAAAGGAGCCTTGTGATGAAACAATTCCTGAAGGGATTTGAGATCCCCAAGTTTGAAAAATATTGTGGGACGAGAAACCCTGAAGATCACATTAGGGAATTCCAGGTTCATTGCATGGAAGTCGCATATGATGAAATCTATCTGATGCAGCTATTTCCTAGGAGTTTGGCTGGCCACGCTATGGAATGGTTCTCTTGCCTACCTACAAGCATGAAAAAATTCCAATAAATTATAGATGCATTCATTAAAAACTACACATGCAATATCACAATGGATGTCAGTCTAGAAGAACTCTGAACTCTAAAACAAGGTAAGAATGAATCATTCGCTTCATTCCTACAACGATGGTGATCCAAGGCCAATCAGAGTAAATGGGTCATTCCCAAGGAGCAACAAGTATGCACCATCATATCCAACCTTGACGACCTCTTGGCATTCCATCTTAAGGTACAAGGGATTACCATGTATGACCAGTTGATCTCCAAGGCACTCAACATCGAATGAGCCATTATGACACAACTCTCAAGATCAACTTCATACCCCAAAAAACAAAACAACCACCCACCCACCAATTATAATGAAAAACATCGCACATGGGAAAGGAAAAAAAATGTTACCAATGATGGTGTTGTCGATGCCAAAGTGGTCATCAGTGCACCTCACAAAAATACACCCACACCACAAATCCAAATCCAACACAAAAACAATCATCAAGCAACACAACCAAAAAAAATTCAAGCAATTAATAATGTCAATGATAAAAAGGGAGCACCTCAACGAAACAAGAACTACCCCAAGTGAAAATACACCGCTCTGGGGAACCACTTGAAGTCATCATGAAGAAGTTGATAAACGAAAAAAATCATTAAGGCTCCCACCTTTGAGAATTACAAAGAACCAGATGTGAAACCTCCTTGGTATAATGAGAATCAACTCTATGACTTCCATAAAATCAAAGGTAATACCATGAATATTTTTATGAGGTTAAAAAATATAGTTCAAGATCTCATCGATCAAAGAATTATAAATGTAGAACAACCAACAGGAAACCAAAACCTTAAGATATACATGAATCTGATGCCTAACGATGGTAATAAGGGGAATAATAACACAGATAAGGGGAAAGAAACCTTCAAGAATTTAATTCATGTGTATGACCATTATGTTGCATCTCTGGATGACTATTGTGCTACCATCACCATCAGAGGAGCCCATGCCGATTGTGGAGTCACCACAAGAGGCGACAAAGTTACCATCACAGTATCATCCTAGCCAAATAGAGTCCCTGCACCTAAATCTATCCCTAATCAGCTCAAAATAATGCCAGCGCAAATTTCCATCACGGAGTTACTAAAAATATCATCTGCCCATAAGAAAATACTTGAGGAAGCATTGGCTTCATCCACTATCCCCGTAGATCTTGATGCGGAAAAATTCCAAGCTATGGTTGGAAATATCATTACACTAAATATCCTCACATTCTCCCACCAAGATTTTCCTGCCCAACCATCTCATAACTATGCACTCCACTTAGAAGTCCTAGTAACAAAAATCAAAGTCAAAAGGGTCTTGGTGGATGGAGGTGCGAGCTTGAATATTTGTTCTCTCAAGCTCATCAAACAATTAAAAATCTTAGAGGATTCTATCGACAAAGGAAAGGGTATCACAATAAGAGCATATGATGATCAAGAAAGAGTGTCCTAGGGCATAATCAAAATCCCTATTCAGGTAGGGACAACCATCATGGAAAACACTTGTTAGGTCCTAGACCTCAACTTGCCATATAACATCCTCCTAGGACGTCCATGGATTCATGCAATGCAATCCAGTAGCGTCAAATTTCCATCAATGTGTCAAATTCACATTTCAAGGACAAGAAGTCACTGTCCATGGAGATCCTGAACCATTTTCCTACTGCAAAAGCCTCGAGGAAAAGTACTATAAAATCCCCCAAGTACCAAAAAATGATGAGGGCCCATTTACACCATACATTGATCCCACCACTCTCGCTTCCACTTTTGTGAAAGAGACACCCACCACTCCTGCCATTCCCACCATCTCTAACATTAAGGTCATCATCCAAGATAACAGTTGTGGAAACTACATGATCCCTAAAAAAGATTTGGTGGTAGGAGAGTTACCAAAATCTCCTAGATCACAGGGACGTCCGCAAGTAAATGAGGCCTCCACATCTCCTGAAGACTATCCCAAATTTACAAGTTGGGGAGACCTTGGCCAAGAGGTTATTGAGGTAGATCCATCTCATCTCTTATACCAAGATGAGAGACCAACAACCGATTTACCAATGGATGACAGAAGCAAGGGTCTCCAAATGATGCTCGTAATGGGATATGATAGAAATCAAAGACTTGGGAAAAACAATAATGGGCTTATAATACCTATCATGCCAAAGAAATGAATGGGAATTCTTGGCCTCAAATGTACCCCCCTGAGTATAACCATACGTGGCTGAGGTCCTCCAGTTAGAAAGGTCAAAAAATCCTCCTCAACAAACTGTAGCTAAACTGTGCTTACCAGTATTTACAAGATGTGTCATAGATAACTTCTCATTTGACATAATTGACGTCTGTAGTAGTAGTGATGACAATGATCCCATGACCAACTTACCTAGGCTATTTGAGGATACCACTCTTTTCATGATTAGCACCCTATCTTTTGAATCAGACCATCAAAATCATGAAATCTGCCTAGTATACCCCCAACTCATTGACTATGACCAATGAGGAGCACCAATTCTTGATACATTAAAAAATGATGAGGTGCTCTCAAAATTCATGGGACTGTGGGATAACATTCCATGTGGAGATCACAAAGCAAGGTTCATAATTGAGCTAGATAGACATGCCTATTATGGGGAAACAATTGAATCCCTTAGTCACAAAAGTGAAAAGTTGAGAATAATATCTAAGTCCTTGAGTGAAAACCACACTATGGCACTCTCTGACTAGAAAAAAGTAAAAATAAAGGATGCATCCAATGGTGAAAACCTGTCTAAGGAACCCGAGGATGGGAGATTCAATCTTTCTTTCAGAGCTCTTCATCAAGAAAAATTAGCAGTCTTGGTAGAAAAATGTAATCCGGTCAATCTAGGAACAAAGGAAACCCCACACATCACATTCTATGCAGAATCATTACTATTAGAGGAACAAGAGCTCCTAGCATCCTTCCTAAGAGAGAGACAGATAAAATTTGCATGGAGCTATGTTGACATGCTAGGGATTGATCCAGAAATCATGGTTCACCACTTAGCAATATACCCAAAAGCAAAGCCTGTTAAACAAAAACTCATGAAAATGTACTCTTAGATTGCCCTGCTAGTAAAAATGGAATTAAAAAAGCTATTAGATGCAAGATTCATTCAACTGATAGATTATCCAGAATGGGTGTCAAACTTGGTGCATGTCTAAAAACCCAATGGGGGCATCCGAATCTACACAAACTTTAGAGACTTGAACAAAGCATGTTTGAAAGATGATTTCCCATTGCCCAATATTTACATGATCGTAGACATAATGACGGGACATGAAATACTTTCCTTGATGGATGGTTTTTCAGCCGATTATAACCAGATAATGATTTCCAAAGAAGACCAACACAAAATGACCTTCACTTTTCCATGGGGAACTTACTGTTGGAATATGATGTCATTCCGCTTGAATAATGCAAGAGCAACATACCAAAGGGCCATGACGTTAATCTTCCATGACGTGATTCACAAAACTGTTGAAGATTATGTTGAAAAAATTCTAGCCAAATCCAAAAGGAGAAAGGATCACATAGCAACCCTAAGTGCCATTTTTGACAAGTTGGTGGAGTACAAGGTTAGATTAAACCCAAAGAAGTGTCTTCAGCATACAATTAAGAAAGCTGCTAGGATACATAGTTTTAGTGAGAGGTATTGAGGTAGATCCAAAAAAATTAAAAGCAATCCTTGAGATGGAGGCACCAAAAACATTAAAGCAATTGAAAGGTCTCCAACACAGGCTTCAATCCATTCGAAGGTTCATAGCACAACTGGCAGACAAACAAAACCCATACTCCCACATACTTCATAAGGGAGTAGTGTAAAAATGGGATAACAAGTGTGAAGAGGCATTCAATAAAATCAAAGAAATTTATTGACACCACTGGTCCTAATGCCACCAATCCCAAGAAAGCCATTAATTCTCTATGTGTCAGCAACAGTAGCAGCCCTTGGAGCTCTCCTAGCTTAGCATGACAGAAATGGAATAGAAAGGGAAATCTATTCCATCAGCAGAACAATGGTTGGGCATGAGTTAAATTACTCATTCATTGAGAAAGCATGTCTAGCAGTAGTGTTTGCATCACATAAATGTTATCTATCTGAAGTTGCACCCTATTGAACCTGATGTTCAACACCTTAGTGTAACACGAGAAGACCTCTAAAGCTGTGGGTCACTTGTAGACAGAGGTCAACCTCCAGAGAAGGCCGACTTCCTTTGGTATCACCTAGACTACTGATTCTGTAAAGGGAAAGGGGGATGGAGAATACATAAAAATTAAACTAACTCTATGGTGATACACTGAATTTATAAGAGCAAAGGGATAATTAGGTTACACTTGAACACTGACAATGACCATAAGATTACACATCAAATTATGTAAGCCTGTCATTAATACCTCACAAACAGATTTGATTCACATATTTTCAAGGAAGGAAAAGACTTTCTCAGACTAGAATCCATGTGAAGTTATAAAAAAAATAGTTTGTGATTCATAAAATTATGCTTTTTTGAAAAGGAAAGCATAAAACACAAGAAAAAGTTGTAAAGGAATGAAAGAAATTCACAAAATAAATTGATCATGAACTTGAAATGCACAACACTTCCAGAGAACAAGATGGTAATTTGAATCATCCACAATGATAAAGGTAAAATATTTATATTATGCTCTAGATTGAGTTACAAAAGTTTGCTAATCTAAGAGAGGGCTGCAAAAAAGAGTCACAGACTTCAGAAAAACAACAGGAGAACCCCTTTACAAGAAGGAAAAAATTCCTTATATACAAAAAGTGTGTCGCCCCCCTTAGGGCTTATAAAATATTAGACTTCATAAAAATATCCCCTTAGATCTTTTTAATGGAGTTAATGCTATGTTCAACTGCATCCCTACTGTCCATGTCAGCATGAAAGATCGCCCTTAGGAGGAGCCTTCTTATCTTTTGCAGCTACAACATTTACTTCTGCTCCTTGTGTCCACCTTTGAATCTTGTGTTGAAGAGCTGCATTGAATGCCCCCCTCATTATAGACCCTGTACACTTCGCTCCTCATCCTATTAATCTTCTTTTCCCTGGTCTAATTATCACAGTTCACCTTCATCCCTGTCTGATTGGTTGACCATACGCCACATGAGATCGCTGACAGTCAAAAGCTCGCTCAATCAGAAACGCATCTCGACAAGACATTGGAAGTGTCTCGTCGATGCGGCTACACTCCTCTGTAGCTATCGGCATAATGCATGACACTGGAGAAGAGCTTATAGCAAGCCCAAAAAGTCATATTGATGCTTGCCATCTTTTCGCCTAATCACTCACATTTGGCAAGAGCTTACTTGGTCGGCAGGACGTCATACTGATACCTATGAGTTATATCGCTGCACTAGATATTGTTGTGACCCTCATTCTATTGGGAAGACATCCTATCCAAGCTCAAATCCTTCGTTAAGACCCTATTGGGTTGGAAAGAATCTCAGCGAGGCCTCCCTGTTTTGGCGAGAGCTCCTTTCATTTTGTTTCGGCAAGACAAACCTTTATCGCCAAGAGGTCATAGTGGGCTCACCGAGTCACACCGGTACCCTTTTCATTGGAAAATCCATCGCTGTTGGCTAGAGATTACGCATTCGGGAAGACCTCCTAGTGAACCCCTTATCTCTCGGCGAACACATCCATGTTGGCAAGACTCTGTCGGGTTGGTGAGACCTTATGGCAATGTTGGATCTTTCTCCCCGAGCTGGTTATACTTCGGCAAGACCTTGCTTGGTTGGTGGGACATCTTCCTGAAACTACCTTCCTCCACTATGACCCCCCTTTCTGTCGGTGAGACATCTTCTCGAACCCACTATCCTTTGGCAATCTCATTTTATTTTGAGGAGACGAGCTTCGTTGACTGAGACCTTTCGCCGAATGTAAATTCTTACACCGAAGGCATTTGACTTCAACAAGACCTTCATGTGTCGGTGAGACGTTTTCCCTCAAGCAAAACACTATACCGAAGGTACTCCTTTCGCTGAGACATTTTGGAGTCAGCCTGACATTTCGGTGAAAGCATTCATTCTCCCTGAAGGCACATCCTATTGGTGAGACAACTCCTAGTCGCCGAGACCTTTCGTCGAAGTCTCTTCTTTTCACTGAGGGCTCTTTTTACTTCGGGGAGACCTCCGTCGGTCGGGGAGACATTATGCAAATCCTTCATCTCTCTGCGAGACCACCTCCATTCATCGAGACATCATGCCGAAGGAAAAACCTTATGATGATGACGAAACCCTCCTTTGGTGAGACTTTGTATGATAGCCAAGAGCTCCTTTCAAAAGCAAACCGTCTCCCCTGGCACCAATCTAGTGAATAAATGTCTGTGTGACTCCCGCTGGTCGGGAAGACCTCACAACGAGCGGCAAGGCCTCATGGCGAAATAATTCTGCTTCGATGAGACCTTTAGTAGTTGGCCAAACCCTTTGGCGAGGACATAACCTTATGCCGAGAGCTCCCCGATGAACAATTGTCAGTGTGACCCTTTTCAAGCGGAGAGACACATGAAGACTCCTGGCGACCCAAAAGTCCTGGCGAATGGCTTATTCAACCACATAGGATGCACTGCTAGTCGGCGAGACAATAGGAAGGTCTTGCTGACTTCCTTCTTTGGTGATTTTTGTGCCAAAATGATTGAGGCAGACTCTTCAAATGAGCTCCTTGTGAAATTTCATCAGATGCAGGACCTAACCTTTGATGCAAATGTTATCAAACGACCCTTATGAACCTCTGAAACATAGATTTCCTACTTGATTGAGCCTGTAGGTGAAAATTGGGCAACATTTCTAGCGACCTCAGCTGGATGTTTTCCTGTTGAACATGGAAACCAGTAGCCAAAGCTTGTCCATTGGGAATGGAGTCGTTAGGAAGCTCAGAAAAATTAAAATGTCAGCTTCACACATAGCTCAAATGCGTCAATAAGTTATAGATCCTAGAAGGATGCCCAAGACAAAAGAAACAAGAGAAACTAAAAGGAAATATATACTATGGTGGCACAACAGTTAGGAAATGGAAAAAAACTAAACTAAAGAGCGGAAGCACTTATTGGAAACAAAACCCTAACCCAATATGTACAATGGAGGAGCCTGTCAGACCTCAAAACAAGGCTTGAGGTGTATCCCATTGACTAGGATAGGAAGCACTTCACCCTTAGTTGTGGCCAATTGGTAAGTGTTGTGTTCTTTGTAGTCTTTGATAACAAATGGACCCATCCACATGTTGTCAAACTTGGTGTGCTGGCCTGACCTGCTTTTCAGAACATCCCATTTGAGAACAATATCACCTTCCTTAAAATATTTTGCTATAGATTTTTGTCAAATGTCCTCTTTGTTTGGAGCTGATGATACTCCAAAGCTTTCATTGCTCTGTCCCTTGATTCTTCGAGCTCCATGAGCTCTGCATACCTCACAAACATTGGGTCCTATCCCTCAAACATCTCCAACTGGTGAACAATGTCTAGAGCTGGAAGCTCAGTAGATAGAGGTTATATGGCCTCTTTTCCATAAACTAACATGTATGGTGAATTACCAATAGATCACTTAGGAGTCACTATGTCTGCCCAAAGTGCATGCTTTGAATTAATGTGCCGGGTTTATCCTCCATTGTTCTCTTAATAATCCTAATGATATTTTTATTTGTGCTTTCAGCTAAACCATTACCCTGAGGGTAATAATTTGAAGATGTATTCAAATGAATGCCATGTTTAACAACCCAATCACTTAATCTTAATCCCACAAATGCAAGAGCGTTATCAGATATGATAGAGTCAGGTACTCCAAATCTGGTTACTATATCCTCATAAAAGCTCAAAACTGAAGACTCTTTTGCTTCTTTTAGAGCTATTGCTTCTATCCATCGTGTGAAGTAGTTTGTAGTAGTGAGCACCCACTTGTGACCAGTACTAGAGGGTGGATTAATTGGCCCAATAAAGTCGATGCCCCATCTCATAAAGGGATGTTCCACCTGAATTGGATGTAAAGGCATAACAGGCAGCTTTTCTTTTCCCGCAAATAAAGCACATTTGATACACTTCCTTGACCATGCATAGACATCCTTAAAAAAGTTGGGCTAGTAATAACCAGCTCTCATGATATTCCATGCAATATTTCTTGGAGAAAAATGGCCTCCTATAGCCCCATCATGAAACTCATGAAGTATCTTCTCAACCCGATCACTATGAATGCATCTTAATAGAACACCATTTAGATCCTTTTTGAAAAGAATATTATCTACCAGCACATATGGTATAGATTGGAGTCTAAAGTATCTTCGTTTAGCTCTATCTAAACCTGGTGGATGCTCACCAGTTTGTAAAAAATGGGTCATGTTTTGAGCTCAACTTGTTGTTACCACATGTACATCATCTTGAGCACCCTGAGACTCATTTGTATTAGTAAAAAAAACATCCTTTTCTAATTCATTTTCATTGATTGACCCTGTAGCAAGTTGTTCACAGAGACCTTTACCTCTAATCAGTTTGGTAATCTTGATATCCACATCATATTCCATAACCTTAGTGATCCACCCTGCTCTTTTCTCATTCAAATCTTTACTCAACAAAAATTCCTTGACACTTGAATGTGCAATCAAAATATGAATCTTATTCTTTGAAACTAGAGGCTTAAACTTCTTTAGGCTTCTGATCATAGTGAGAACATGTTTCTCAACAAAAGTATACCTCTCTTCATAATCAACAAGTACTTGACTAAAGAAAGCTATGGGCTATTCTAGGTTATCACTATTTTTCTGTACCAGCATAGTAGAGATTGAACCAGCACTGCCAAAAGCATACAAAAATAAGTCTTTAGAGAAATCTAGATTTACCAGTGTTGGAGCTAATGCTAAAACTTCCTTGATTTCTTCAAAACTACATTTTTCTTCTCCAGTCCAATTGAAAACTGCATTCTTTTTAAGCATGGCAGTCAAGGGTTGTAGTAGATTTGCAACATTAGGGATGAACCTTCTCAAAAAGTTGATTTGGCCCAAAAAGCTCTGTAGAACCTTCTTGTGATTGGGTAATGGCAACTCAAGTATGGCTTTGACTCTTTCAGGATCAATAGTAATTCCCTGCTTTGACACTATGTGTCCTAATAATTTCCCTTTATGAACAACAAAGATACTCTTTTTCAGATTGAGAGAAATACCAAACTCTTTGCATTTTTCAAAAACTTGTTTGAGATGTGACAAATGTTCATTTGCATTTTTTGAATACACAGTTATGTCATCTAGATAAATCAATAGAAATTTCTGAATTAAAATTTGAAATTCCATGTCCATGGCACGTTGAAAGGTGGCACCAGCGTTGGATAAACCAAAAGGCATTCTCTTGTAGGCCATAGTGCCCCATTTTGTTGTGAATGCTGTTTTATATTGATCTTCCTCTTTGACTAGAATTTGGTTATAACCAGAATATCCATCTAGAAGAGAAAACCTTTTTGAGCTAGCAACAACTTGGAGGATTTGTTCCATAGACGGTAAGGGGTAATGATCTTTCAGAGATGCTCTGTTAAGGTCTCTAAAATCTACACACAATCTTATCTCACCGCTCTTTTTTCTAACTGGAACAAGGTTAGAAACCTAGGATGTGTGTTTGATTGGAAACACAATGCCCCCTTCTACCAACTTGGTCAACTCTTTGATCATCAAGGGTTCAAGCTTGGGGTTCAATGGTCTTTGTTTTTGTCTAACCGGCTTGGCATTAGGTTCTAACTCAATTGTATGTTGTGCAATATGGGGATCAAAACCTCTTAAATCAAAATATTGCCAAGCAAAAACATCATGATACTCTTGGCATAAAACAATGAAAGCTCTCTTATCCTCAGCTGAACAAATTTTACCTAATTTGAGAAGCTTACCCTTAAAGATTTCAACTTCCTCATAATGATCTTCTTTCACTTGAATGCCAACTTTGATTTTTTTAAGTTGATCATCAGAATTGAATATAGACTCCAAGGTAACTAGCCCTTTGGGAAGTTTATTGGTCTTCAACTATATCACTTGATCATCATATTGTTGTTTAATATTTTCCTGGTTTACTACAGAGAATTGATCTTCTTGGAGCAGAAAGGTCAGTATCTGTTCATCACTTTCAAATACCTGCCAGTTAACATTGTTATCAGGAATTGATGGCTTGATAACGACCTTAAGATACTGTTGTATTTTGTCCTTTTTAATATCACCTGGGATATCAAACTGTGCCCCAATTGCTGCAAGTCTATCAACATGCTTATTCTGATTTCATGGAATATAAATAAGATTGAAGGCACTAAATTCTTCAATTATGTTCCATACTTTGTTTCTATATGACTTCAGAGCATCATTTTTGGCAACATTCAACATCCTAATCCAATTAACTATCACTTCAATGTCTCCATAGACCTTCAAACAATCAATCCCTCTTTTCCTTGCCCACTTAAGGCCTTGGATGAGTCCTTCATACTCAGCTGTGTTGTTAGAACATGCAAAAGCAAAAAGAAAAGATGAAAAGTACTTATCACCTTGTGGAGAAATCAACATTGCACCTCCACCTACTCCATTCTTGCTCTTGGAACCATCAAAGAATTTTTTCCAAAGTCCACCTTGTTGTTGTAGTAGCTGACCTGAATCCTTTTCAAGGTTTGGAATCTCGACATCAGGCTCAAGTATGACATAGTTACCCATACCGGTATCTTGAATAAGGCCTTTAGGATTTTCCAACACATTTTCAACTTCCCATTCATGAAACAACACATCAAGAATAGCTCCTAATCGAAGCTCTTGAGTGACAACCAACTCACTGTCAGTAAAAACGACACAATTTGTGTCTAGAGCAATCAGAGCAGCATTGATGGGACTTGGGTTATATGGGTCAATGTGATCTTTAGCCAACCTCTCAGATTTAATGGTAACCTTGGTTCCATATCTTGTTCTAAATAGCATATGTGACCAATCAGCTGACACATAACCCCCTATCTTGGTTGTAAAGTCTCTTGAGAGGCACAAGGAAAAGAAAGGTGCGAGATCTATGACACATATGTCTTGGGGAATAGAAAAAATAGGACAAGCATGGAGGGTGAGATTCAAATATTTAATGATGCCCAATGTAATAACATAAGTGCCATCCAATTGAATCACTCATTTCTCTAAAGGCTAATACTTTAGTCCAAGCTTGTTAGCAATCTGTTTTGGCATTACAAAGCTACTAGCTCCACTATCTACCATACAGTTATGGACCAACTTATCACCTATGATTACTGACACATAGAAAGGAGGTGGTTTAACTTCTTTTCCCATCTCTTGATTGGGTTGTCTATCATTTCCTTGAGTATCATTTCTCAACACAGTGCTAACTTGACCTATTGGAGATTTAGACTCATCTGACACCTTAAGGTTTAATAAAGCTGAGCATAAAATATCCTTTTGACCTGGGATGACTAATGAATCCCACATAGACATTGTTACATTTGTCTTTTTCATACTATCCAGAATGTTGAAGGGTACAACTAGGTTTAATTTATGATGTACCTTTACACCAACATGATTAGATTGCAAGTGTGGTTGCTCTTTAACTGGGAGTTGCTGATATCTTTGCCAAACATGAGTCGCTTGAGATGTAGATGGTTCTGCATCTACTGATTTTCCTTTATCAGTTGCTTGATCAAGCTCCAAAGCTCTTTTCTTTGCTCTTGTGTTAGCTGCAACTGGAGAACTATCCGCATTCAATCCACAAAATTCCTCACCTTGTCAGTTAAGTAGAGTAGTATCATTGGTAGGCTAATCTTGGAATTGTGGAGATGCATCATTGAATTCATTTTACTGTGAACCTGAGGTATTTTGTACCATTAGTGCTTGATTAATGAGTCCATTTGAACAAGTGGCCTGATTGTGAGGCTGGTTGCAAGGGTAACACCACTCATAATCAGCTGCCAAGTTGTTTTCAATTGGGAAAAGATCCTTAGCTGCACTAATAGGTGCTGGAGCATAGGCCTGGAAAGGTCTTGTGTTCACATTTTTCCTTGGGCCCTGGTAATTTCCTTGGTAAGCTTGTCGCTAACCTAAATTCTGTTGTTGATAAGGCCTGCTATATGATTGTTGCTTCTACAAGCTCACAAGATCGTTACCAAAAGTTTGCAATAGACTTTTGATTTCCTATAACTCATTTGGAGAGCTTGAGACAACAGCTTCTTGTGTTACAACAGCTGGAACAGGTGGCAAAGGCGCAAAAGGTGGTATCTCCAAAGGGATATTTGCATGAATCTCTAGAAATATAGGCATTGGTGGCCTAGGAGCAAGTTTACCAGCTTGTATTAGGCTGTTTTCAGCTAAGATTGCTATTTCAAATGTGTCTGGTAGAGAAACACCCCCCATTGATTGTATCATAATAGCTATGTCGCTATTAAGAGCCTTCAAGAAGTACAAAAATGCATATTCTGGAGGTGGTCTCACGATTGCAGGGTTTCTTTCCCAGGTTCTTTGAAATTTGAAATTGAAATCATTCATTTGCTCTTGAGGAGCCATCCTAAGTGTAGTCAATTATTCCAACAAGGATAAATTGTTAAACCTGTCATAAAACTGCCTGTGCAGCTTGTCACCCAACTCATCCTAGGTGGCAACTGAACCTACAACAAGACTCCTAAACCATTGTAATGCCCTTCCTTTGAAAGATGCTGCAAGTAATCTCACAACCATATCTTCTTGTATGATATGGTGAACACCACATAAGGAAGCAATGCCACTTATGTGTTCAATTGGGGTGGTATGCTCTTCCCCATTGAAAATTGGCAGAGTTTTCAGAGCTACCATTGGGATGTCATTATGTTGTAACAAATTTAATGGGCTTCCTCCATTAAATAGCACAAAAGGCTGATTTATGGGAGAAGCCATTAGAGGTGGGTTTACTTGCACTCGAGGTGGACTAGAGAATGGGATAGCAATATGGAATCTCATAGATGGAGGAGTAGACTTGGCTCTTCTAGCATAAGCAAATGTTGTTCTTGGCCTTTCTGTTACTCTGCCTTTCCTTCTTGGTGGTGACAACTACAAATACTCAAAAGGAACTAAGCTACTCCTTGTCTGAACTCTTCTCATAAATTGTAGAAGGTGTTGATTTTGAAGTTTTTTCTCTCTACAGAGCCGCCAAGTATGCGCAATTAACTTATGTAAAGTCTGGAACTCGCTGGTTGCATACTAAACCAACAACATAATATGGAAATGGTCCCACCGGGTGTGCCAGAACTATTATCTATCTAAAGTTGCACCCTGTTGAACTTGATGTTCAACACCTTAGTGTAACATGGGAAGACCTCTAAAGCTGTGGGTCACTTGTAGATAGAGGTCAACCTCCAGAGAAGGTCGGCTTCCTTTGGTATCACCTAGACTACTGATTCTGTAAAGGGAAAGGGGGAAGGAGAATACACAAAAATTAAACTAACTCTATGGTGATACACCGAATTTATAAGAGCAAAGGGATACTTAGGTTACACTTGAACACTGACAATGACCATAAGATTACACATCAAATTCTATAAGCCTGTAATTAATACCTCACAAAAAAGTTCAATTCACATATTTTCAAGGAAGGAAAAGACTTTCTCAGACTAGAATCCATGTGAAGTTATAAAAAACACAGTTTGTGATTCATACAATGATGCTTTTTTGCAAAGGAAAGCATAAAACACAAGATAAACTCGTAAAGGAATGAAAGAAATTCACAAAATAACCTGATCATGAACCTGAAATGCACAACACTTCGCAAGAACAAGATGGTAACTTGAATCATCCAAAATGATAAAGGTAAACTCTGTATATTATGCTCTGGATTGAGTTACAGAAGTTTGCTAATCTGAGAGAGGGTTGCAAAAAAGAGTCACAGAATTCAAAAAAACAATAGGAGAACCCCTTGACAAGAAGGAAAAAATTCCTTATATACAAAAAGTGTGTTGCCCCCCAAAGGGCTTACAAAATATCAGACTTCATAAAAATCTCCCCTTAGATCTTTTTAATGGAGTTAATGATGGGTTCGATTGCATCCCTGCTGTCCATGTCGGTGTGAAAGATTTCCCTTAGGAGGAGCCTTCTTATCTTTTGCAGCTACAACATTTACTTCTGCTCCTCGTGTCCACCTTTGAATCTTGTGTTGAAGATTTGTATTGCATGCCCCCCTCATTACAGACCCTGTACACATTGCTCCTCATCCTATTAACCTTCTTCTCCTTGGTCTGACTATCATGGTTTGCCTTCAGCCCTCTCTGATTGGTTGACGATATGCCACATGAGATTGCCGAGGGTGAAAAGCTCACTCAGTCAGAAATGCATCTTGGCAAGACACTGGAAGTGTCTCGTCGATGCGGCTACACCCCTCTGCAGCTATCGACATAACACATGATGCTCGGGAAGAGCTTATAGCGAGCCCAAAAAGTCATATCGATGCTTTCCATCTTTTTGCCTAGTCACTCACGTTTGGCAAGAACTTACTTGGTTGATAGGATGTCATACCGATACCTATGAGTTATATTGCTGCACCAGATATCGCCGTGACCCTCATTCTTTTGGGAAGACATCCCATCCGAGCTCGAATCCTTCGTTAAGACCCTATTAGGTCGACAAGACTCTCAGTGAGGCCTCCCTATTCCGACGAGAGCTCCTTTCATTTTGTTTCGGAAAGACAAACCTTTATTACCAAGAGGTCATAGTGGGCTCATTGAGTCACACTGATACCCTTTTCATTGGCAAATCCATCGCTGTCAGCTAGATATTACGTGTTTGGGAAGACCTAGTGAGCCCCTCATCTCTCGGTGAACACATCCATGTTGGCAAGACTCTGCCAGGTCAGTGAGACCTTATGGTGATGTTGGATCTTTCTCCCTGAGCTGGTTATACTTTGGAAAGACCTTGCTTGGTCGGTGGGACATCTTCCTGAAACTACCTTCCTTAACTGTGACCCCCCTTCTATTGGCAGGACATCTTCTCGAACCCACTATCCTTTGGCGATCTCATTTTATTTCAGGGAGACGAGCTTCATTTGCTGAAACCTTTCGCCAAATGTAAATTCTTACACCGAAGCCATTCGACTTCGGCAAGACCTTCGTGTGTTGATGAGGTGTATGCCCGCAAGAAAAATACTATACCGAAGCCACTCCTTCTTTCGCCAAGACATTTCAGAGTTTCCCAGACATTTCGATGAAAGCATTCATTCTCCGCGAAGGCACATCCTATCAGTGAGACAAATCCTATTTGCCAAGACCTTTTATCGAAGTCTCTTCTTTTCACCGAGGGCTCATTTTACTTTGGGGAGACCTCTGTCGGTCGAGGAGACATTATGGTGAATTCTTCATCTCTCGGCGAGACCACCTCCGTTCGTCGAGACATCATGCTGAAGGGAAAACCTTATGACGATGGTGAAACCCCCCTTTGGCGAGACTTTGTATGATTGCTAAGACCTCTTTTTGAAAGCAAGTTGTCTACCTTGGTGCCAACCTGGTGAATAACTGTCGGTGTGACTCCCGCCAGTCGAGAAGACCTCACAATGAGTGGCAAGGCCTCATGGCGAAAGCATTCTACTTCAGCGAGACCTTTTGTAGTCGGCCATACCCTTTGGCGAGGACATAACCTTATGCTGAGAACTCCTCGATGAACAATTGTTGGCTTGAACCTTTTCAAGTGGAGAGATACATGAAGACTCCTGGCAACCCAAAATTCTTGGCGACTGGCTTATTCAACCACATAGGTTGCACTACTAGTCGGTGAGACAAGAAGAAGGTCTTGCCGACTTCCTTCTCTAGTGATTTTTGTAGGAAGACTCTTCGAATGAGCTCCTTGTGACATGTCATCAAATACAGGACTTATCCTTCGATGCAAATGTTATCAAATGACCCTTATGAACCTCTGAAACATAGATTGCCTACCTGATTGAGCCCGTAGGTGAAAATTGGGCAACAATAAATTCAGACATTACATGTTGGCACACAAAATAAAACTCATCGCCAAAATCGTCCCTCTTAAGTACTTACTATCAAAAGCAATTCTCACTGGAAGAATGACCAAATGGGTGATGATACTATTAGAGTACGACATTGAATATGTGGAGTGGAAAGCAATGAAAGGCCAAGTCATTGTAGATCAACTTGCAGAAGCACCAATCTATTCAGAGAATCCTCTCATCTTAGAGTTTCCAGATGAATCTATTTTTAATCTCAACATAGCTGACCACTAGAAACTCTACTTTGATGGATTATACATGCAACATGGATCAAGAGTCAGTGTCTTCTTTATCACCCCATAAGGGGACTACATACCAAGGCCCTACAAACTGGTGTTTCCCTGCACCAATAACATTGTAGAATACGAGGCTTTAACCATAGGTCTCAAAATAGCAGTGCAGTGGAATATTATAGCTCTTAGAGTATACAAAGACTCTCAATTGATAATAAACTAAGTAAATGATGAGTATCAAACTAAAGACGATAAGCTCACTCCATATAAGAAGATGGTGGAGATTCTCAAAGAATCCTTCTTCAAGATTACATTTGAGTAGATACCCAGATCCAACAATAGAGGAACAAACACCATGGAAACAATTGGATCCTTACTGGACATCCCCCAAAACGTTCCAAAATATGAATTCTTGATAAAGCAGCTTCTCGTGCCCACATTTGAGGTACCAAAATAAGAATTTGTGTGCAAAATCATTGGTCCCGGTGATCCTTGGTACCATGACATTTATACATACCTTCGAATAGGTTTCATACCTGCTGACTTACCCTCAACCCTAGAACAAACCTTTGTAAAAAAGGCATCCTGATTCGTCATCCTAGGAGATACCCTGTATCGTAGGAGCATAGAAGGAACCTTACTATGTTGCTTAAACACTAAGGCATTGACCGCTCTAACTGAAGTAGATAACGGTATCTGTGGTTCACACTTGAGTGGAATGACCATAGCCAAGAAACTGCTAAGGATAGGGTATTATTGGCCTACAATGGAAATAGAGGCACATGACTACATCAAAAGGTGTCTACAATGTTAGTAGCATGGGGACCTCATCCATGCTCCAGCTCAAGGACTTCATCCTATCATCACACCATGGCCCTTTTTGTAGTGGGGACTTGATCTCATTGGAAAAATTGCACCCACTTCATCTAACAACCATATGTTCATCATAACCACCATGAAGTACTTTACTAAGTGGGTGGAAGCCATACCCATGACATATATAACTAGGAAGCAGATATCAAAGTTCATCCTGAACTATCTCATTTGCCGCTACGGTGTCCCACAAGCCATTATCTCAGATAATGAGACACCATTCAAGAATCAGTATGTCTGTGACTTATGTGAAAAATTAAAAATCCAACATCACTTCTCCACCCCATACTATCCCCAAGGCAATGGCCAAGTAGAAGCCACAAACAAAACCATTTTGAAAATCCTCAAGAAAATGATCAATGATGTAGGTCATGATTGGAATTTGCATCTTAATCCCACCCTTTGGACCTATCAAACCAACATCTGCACACTTATCAGCGTGACCCCCTTCTCCCTATTCTATGGATCAGAAGCAATACTCCCCATTGAGATCGAGCTCCCATCACTCAGGATATCACTACAAAACCTCATCATGGATGAAGAGTACTGAGTATCAAGACTAAATGAGATGGAACTACTAGATGAGTGGCGTATAGATGCTTTAAATCATTTGTAAGTCTATCAGAATAGACTCAAAAGGAGCTATAATAAGAAAATTAGAAGCTGGACTTTCCAAGTCAGAGAACTGGTAGTAAAAGAGAATTAGAAGAATGTCCCAAACCCAAGTAGCAAAGGAAAATTTGAACCCAATTGGTTAGGACCATTCGTTATCATAGCAAGTTATAAGTCAAGGGCATATTAGTTATCAAAACCCGAAGGGGAACCTCTGCAAGAGCCCATGAATAACTTTCATCTCAAAAAGTTTTATGCCTAAATCTTTCAAAGTATAGAACTAAAAAATTAAAAAAATTAGAAAATGTCCTGAAGAAACGGTTACCTTGGTGAAAACCAGGCAAATAGGTGTCTTGGTGACAACAAAAAAAATCAAAAAAGAAAAAAAATCCAAAAATTTTAGAAAAAGGATCAAAAATAGTAAAGAGAAAAATCATCCTCTAGTGAAAACCACTTCGGTGGCACTTTGGGCAAGTACCTTGGTGAAAACCTGGAAAACAAGAACCTTGTGTAAATAAGCACTTTCCATCCACTAGGATCTTTACAACTTGTTCTTCATCATCCATCACATTTGGATCTCCATCCATCACTCATCCACCCACATCCGCATCATAGCTTTGTCCTATTTTCGTATCATGATCCCTCCTAGTACTACTCGGCCCATCCTCAAAGTTAGTTTGTCCTGCCTTTATTGGAGTAGTCTATTGTATCACACTAGGGGCATGTTCTCATCAGATCGGATTCGTGTATATGCTTAAAGTCCTAAAATTAGAAAATCCAAAAACATCAAAACATATCAAAATCCCAAAGACAAGTCAAAAATTTAGTCAAAAAGTAAAAAACAAAGTCGTCTTGTTGAATTGCGGGTCTCTGAGCCTTGAATGTAGGAAAGGTTGATCTTTGATCCCCCAAGACACTTAGGTCATTCCTTTAGGAGTATGTCATAATAAACTGACATTTCATCATGTATATCATCATCTATAAATTGGTCAAGTTGTTAGTCGAACTACGTGGTCTTTGTGTATATAATGTAGGCAAGGCTAATCTGTTGATGAGCCTCCAAGGCCCCTAGGATAGGTCTTTAGGTTATTATCTTGGTTAAAATCTTAGAAAACCCCAAAAAAATTGGAAAATCAAAAATCAAAACATTTGCAGAATCCTAAAAAATACCAAAAATAGCCTCAAAACATTCCAAAAATGTCAAAAACATCCAAATATTTGAAAAAATCCATCTGTCTCATCTCACTTTCACCCAAAATAACATCACTGATAATAAATGATAATCATCCTCAACCTTTGGTGAAACAATTAGAAACAAGTCTAGTAGGTGAAAAGTAAAAACTAAAAGCGTCAAGTCTCAGGTCTAGTACGTAAACAAGTTGGTCAACTCTTGGTGTCAATAGCCCATCATCCAATTGGTCCCATATCAATAATTTGAAAAAATTCTTTGGATAAATGAAATGACGTGCTGCCATCCACTAACATGTCCTAGGATGTATCCTTCCTACAATGGGCATTATCTTTTGGCAATAGTTTTAGTTCTTATCCTTAAAACCACACTCCATTTTGGTTAGTGGTATTGAAGAACATCGACTTGCTTGTTTACTTTATCTTTGTCTTTTGGACTTATCTTATTGTGCTCATTCCAAGGACTTCTCAATGATATCCAAACAGAGGATTTAGAGAAATAGGAATGGGGCAACAATCATTATCTTTTGTTTGTTGTGCTTGTTGGACATTCTCGTAATATAACTTGGCGAATACTTGCTTTGTTAGAAATGAATGGAGGATGTTTTGGATAGCTTGTTGACTATTGCATTGATAGGTTATTCCCTTTTTTGTTTTGGTCTGAGATGTTTAAAACTTCTAAAGTGCATCCTAGCGAGGTTTTTGTATGTCAAATGTGAACAAGAATACTCCTATCTATTTTTCAAGTCAAAGTCCATCACACTAAGGTATAACACCATCCTGGTTTTCTATATGTTGATGCATCGTACCATGTGTGTTATCAAACAAGGAAATTGGCCCTTTGAAAATCCTAACTCCTTAGCAAGTAATCATCATCATTTGCATATTCATAATCTTATGACTTGTTGAAATGTCTTTTTCTTTTTTCATCCCTTCTTGCTCACCACACTAACAAGGTACTATGATAGTTAGTTATCATCAATCATCATCAATCCTGCATCCACAAATCGTCAACATATTGCATAAACATATCATATAGGAAATGCATGCATTGCATCTCCATAGAAATGTATTATTATAAGCATTTTCATAAATAAGTACATCCATGTTTCATCACATTACATCTATTTTTCCATCCATTGCATCCATCACATAAATCATTGCATAAACGTTCATTTGCATGAACCATTTCATTTTACCATATACTGCATAATAGGTACATAAGAATTATAGAAAATACATTACATTATAAGCATACATACTCATATCATATCACAAAGTCATCTCCCATATTTCGTTCATTTTGCATAAAGCATCATCAATACCACTTTACATTTGCATATCATTTTACATATTGTGTCATTTCACAATAAATGCATCACATACTTTACATTATCATTAAACATGCTTAGGATAATATATATTTGTTATTCTTAGCATCGTAAAACCATCTCATTTATAAAATCAATACATACATATAAAACATGACCATTGCATTCACATCACATCATACATAATCATAAAAAAATACACATCATCCATTAGTCATCCTTATCATGTAGAACACCTCATAAATCACCACATAGCAATCATTTTTTACATTTCATTGTATAAACCATTCCATACCATTATAAACATTCAAAGCATAGTAGGAGCATAAAAATCCATTACATTGAGAGTGTACATCCATCCATAATCATTTTATAAGCACGATTCACATATCATTTTGCGTATACACCATAGATCATCTCCATATCATTTTGCATATTACATTTCACATTTCATATCATTAACATAAATAGATCATCATATAGATTACATCATCATCCATCCATATTACATATCATATAAAAACATCATCATGCATACATCATCAGATAGAAATGCATCCATACATACATCGTATAACATCATTGCATAGCATGTATAGAAATAGAATCATCCATAAATGCATAAATACATGATACACATCACATCATATCAAAATCATCATCTCATATATACATCATCATCGGATAACTGTCATAGTAAAAAATAATCAAATCACTGTACATGTATGTCAATAAGTACAAAAAGGCCCATCGGGCTATAAAAAATGAGCCCATATGGCACAAAAAATATCATCTCGATCAAAATGAGGCATAACCCTCCTGTCTGTTTCCCTTGCCTCTGTGACCATGACCCTCTACTAGTCTATAGCTGGTCTGTTGTGAGTAATCTAGGGCCCACTCTACTCTGGGTATGACTTGATGATAATGCATGCGATAATAGTCCACCCCCCCGGACGACCTCCTTGTAAGAGTGAAGGGACACTAAAATATGAGAGGAGGAGGCTACCATGCTCTTCAACTGCTATCTCCAGCCCATGTCTATGGCCACCTGTAGCTCTACGGCCTACCTCTGTAATATGTGCTGGTCTCTCTCGGTCCTAACTTGATCCCTCTCTGTAGTCAAGGTTTGAACCTGGGCCTACAGCTGCATAATCAATGCATCTCAAGGATCCACCTGCCCTATTGGTTGTGCTCATGGAGGTTGTACCTGAGGCTGATCCTCACCCCCAACTCATGGTGGTGCATCTACCTGATCCTATTGCCTACTTGGAACCTACTCCTGATCCTGCATTTGAATGTTAGCCTAAGGTGACTGAACTAGAACCCAACCAAGTTGATCCTATCGATCCCCATCTCTTCGTCCGCATCCTCTCCCTCTGCCCCTCGATTGCTGTCAAGCAGTAACTACTTCTGGAATTGTCAACCGCAGGGGAGGCTAGAACCAGTCTCTATATGCCTATGTAACTCTTGTATCTATAGGTCCTTGATCTTAAACCCATGGTTGAGCCACCAACTGTCTAAAGTTGTTAACAACCTCAGAAGCAAGAATGTATCAACCCCACAAAGCTTGTGACATAGTGCAAGCAAATATGGCTACATATTCATCATCAGGCCGATCCTGTGGCTCACCGAACTGACGCTTAATGCACCCAGGTTGGTATCTCTCCACTATCATATGCTCTCGCCCCTACATAAAGTGGTCCTAGTAGGCAAAGAAGATCTACTCTGTATCATCAACCCATCCAGGCCGACCAAGGTATGGGTGCCAAGTAAAATCCCGCATCTCATCTAGGACCCTCCTCCAGTGAGGAATCCCATGCTCGCCTATGTGTGTGAATGACACACCACCTTTATAACGCCACACGAGGAGATCATCAAGCCCCACCGGTACTACAATGACTCATAGATGAAGAACAACAATGTGCTCCCACACCCATATGTGGAGAAGTGTAACACCTTTCGTGAGTGCTCTACCATCGAGGTAGACGTACTAATGTAAATCTCTATAGAGTGAAGCAAGAAGAATAGGCCCCCAAGCAAAACAAACTAGCTTGTCATGCATAACCATGCGCTCCCAGCAGAGTCCTCAACTAGGACTAAAGTATCAGCCTCGCCAATTTGGGGCAATGAGACCTGAAATAATAGCCACAACAACCAAGTAGAAGGGAGAGGCCAAAGCCCTGTGAAACTCAAGCTCAATTTGACCCTCACAATAGATAACATCCTTTGTAGTGAGGATTGTGTGACAAGCGTCCCACCTAGCATTCATATCGAAAATAATGTGCCAAACATGAATCAACAATCTCAGGATGCGCCACACATCCTCTAAGGTGATGGTGGCTATGCTGGTAGGAAGATGGAAAAATGAGGTCTCGCTATGCCATCTCTCCACAAGTGCTGACATCATCCCAAGATGGGTGCGCACAGACACTTCGTATGCAATGTGCCACAACTCCATGTCCTGTAATCGATCCTGCTCTTTGTCATTGAGGTCTTGCAAGTAACCAAAGATCTCCCATGATCTATTCTCTCGGGAATAGAGCTCCCTTGCCACGTCCTGCATCAAGGAAGGTCACCATGTTAAATTTTTTGAAAAATTTCACCCCGAGCATCCAAAAATCCATCCCAGTGTCACTACTTGTGAAGGCGTCACAGTTTGAAATTTTAAAAACTACGATGTTGGAGGGTTAAACTTCGAAAGAGCACGGCCGCGGTGCTCTTTTCTTAAAAGCGACACAGTTTGGGAAGATTATGACCTAAAAGGGCACCACCGTGTTGCACTTTGAAATGGCCCTGTTGGCCATGACATGAACATCAGAGCTTGCAGTTTGTTTCCAAACTCCAAAATCCATTGCCACAATGCAATTTTGGGATAGCAGCTCAGCTTGCAACACCGAGCGGTGCAATTTGTTTTTTGAGCGGTGCTATATAGCACCGCTATAGAATAACTAATTTTAAATGCATTAAATGAGCACAAAAAGCAAGAAATAAAGCTCAAGTAAGGATCACTTACCGGTGCCACAATGCCCGGAGGTCACTGGTACGTTTGGACTCAGTTGCAAATGTGCATCGGGAGCTATCGTTGTGCCATATCATCAAGAGGTTAAAGCTCAAATCGCTAAATTACTAAAGGGCTGTGTGTGAAAATGAACTAAAAGTGACCCCTTAGACCCCTTTTAACCTTGAAAGTTAGGGTTTTTTGACCCTGTTTGACTATCCTGCTAGGGTTTTGAACCCTTGAAACTATTCTTGTTTGATTGAGGCCTAGTTTACATCGTTTTATTGCATTTTGACATGTTTGTGGCCTCCTAGAGCCTTTCTGGACTTGTTGGGCACCTTATCCTCTTTTTTCGCGAGATCCCCCAAAAATTAAAATTTTCATCCAATCTCTCGAGGGGGCATTATAGTGAAATGTTTTCTCTCGCCGGGCGGCAGTGGGGCACGATTTTGATTTTGATTTTTTTGCTTTGATCGAGACCGTTTATTCTTTAAACCAATGCAACAAGTGCATTGCTTCAAAGATGGGAAAAATTTAGACATGTATAATGTACTAATTCACATTTACATATGATCCTGACCATTAACGTCATTTTATCTTGAATCATCCTCCGGTCTAACCATTTAATCAAATTCCCTTATTTGATTAAATTCATCAATATTTCTTCTCTTAATTAAATAAATCAATTATCTAATTAAGTCATTCTTTTTCG
Source organism: Sequoia sempervirens (assembly GCA_007258455.2). Classification (NCBI taxonomy): domain Eukaryota; kingdom Viridiplantae; phylum Streptophyta; class Pinopsida; order Cupressales; family Cupressaceae; genus Sequoia; species Sequoia sempervirens. Next base: position 323,755,746 of record VDFB02058242.1, read on the forward strand.
ATAATTAAATCAACTCGTCTGATCTAACTATCCCCATTTATATAAATAATTAACTTTATTTGGTTAAATCTCTAAAGTCTATCTATTAAAGTAAATAAATTAAAACCTTATTTAGTTTAATCTAGCATCATCTCTATTAATTAAATAAATCATAAATCCTTATTTAATTAATCCCTTATCACATTCTTCTCATATTTGATTTAAATATGATGAGGGCGCAGCCCGAGACACAGAAAATAACCCACAAACAAGAGAATAATTTTATTATTTAGAAAATGGAGCTTCTTACATGCAAATGATCTCAAATCCCCAAGTTCTACAACACATGCAAGCTATAGAAAGCTACAGAATAACCCTTTCACAATATGCGAGCTTGTCCCCCAAAAAGTTACCCAAAAATACTAGAAACCCGCCCATAAATAGAGCTCCTCTTTAGTTTGGAGCCAAAACAACATTAAAATTTGAGTTTAGGCGGTTTGGCACCGAAAATTACAACTTGAAGTTCAAATTTTAAAAGAACATTTGCAATTGTATCTTCTAGAAAGTGCGCCAACTTCCTTGGGCCATAACTTTTGATCCGGGCTCCGATTCGCGAATCGTTTGAACCGTTGGAAAGGTCTCAAAGTCAAGAACGCCCTCGAAGTTTGCTACACCGATTTCGGCAAGTTTCGGGGCCATTCCAGAAGCTCTAAGTGCCTCAAATCCAACTAGGAAGATTTTCAGGTACAAATCTGGGAACTAAAACTGCAATATCTTTCAACCCAGGAATAGAAAATAAAAAATGTAAATTGAGAATTTCATTATGACGAAAAGGGTATCCAAAAATGTAAAAACATCTGAAAAATGATAAACTTGAAATTTAACTATTTTTGGGTGATGCAAGATTGCCCTTACACCACTGGATGCTCTTGCATCAGACACCCAGGGTAATTTGAGAAGTGACCCCATCACATCTTAGATGGTTGAGGAAAACCCAAATGGTCGACCTCTACCTTAGGCAACCAGGATGAATCTTCAACAGGCCTTCCTTTCCATTTCACTAGATATTCTTCATACTGTCTGTTCCTGGTACTCCTTCCCACATGAATATCCAAGATTTCTTCAATCTCCTCCTTTTGGAAAATAGATCTTGGAATCCCTGCTTGTTCCATCGTTGGTACTTCCCTCTGCTTCACCTTCATGATACTCTGTCAAATCTAAAATGTTGAACCGGAAATGTTGAATCCATCCAAATAGCTCTACCTCCTTATGCATTCCTAGTCATTGCTTCTTTAAAATTTTACGATTTGAACTTCTTCATCTTCAATTTGTTATATGTTCCCCAACTGGAAACCTTTCTTTCTCGAGTGGATAATCACTTAAATCCTGTCGAACTCCTTATACCTCCGCT
>VDFB02058242.1:323757235-323847256 GCA_007258455.2 Sequoia sempervirens
TAACAATATAGTGTGGTTGTTGAATTGATAAGTATTAAAGTTTTAAGTTTTGAATTTTGTGACAACTAATTCAACCCCCTCTTAGTTGTTCTATGCTTGTTCAACAGATTCCTCCCCTTAACACTCTAGGAAGCTATAACAAAGATCGGTGAAGCCATCTCTCAGAGAAAAGGTAATACAGAAGAATAAATTTCCTTATCACCAATGTCCAACACACATATAGAAGGAATATACCACACCATGGGTGATGCATCAAATGATGAAGTTGAATGACCAACATTTGAGTTTCCAATAACTAACCAAGAAAGGGCTACAGTGCTAAAGAACATTCCTCCTTCACCCTTGCGAGTATTTTATGGGTTAATGACTAAGGACCTAGATACATTTCTCTTTGAGTTTGATGTCCTATGCTGAATTTATGATTATAATTATAATTCTCATAGGCTTAAACTCTTTCACACAACTCTAAAGGATGAATCCCTAAGGTGGTTCATGGTATTATGCTGAGATGTTGTTCTTGATTAGGACACTATGAAGACCACATTCCTAGAAAAGTATCGAGACTATTGTATGGGACCTAATAAGAGGAAAGATGACATTTTAAGAATGTCACAAAAGGATGATGAGCCTTTGGAAGACTATGTGGAGATATTTTAGTTTTCTCTAAAGAAAAACCTACAAAACAAGTTGTTAGAAGAGTCCCTCAAGTTGGTCTTTTCGAGAGGAGTTAATGATGATTTCATGGATGGACTGTACCTCATTGGTCAAGGAGATGTTTCATAGCTACCATTTTTAGACATTTGTAAGGCCTATAGGAATTATTCTAGGACCTTTACAACAAGGCCAAGAGGAGATAGAACATCCACTATTGGTAAATCATCTTTAGGGGTTTCAAAGATTGAGTTAAGAAATTTGTTATCCAACATGAAGGGGGATATCATCAGCCATTTGGAAACCCAATTGGATACTCTCCACATTAAGAAGTAGGAGGAACTTGAGGCTATGCTCACTAAATATTGTCCAAGTTATAGATAGAGAAAGGAAAATTGTAGATGCAAGAGAGTGGCAAGTATCCAACATGATAAAGTTGAGAGACCCGATTTTCAACCAATTGAAGGAGATGATGGATAGCTCTTCTATATAGCACAAAGGAGGCCATGAAATCTAAGGAAAGGTATGCCAAAAGACCCACTTAACTTTAATTCATCCTTTCCTATTGGGAATCGATTTTTTTTTGATTAAAACTCTTAGCTCTGGAAAGCAAACCAAAACCAGTGGCAGAACCCTCAACAAATGGCTACAAGCTCAACCAAATTGGAACCAACAACCAAAACCCTTGGCCACAATTTTTTTTTAGGGTTCTAATTATAATCCAAAATGACCAACCCAATAGAATCAGTGGCAACCTCAGTGGTAGAATGGCTAGCAATGGTAGTAGAAAAATATGAACTATCAACAACCTATGCTCCCTCCTCCACCACAACAACAAGTTTTAATGCCTCCATAAAATTCTACAAATCAACCACCCAAGCTATCAAAAATACTTACCCAAATTGCACCTAACCCTAACAATAAGCCTTTTCAATAGGCTTATACTGACAAAGTTATGCAATACCCCACCTATGGGGTAGAGGTGAGTGATGTCCAACTCAGATCAGGAAAACAACTTGTTGGACCTTCATCTCCCCAAATTACAAAAATGGAGGATGAGGAACATGTAGTAGAGGCTTCAAAAAAATCACCTTTGGAACCTGAGTCAAATTAGGTACACCAAACTACTTCAATCCCTAAGCCACCTTTTCCTAAATGCCTAGCTATTCAAAAGCATCACACATGGGTTGAGATAGATCTTCTAAGTCAATTAAAATATGTGAGCATCAAGATTGCACTTATCCAAGCTATCAAAGACATCCCTATTTATACCAAAACCATTAGGTATTTATGTCTTAAGAAACCAAGAAGTAAAAGAAAGGATCCTCAAATAGTCCATGTCTTGGGAAACCTTGTAGATGCCATGTTAGGGAACATTACTATCCCTAAGTATACTAACCTTGGTAGTCAAATAGTGGAAATAAAGATCAATGTAATCCTCATTAAGAATACTTTAATAGATTTGGGGAAAAAAATCAATGTCATGACAAAAGAAACAATGTAGTTGCTTCAATTAGTCAACCTTAGGCCCACACAAACTATTTTACAACTAGTTGATAGATCCATAGTCAAGCTTGAGGGAATTATTGAAGACCTATCCATTGCATTGGATTCTTAGGAATATCTAATAGAATTTATAGTGTTTCCCCAAAGTTAATCTCGCAAGTTACCCACTCAACCTAGGAAGGCCTTGGTTGGCTACAACTGATGCATTTATAGGATGTAGGTTTGGAAAAATGATAATATCTAATGGGATAGTCACTAAGAACTTGGTTCTTTATCCACCATCCCAACCATATGTTGACCTTGAGAAAACTATTTGGCCCAATTTGGATGAGGAAGATAACTATTCTTTATAAACACTAATTACCATAGAGCGCAACCCCTTAGTGGATGATTAGGATTAAGATGAGATCATTTATCACATAATTCAAAATGACTACAACAGGAGCCCACAACAACAAGACTGCCTCATATGCCTACAAGATCCCTTGCAAAGAATCATACCCACCAATTTTATAGAAGAAATATCTTAGATATTTCATTCATTACTACCTCAACAATGTCTACCCATAATACCAAGTATGGATCTCTCATATGTTTAAGAGTCATCCAAGGAATTGGAAATTATGCCAAGAAGGAAGTTAAATATCAATAATGTCTTGACAAAAGATCAACAAAACTCTCTGCAAACAATGCATGGGATTACCATGATATGAGAGGAATTGATCCTGATTTATGTATGCATAGGATTTATATCAACAATGGCTATAGACCCATTCAAAAAACATAGAGATGTATGAATCATGCCTTGAGAAAGATAGTGAAAGCAAAGCTACAAGCTTCTTGATGCAGGTTTTATCTATCTAATATTAGATAGTGAATGGTTCTCACCTTTGGTAAATTTTCCCAAGAAAGGTGGGAAATGGAGAGTTTGTGTAGACTATAGGGAATTGAATACAACCACTAGGAAATACCACTTTCCTCTGCCCTTCATAGATCAAGTGCTTTATTCTCTAGCTAGGAATAAATACTTTTTGTAAGAACTTATGAAAAGCAACAACAGGATCAAGAGACTAAACATAGCACAAAAGAGAGAGACAAGATGAGAGAATATGATTATTGTATTCTCAATATGCATGAAGATAGACTATGAAGATGGAAATTACAAGCATGTACAAGGATTTCTTATAAAGGAAAGCTAGGACACAATGAAGGGCCATGAATGAGACAAGTGTCCCAATCATGTGTAGGGTAGGTAGAAAGAAATAATAGATAATTCCATGAAAGGTGGATCACCCACCTAAAGTGGAATTATCATGCCATGAAAAGTGGAGATAAAAAGGTGATAACTAGATCACACCACAAAGAGTGAAATTTATCCTACACACGCTTCCCTAAGTGTCCAAATCATATCTATCAATGTATGCACAAACCTAGATGCAATATACAAATCACTAGGTGTCACAAGTGCAAACTACAATGATATGCATTCACTAAGTAAGCTTAAGTAAAGTGTAATAAGTAAAACACTTATTTACACCAACTCCCCCCTTAAGTGCAATTGAGGGAATGAAGACTCAAGCTAACCATGCAAGATAAGATGCAAGATGGGTCTCAAAAATTGGGCCATGTTAGGTACCCATGTACAAATGTAATGAAATCTCTCACAAGTGGAGTAAAGATAGAAAAACCCAGTGGGAAAAAACTACCCCCAAAAAGAGAGATGAAATACAAAATCCTATGAACATAGCATGAGAAGGACAAAAAACCATGTGAGAAAAAATTCCCCCCCATACAAGAGAAGAAGAGAGACAAAGTAGCCCCTCCTCAATGTACAATTTTCACCCATGGAAGATGCTCGAGAAGGAATGAAGAAGCTGCTCCAAAAGTGTCGAACAATATTCCTCGCCTTAGGAAGAAACAATACCAAAGGTGCATGAATGAAGTCTCCCCAATCCACAAGTGAAGGAAGAACCCTCAAAATGTAAGGAGTCTTTGAAATCTACTCAAAATTTGCTGTATTGATGCTGAAAGATTCCTTTCCCAAACCGTGTGAAGCTACAATGGAAAGTGCAATGGTCGTAGTGTAGTCACTTCCCGGAACCTGTGAGAAACTCTTTGCAACAACAGTCCCATCTTTTGAAAAAGACAACTCAAGATCTAGCAAGGATGAATGTAGAACATACTTTAAAGACACTATCTCCTCAAGAGAGAAAGTGGCCTCCTCCAATTGTTGTACATATCCATCCACAATCACATCAACCTCGAAAGACTGATCATGTAGAGGAGGGTCAAAGTGTTCCCTCACAACAACTGAAGAAGAATCACCTTCATCAAAGAGAAGATGTAAGTAATCAAATGTGTCTCCCAAATCTGCAATGTAGGACTCCACAAACAAATTTCCAATGTCTATCAAGTAGTCATCCCATGAAACTACTGCTGGAAGACAAGGTATGCACTGTTGTACTGAATCACAAGGCACTAAAATTGGCAGAACACAAGTTTCATTAGGTACATTAGCCAATGTAGGAGATGGAATATCAACAATAGGCTCAAGAACCTCAGGAGTAGTGAGAACTCCAAGATTCAAGTAACCATACTCATTCTCCTCAAGTGTGTCCATACTAGGGCGAACTGAATCATCAATAGGAGAAAAATATGAGAAGGTGTAGAACTGAGAATGATGATCAACCTCCCAAACTGCAACAAGAGCCCTGCTATGCAAATCCCGAACAATGACATAATCTGGTGTGAACTCTACACTCTTTCTTATACCACTATGTGTAATCTAATAGATGGAAAGGATGTTCCTTGACAAAGTAGGCACACATAAAACATCATTAAATGCTCCACCTTTAATGTCAATAGACCCCTTCCCAAAAAATGCCAAAGAAGTGTTGTTGGCCATGATAATGGGTTGTGATGAACAAGAATCAAATGAAGAGAACATATCCTTGGAAGAATTCATATGATGTGAAGCTCTTGAACCAAGCATCCACCTATCTGAATTGGAATTTGCAACTGCAAGAAATGCTTGCCCCTTATATTTCTCATATTGAGATGATGTAGATGAAGGAGATGAGCTTGATGTTGTTTCCATGAGAGTTGTACCTTTTCCATTAGAAGTAGAAGTGGAAGGAGACTAGTCCTTCTCTTGATATGCATTTGAAAAGTTGATGTTCTTCTTAAGGATGCGTTTCAACTCATCAATTTTCTTAACATGACAACGATGCTCCTCATGACCAAACTTTTTGCAATATGCACATGTTGGTTTCTCTTTCTTGCTTGAGTTTTTATTTGAATAATATGATGATGATCCTTGTTGTAGAGGAGTGGATTGATTGTTCTCTCCTTGTGGCTTTGGTGAAGATTTCTTTTGGTCTTTCCCTTTGCCTTGCTTGTTGTTTCCATGATTGACCACCAATGCTCTTGAAGTTGAAGACTTGAGAATTCCCATTTTCATCAACTTATTTTTCTCAAGAATCAAAAGATCTGTGAGAGCCTCAAAAGATGGTGATTTTAAGTTACTAATTGTCAATCGTTGAGTCTGAAAACTTGAAATAAAGGTTGCATACTTAGCTGGAAGCTTGTCCAACAAGTTGAAGACCAATTGATCATCCTCTTTTTCAATACAAAAATCTTTTAGTTGTGCTCTTGGCTCATTTTCCTTAGTGAAAATTTCCCCAAAAAGATGCTTTATCCAATTGAACTAGACCCATCACCCCCAAATTCACTCAATCAAGGAACACTAAATAGATGATTTTAGCACTTTATAAAATAGGCCACTTGCAACTTGGCTAAGTGGACTTATGATTTTTGACTTACAACTTATCACAAATAGGCTAAGAAAAAACTAGAATAATGAAGCAAAAACCTGAATTCAGATCTATGCAATACAAGTGCCAAATAGGTTAAAAAAGACCATATGATGAAAGTAGAAAATCCACTCAAGATCGCTTCAAACTGATTGTAGATTCAAGAAGTAGACAAAAAAGATGCACTTTAAAAGAAAACGACACATGAAAAGGTGTTTGTATGTGCTTGAACGGAGCCCTGAAAGTTGCAAAAATGAGGATTGGACAGGTATAGTGTTGAAAAACTGAAAATTATGGAAAATATATCCACCAAAATTAGAAACTAAGCACACAACTGTGAAGTACACAAAAAATTAAACCAAATTTTTTTACTTGGACTACAAATTCAAAAACTCCATTGGAGAGGGGGGAAATTTTTTTAAAGAATTGATGACATTGTGCTAACGTAGGATGACGTCAATTTTTTTTTAATTAAATTTGATGGTTTACCGCCCGTCAAAAAAAATATTCGATGCCCAAAGAATATGCTTTCGTCCGCAAGCTTTAGTTTGACGACTAAATGCCTGTCATGCCAGAATTCAATCATGTTGGAATATGTTGTCGGAATATTCCTTCTTTATTGCCGAAGTCTTGCTCGTCGATGCCCGAATTTAAAATCAAATTACCGGATTTGGTTATAGTGAATGCTCGCTAGTTGTATTTGAAGTCGCCAGATATGATCAATGTCGGTTTAACTTCTTTCTACCCGCCAGATTTCTATTGATTGCCAGATTGTTTGCCCGTTGGAGTTCCAAACTGGCTGCTGGTAGGTTGTGTAGCACTGGTTGATGAATGGTGGACGCCGCTAGGACTTTTGGCTATGGGCACGTGGTACATCACATCGAGTACAATACCAACCTGCGGTACTTTGTACAGAGTACAAAACAAGTCCGTAGAAAAAAAAAATTTCTCCTTTTTGAATTTTTTTTTGATTTTTTTGATTTTGATTTTGATTTGAGATTTATAAAATTAAAAAAACATATACAATTTTAGATTTATAAAATTAAAAAAAGATACAATTTTTGATTTATAAAAATAAGAAAACCCCAATACAAATTTTCCAAAAAGGGATTTCTAATTTTTCTAAAATATTTCAAAAATATTCCAACTAATATTTTTTTTTGCAAAAATATTGAAATTGGAAATTTTATGAGAAAATATATTTCCAAAACTATAGAAAAATTCAGAAAATTGAAAAAATACCCAAATTGGCGAATTTTTTCAATCTAGAGCTCCCAATGTCGGATTTTGATGAAACAAAAGACTATCTTGACTGAAAAAATCCTTTTGAATCCAAATTTGAGGTCAGATCTAGTATAGGATGCACCAAAATGTAGTTGCTCCTTAGATTTTCCTCTTGACCACCTTCACACGAACTAAGATCTCCCACCAATGGCTATGCAAAAGGCCTCCAATCACTTTGATACCATGTAAGAACTTATGAAAAGCAACAACAAGAATAAGAGACTAAACATAGAACAAAAGAGAGAGACAAGATGAGAGAATATGATTATTGTATTCTTAATATGCATGAAGATAGACTATGAAGATGGACAATTACAAGCATGTACAAGGCTTGCTTATAAAGGCAAGCTAGGACACAATGAAGGGCCATGAATGAGACAAGTGTCCCAATCATGTGTAGGGTAGGTAGAAAGAAATAATAGATAATTCCATGAAAGGTGGATCACCCACCTAAAGTGGAATTATCATGCCACGAAAAATGGAGATAAAAAGGTGATAACTAGATCACACCACAAAGAGTGAAATGTCTCCTCCACACACTTCCCTAAGTGTCCAACTCATATCTCTCAATGTATGCACAAAGCTAGATGCAAGATGCAAATAACTAGGTGTCACAAGTGCAAACTACAATGATATGCATTCCCTAAGTAAACTTAAGTAAAGTGTAATAAGTAAAATACTTATATACACCAACACTTTTCTTTTCTTGATGGCTTTAGTGGTTATAACTAGATCAAAATTTCTATAGAGGATCAAGACAAGACAACATTGACATGTCTTTGGGAGACTTATGCTTACTCCATTCTTCCCTTTGGCTTATGCAATCCTCTAGCTAAATTTCAAAGAGCAATACTCAACATATTTTTTGATTAAGCACATGATTGCATGGAGATATACATGGATGAACTCACTACTTATGGTGAAAGTTATGAGGAAGCTCTAAATAATTTTGAAAGTGTTGAAGAGGTGCAAAGAACACAACCTATCACTTAGCAATGATAAGTTTTTTATGATGATGACACAAGGAATTATGTTAGGCCACTTTATTTCTAGTGCAATAATTCGGGTGGACCCATATAAAATTGAGATAATATCTACCTTACTTGTTCCTCGAAAAAAGAGAGATATTAGGATTTTCCTTGGTCATGCAGGTTACTACGAGTGGTTTATGAAAGATTTTAGTAAAATTGTTGCACCATTGTTTGTTTTTCTAAATAAGGACATTGAGTTTGAATAGACATCTGAGTGTCAACACTCATTTGAAGAACTGAAGAAAGCCCTAACTCAAGCACCTATTTTGAGAGGACCTAATTGGAATTTGCATTTTCACATACATAAAAATGCCTCATTTTTTTCCATTGGAATAATTGTGTTAGAAGGAAGGAAACAAAGAGTATGAAATTTATTATATCAAAAAAAATATTCAAGGGGCGGAGTTGAATTATATTGTCATAGAAAAAGAGATTCTTGTTGTGGTATATGTTATTAATAAGTTTAGGAAATATATTACTGGCTATTCAATATTTTTCCATACATACCACACAAAAATTAGGTATTTTATGAACAAGCCAATAGTTGGGGGTATATTGGTAAGATGGTTTCTTCTCTTACAAGAATTTGATATTACTATAGTTGAAAGACCTGGTAAAGCAAATGTAGTTGGAGATTTCCCATCAAGATTTCCCACACAATCCACTGAAGGAGTGGTAGATGATTCATTCCTAGATGAACACTTGTCTTCTCTACAAGTATAGGCACCTTGGTATGTAGATATTTCCAATTATTTGGTCACAGAATAGATTCCACCACACTTTTCTCCAAGAAAGAAAAGGCAGTTGGTTCACAAATGTTTCCCATACTCTTGGATATTTGGTTATATTTTTTATACAAGGCTTGATAACATCATGAGAAGGTGTATTAGGGAGGATGAAATATTTGACATCATGAAGGCATGCCATGATGAGCCATGTGGAGGTCATTTTGCAACAAAAAGAACAACCTTTAAGATCCTCACCATTGGTTATTATTGGCCTAATTTGCATAAAGATTCAACTAAATACACTAGGAGTTGTGATAGGTGTCAGAGGATGGGCAGACCAACCAAAAGTGATGAAATTCCATTACAACCTTAGTTGGCATTGGCACCTTTGATAAATGGGGTTTAGACTTCATTGGGCCAATCTGACCTACATCCAACAACAAGGAGTATATCCTTGTTTGCACTGACTATTTAACAAAATGGGTAGAAGTAAAAGCCTTATAATTTGAAAGAGATGGTAATGTGGCTAAGTTTTTATATGAATATATCTTCACTAGGTATGGTGTACCTAGAGAAATAGTCACTGATCAAGGCCCACAATTTACTTCTAGTCTAATCATTAAGCTAGTTGAGGAATACCAAATTAGAAATAAGAAATCAAAACCATACCACCCTCAGGCTAATGGTCAGTTGGAATTAATTAATAGGGAGATTGAAGGTATTCTCACCAAGACAATACAACTACATAGGAAATATTGGGTTCCAAGGTTTCCTAAATCAGCATGGGCCTACAAAAAAACATGGAAAACCACCACTAGTTTTACCCCATATGAGTTAGTTTATGGTAAGAAAATAGTCCTTCCTATTGAATTTGAGTATAAAACAACGAGAAAATTAGTGGAATTAGGAATGAATTTGATAGAAGCATAGAAGGAAAGGTTGCATACTTTAAATGGGTTGGATGAAATAAGAAGGAAAGCTATACATCACACAAAAATGGTTCAACAAAAAAAAGAAAAATGGAATGATCAATACATTAAAAAAAAGGAGCTCACTATAGGGGACTATGCATTGTTATATGATTCAAGGTATAAAGAATTCAAAGGAAAATTCTAGTCTAGATGGTTGGGCCCCTATGAAATTAGTCAAGTATATCCCAATGGAGCAATCCAATTACACACCATTGATGTAGTTAGATTTTCACTTCTTGTGAATGGTCATAGGTTGAAACTATACAAGAAGCCATTATAAAAGGATAACTTTATATTTTCATTGTTTCAATAATATGGTGTTCATAATGAACCCAACATAGAATCAAACACATAGATTGATGATTCAAAATTACTTGATATAGCTAGCACTTCTAGTGACCCAACAATTGAGCTACACAACTCAGTCCTTGAGCTCCCTTGGCATTAAATTTTTTATTCTTTTTCTCACAAACACACACTGCACATTATAATAATGTTCATAGTATTTTTGGAGGGACTTGTTTATCAATTTTCACAAGGGTCCCGGTGTCGTAGGGACCTATAGCTTAATGTTGTCAATGTTCAGAATGGGTCTTGACACTGCAGGTGCCCATAGCACCATCTGTCAACATGAATGAAAATTCAATTTAGTTGGATCCAATTTCACTACAAGATAACAAGCATTCATTTTACAATATCCACCTATAATCTTCATTATTTCATAATAAATACCTATGGTATAATTTTTTTATTTCCACTCGACATTCATTATTCATTACCTTACAGTTAATATCTATCACATCAAATCAATGAAAAAATATATTCTTTCCAGTTTCTACACGTGGTGGTGTTAAACAGGAACATGACAACTAAGAGGGGGGGTGAATCAATTGTCACAAAATTCAAAACTTAAAAATTCAATACTTATCAATTCCACAACCACACTATTCTATTATTAAATAAGAGCATGAAACACAAACAACAAAAAGTAAATCAACACAATGAACACCAAATTTTAACGTGGAAAACCGAATGAGGGAAAAACAACGTTGAGGGTTAATTCACAATATAAAGATTATAAAATAGAGGCTCACTTCCTAGAAGAGGACTCACTATCCAAGTACAAAGGCTCACTTCCTATAGGAAGGACTCACTATCCATAGAAAGGACTCACTGTCCAATAGGAAGGCTCATTGCCTATATATACAAAAGAGAACAAAAAGATCCACCAAAACAATTAACACATTCAAAAGATTTCAAAAAAACTTTATGTCATTTCCTTCAGCACAATGAAGAATTGATATCACAACTCACTCACACACACACTTTTGCTCTTATGATTTGTGTCTCACTTTCGTCACTTTGCATCACACTGTCATACAATTTGAAACAATTCAAATTGATTTTATACCATCCTCATCCTTAGAAAATTTCTCCAAGGTCAGCCATAATTATCTCAATTCATAAATTCAAATTAGGTTGGCAACTAGAAATTCCCATGGTGGAAAGGAATAAGAGTGGATCAATAAAACATTTTTCAAGATCAAAAATAATATCTTGAAACAACCACACACTTCCTTAATTCTTCAAATGAATTGTAAACATTAGGTCTACCAAACCTAATGAAAAAATGAATGAACATTGATGTACATGTGGATGCTACAACACACTTCCTTATGCATGAGAATACATCTCAGAATCTTCCAGATACATCTGCAGTGAAATAACAAACTTCAATCACTGAACACTTTTCACCAGTCCATCTGGACTGTATAAACTCACACTAAAATACTAAAACATGACTTCTGGATCACCAATCTTCAAACCTCTTTGCTAGAGAACAAAAAATACCTTCACAAGACATATTCCAGATCTGCAAGATCTGAAATGAAACAAAAGAGGACTGTAAAGCAACAATATTTCTCCTAGTCCACATAAGTTTCATGTACCATCAAACCGGAAGCTATAACTCAGGAGATGTTGCCACTAAATCACCATTATCAAACCTTTAGATCCGTAGAAGCATAGGATCAATAAAGGAGAAATGTGGAGCACATACCAGATCACATTATGAACATTTCCATTACTTTGACTTATCTTCTTTAATAATTTTCTCAAAAGCAATTGGAAAATCATCAAACCAACACATCTATTACACCATAAAGATAGATCCATGTACTCACAACATCTCAACATCATCTCAACTATACATTTACAATCTGCAACATACTGAATTGTGTTGACATCAATGACAACATTAATGACAACACCACCAAAATTTCTCATACCTACAAAAATCTCCCCCTTTGTCATTGATGGCAACACATGATGTGAAAAACCATAAAAGACAACATCATTCACAATATCCTAGGAGAACACCTTCTCTTCTTCTACAACTATTTTTCAAATGAATTTCTCTCCCCCTTTGACATCACTGGAAAAAATCAATAACACTGATTACTCCCCCTTAGGAGTACACTCATATTGCAACAATTAAAACCTTTTCTACTCCCCCTGTGGAGTAGATCCATTTATCAGTCTAGATAAAAGAATAATCTGTGAATTCATTGGACTGATGCACCTTCATGTGCACCTAGTTAGGAGGGACCCTCAACCTCTCCCTACGATGCTCAAAATTATCCTTTAGAAGAGCCTTAGTAAATATGTTTGCAATTTGTTCATTTTTTCTCACATACTCCAATATGAATTCATTCTCCAACACTTTTTCTCTTAGAAAATGATACTTGATAGATATGTGTTTTGTTCTTGAATGCATAACTGGGTTCTTTGAAATGTTTATTGCACTTGTGTTATCAAAGAAAATAGAAATAGGCTCATCACATACCACACTAATTTATTTTAGTGTTTGCTTCATCCACAAAACCTGTGTAGCAGGATGTTGCAACAATATATTCTTCATTTGCAGTGGATAAAGAAACTGAGTCTTTCTTTTTACTCAACCATGAAACTAATCTTCTACCAAGAAAGAAAGCACCACCACTGGTACTCTTTCGATCATCTACAAATCTAGCCCAATCAGCATCGGTATAGGTACTGAGGGTGAAGTAATCACTCTTAAGGTACCATAATCATAATCTAGTGTACCTTTAAGATATCTAAATATCCTCTTCATAGTTGTAACATGTGCTTCTTTAGGATCTGCTTGGAATCTACCAACTAAACATATTGCATGCATAATATTTGGTCTAGTAGTAGTAAGATACAATAGTCCACCAATCATAGATCTATATTTACTTTGATTAGTCTTAGCAAATTCATCGTTTTTGCTTAGTTTACATCTGGTGAAATAGGAGTACAAACTAGTTTGGAATCATCCATCCAAAACTTCTTCAATAGTTCTTTGACATACTTAGATTGTGAAATGAATATTGCTTTATCAATTTGATCCACTTATAGACCAAGGAAGAAATTCAATTCACCAATCATAGACATCTCAAATTCTTTTTGCATCTCTTCCAAATTTTTTTTACACATGCCTCCATTTCCACCAAAAATGATATCATCAAAATATACAGCTACTATCAACATTTTGTTACCTTGCACTTTGAAGTAAAGATTGTTGTTAGGAGAACCTTTGCTGAATCCTTGCTTTGTTAGGTATTTTTCCAATCTTGCATACCAAGATTTGGGAGCTTGCTTCAATCCATACAATGCCTTCTTCAACTTACAAACCATGTCTAGTTTGTTAGATAATTGAAACCTTTTAGGTTGCTTCATGTACATCTCTTCCTCCAATTTACCATTTAGAAATGTTGACTTAACATCCATCTGATACACTTTGAAGTCCTTGTGGGAAAAAAATGCCAAAAACATCCTAATAGCTTCCATTCTAGGCACATGAGAAAATTTTTCTTCAAAATCTATACCTTCAACTTGTGAATATCCTTTACATGTCAGTCTTTCCTTATTCCTTACAACTTCTCCACTTTCATTTAGCTTATTTTGGAACACCCATTTCAAACCAATCACATTTTTATTCATATCCCTAGGGACTATTTCCCATGTTTGATTCTTTTTTATCTACTACAATTCTTCTTTCATAGCTCTCATCCAACTCTCATCTTCACATGCTCCACTTACAGATTTGGGTTCAATTTTACAAAGTAGACACAAGTTTACCTCAGTTGCAACTTTGCTTCTTGTATTCACACCTTCACTTTTATCTTCAATTATTTGATCCTCCAGATGATTCTTGTATAAATAATTAGGAGTCCTAACAATAGGTTTCAGTTCATTTTCTTCTTCTTCTTCTCCCACTTGTTCTTCTTTCTCTTCTTCTTCCTTCTTGTTTTCTTCAGGTACATGTCCATAGATGGGATCATTAGGTTCAACTTCATTTATCTCAATAGGTCTATGTATGTCTTCATTAACTTTCACATTAGCACTTTCAATAGTCTTTCTCAATCTTTTACTAAAGCATTTGTATGCTTGCTAATAGTCGAGTATCCAAGAAAGATCCCTTCATCACATCTAGCATCAAAGTTTCCAAGATTTTCATCATCTCTTTTAATATAGCATCTTCTTCCAAATACCTTAAAATACTTCACAGTAGGAGTCTTACCAATCCATAACTCAAAAGGAGTCTTTGTGTTGTTGTATATGATCTAAACTCTATTAAGAACATAAACAGCAGTGTGTATCACCTCTCTCTAGTACACATCTAATACATTTGATTCTTTCATCATGGTTCTAACAACTTCTTGTATTGTCCAATTTTTCCTTTCAACTACTCCATTCTATTGAGGGGTTCCCGGAGCAAAAAATTGTCTTTTTATGCCATGTTGTTCATATAATGCATTAAATTCAGCATAAGTGAATTCTCCACCTCTATCAGATCTCAAACACTTGATTTTAAAATTTACTTCATTTTCCACTCTTGCTTTGAATACCTTAAACCTATCCAGAGCCTGAGTCTTTTCTCTGAGAAAAGAAACCCATGTCATTCGATTATAATCATCAATAAGTAGCATGAAATACCTATCACCATTTAGAATTCCAGTTCTAGTCAGACCACAGAGATTAGTATGAACCAACTCCATCATTCTAGTAGTAGAATGCTCTTTTCCCTTAAATTTGCATCTTGTCTGTTTCCCCAATTAACAACTTCTACAAATAGCATTACCAGGTCTTGTGATTCCAGGAAGTCCTAAAAAATCTCTTTTTCACTATTCTTGACCAGGTTATCAAAGTTTACATGTCCCATTCTCTGGTGCCTTAACCAAATTTAACTAATTTGAGATACAAGGAAATGAACATCAACTCCCTTTAGCTGGTAGATGTTTCCATGAGTTCTTCCAGTAGCAATGATATCTCCATTTCTGGATCCTTTTCTGATTTTACAGGTATTATTCTGAAACACAATTTTGAAACCATTGCTACAAATCTAACCAAAACTTAGAAGGTTATGCCTCAAACCCTTCACATAATATACATCATCAGTATTGTGCACTCCATCAAAACTAATTGAACCTTTCCCATAGATCTTAGCTCTTGAATCATCACCAAACATAACTAAACCACCATCATATTCCTCAAGTTTAGTGAACTTACTCTTATCTTCGGTCATGTGATTAGAACATCCACTATCAATTACCTAGTAGTCTTCATCCTATCTTGCATGAAAAGTGGTAACTAGAGTACCTTTCATCCTATTTCTCTTATTCTCTAGAGCCTTATTTCTTACATTTTCCAGGTTTAGTGGATTCAAATTTACTTTCCAAAGCTAAGAATAAGCATTCACTATCATCAACCTCATTCTTAGACTTATCATCAGAAATTACCGCTTCTTCTTTAACATAGTACAACTTCTTATATTTCTTATCCTTTCTATCCTTATCCTTATAATCCTTGTTCTTCTTATATAAAACTCTATTCAGACATCTTGAAGCATAATGACCAATATTACCACAACTAAAACATTTAAAGGGAAACATACCTTTATAATTTTTGGTGCTTTTATTCAACTTCCTAGTGAAGTTTGCTTCCAAATCATCAACACCATCACTATTTGGTTCATCCTCAATCTTCAATGCCTTAAATGTCATTTCTGTGTTTTCTTCCATCTTGTCTTCTTTCCAAAACTGTCTCAACTCAAATGCTTGCAATGTGTTGAAAAACTATTCTAGAGTATACTTCTTAGGATCATACACTTCTTCAATAACCAAGATCTTATCACTATAGCAATCCGGTAGGGTGATCAGGATCTTCTCAATTATATCTTCATCTCATATTTTTCCTCCTTGATTTCTAAATTTATTTGTAGTTAGTTCAACCCTCTGAAAGAAACTTGTAAATTCTTCACCTTCTTCCATTTTCAGATTTACAAATTTGTGCTTTTCTGCCAACTTCTTTTTCAATTTCACTCTTTCATTTCCTTCATACATGTCTTCCAACTTCTTCCAGACCTCATATGCAGTATCCAAAGAAAGAACTTTAGCTCACTCATTTTTAGATATAACCCACTACAAATAGCATACTTTTCCTTCTCATTTTCTTCATAAGTAGAGATCTCATCTCTAGTAGTAAGAGCACTAGACAGGTATGCGTACTTTGTCTCAATAGCCTTCCATGTCTTAAAACCAAGAGAGATAATATATCCTTTCATCTATCCCTTCCAGTCATTGTAGTTAGTTCCATCAAACATAGGGATCGCCAATTTATGTGCCATTAGATCTTCCTTAAGCAGTTAAGCTATACATGAAGGAACCAAAGCTCTAATACCAATTGTTAAATAGGTGTAGGATAATTGAGAAGGGGGGGTGAATTAGTTTTTGCAAAATTCAAAACTTAAAACATCAATACTTATTTATTCAACAACCACACTATTATGTTATTAAGAGCATGAAACACAAACAATAGAAAGTAAATCAACACAATGAACACCAAATTTTTACGTGGAAAACCCAATGAGGGAAAAACCACGGTGAGGGTTAACTCACAATATAAAGATTATAAAGTAGAGTCTCACTACCAAGGACCCACTGCCCAGAAGAGGAATCAATGTCCAAGTACAAAGGCTCACTACCTATAGAAAGGAATCACTATCTATAGAAAGGACTCACTGTCCAACAATGAGGCTCACTTCCTATAGATACAAAAGAGAACAAAAATATCCACCACAACAATTAACACATTCACATGATTGCAGAAACCTTTATCTCACTACCTTCAACACAATGAAGAACTACTATCACAACTCACTCACACACACACTTTTGCTCTTATGATTTGTGGCTCACTTTTGTTACTTTGCATCACATCATCATACAATTCGTCACAATTCAACTTGCTTTTATACCATCCTCACCCTTAGAATCTTTCTCCAAGGTTGGCCATAATTATCTCAATTCATAAATTCAAATTAGGTCAGAAACTCAAAATTCCCACGGTGGAAAGGTTTAAGAGTGGACCAATAAATTTTTTTCAAGATCAAAAAATTATCTCGAAACAACCACATGCTTCCTTAATTAAATTTTATTCTTTGAATGAAGTGTAAACACCAGTTCGGTGTACATGCTTCCCAACAAGAAGATGACATGTGGATGTGACAACATGATTTCTTATACATGAGAATACATCTTAGAGTCTTCTAGATACATCCGCAACAAAACAACAAACTTCAATCACAAAACACCTTTCACTAGTCCATTCAGACTATATAAACTCACACTGAAATACTAAAACATGACTTTCAGATAACCAATCTTCAAACCTCTTTTCTAGAGCATAAGAAAGACCTTCACAAGACATATTCCAAATCCACAAGATCTGAAACAAAACAAAGGAGGACGACAAACCAACAATATTTCTCCTAGTCCATAGAAGACCAACTCTGCTAGAACAATTCACATACCGGTGAATGTAACTTTCATATACCATCAAACCACAAGCGAGAACTCAAGAGATATCACCACTAAATCACCATTATCAAACCTTTAGATCTACACAAGCATAGGATCAAAATGGGAGAAATGTGGAGCACATACCAGAGCACATTTTAAACATTTCCATCACTCTGACTTCTCTTCTTTAATAATTTTCTCAAAAGTACTTGGAAAATCATCAAACCAACACATCTGTTACACCATAAAGATAGCTCCATGTACTCACAACATCTTAGCAACATCTTAGCTATACATGTACAATCTGCAACATAATAAACTATGTTGACATCAATGACAACATTAATGACAACACCACCAAACTTTCTCATACCCACAATAGGTGGATGGTTATTTCTTCAAGGGGGTACTTTAGGTACACTATCATGATTATTATAATTTTCTTTAAACTTTCATTATATCTTTCCTTCTACTTCATGCATGTGAAATATTATATCACTAATTACCATCATTATAGATTAAACCACCTACAATTCATAAACGTGAAGTAAGGTCACTTCACCAATTAAGTTGGGGGGAGGGTATGTCTTAGTTAGTCTTTTTCAGTCTTTTTGCAAATTTCCATAATATTTTTGCAATTTGTCATCCAAATTAAAATTGATGGATAAAAACAACATGCAAAACCTTCTAAACTATATTTCATTTTCACTCTCATTCTCACTACCATTTCCCAATTTGCTAAATTTTACACCTACAAAAATGAGCTCAAGTTCAAACTAGAGTTGGGAGTCAAACTTAGAACTTGTCTATGAGCTTGAATCAAGTTGGTATTATGAAGGAAATTTTCAATAAGTTATGCTAGTTAAAATATACGAGAGAGTGGAAGGGAGGTGAATGGTTTTGAAGGTGGTGGAAAGATTGGGTTAAGTTTCAAAGCAGGATTGAGTACATTTAAGTGGATAAGTGATCCAAAATGGGAGGAGATGTAATAAGAAGAGAGTTAGCAGCCCACAAGTAAATTCTGGAGGATGCATCAGTTTTACCCATTTTTACAAGGGTTGGTTGGCTCGATTACTTCTTAAAGTTGAAAGAATTTAGTGATGGCCTAAAAATAATATTTGTATCTACTCTCCAGTAAGATGAAGCTATGGTAAAGGGGATTTCAATAGATGCCTCTAAGACTACTATCGCATAGGTTATAGGGTTACCAAGAACAGGGGTGGAATTTCTAGCATGAGTTGATGCATTTGTAGCTAGGAAAGAGTTATGCATACAAAGAGAGGAATTAGATTCGTCATCACAAGCTATGAAGATAATTTCTCTCCCTTGGGTATGGGAAAATTGTGCCTCTTATATTATTAGATATGTTATCTATGATGGTAGGCATAATATTTTATACACGGCTCATTTAAAGTTACTTAGCCACCTTAGGAATAAAAGGTTGGAAAATGTACCCAAATTTTTGTATAATCTGTTGAAATTGATGGCCTCAAAATATTAGAGGAAACAAAGTGATACCTCTCTCTCTCATCACTGCTTAATTACCTTGTTGATAAAAAGAAGTTTAATAATTCAATACCCATAGGTGAGGTGGGAAGATTTCAAGGAATGAATAGACATTAATAGTTTTTTGGATGTATCCATAGTACCTAAGGAAGCATAACCCAAAAATGAGCCCTCATTTGAGTCAAAAGAGGAAAACCCTCATGTCTCACTTGTGGCTTCACCTACCTGTAGTCAAGGAAAGCATGAGGGACATGAGGAACCTGAGTTTAGGGAACCCTTAACTGAGGAATAACCTTCTTCTTCTAAGTCACAAAAATATAAGAGTCGAAGGGGTAGTGCATCTACCTCCTCCACACCCTCTAAACCAAAAGGAAGAAAGGATACTCCAAAGAGGAGATAGGAACATCCAAAGAAGAAGGAGGATATTCCAAAGAAAAAGAAGAAAAAGAGTGTTAAAAAGGAAAAGAGGAAAATTGAAGAAGAGATTCACACCTAGACGCTCTAGAAGATTGAGGAAACAATGGGCCACAAAGGAGAATATAGGGGAACCTAAAGGAGAAGAAATGAGTAATCTCAAGAAAAACAATATTAGTAGAAGAATATCAGGAAAATGTTATGATTATGGAAATTGACTCTAAATTAGAGGGAAATGTCCCTGAAAATGTGATTATACCAATAAGAAAGAGAAGATATGTAGTGACAACTTCTGATTTTGAATCAGAAGACATATTTATTGCCAAGAAATTCTAGAAAAAGGATTATGAAGAAAGCAATGAGCAGTTTAAAGATGTAGAGGAGGTTTACCTTGAAGAGAGGGATGTGAGAAAAGAACTCCAAGAGGCACTAGATGGGATCAAACACTTGGAGGAGTTGTTAAAAAAATATGAGTAGAAGGAAAAAGAAAGAGAAGAAAAAATGTAGGAGATGGAGGAGAAACTGCAGTTATATGGTCATGGCACTAAGCTAGATTTGTTGGCATAGTTGGTCATCACTAGCAATACTAGATGAGAAACCCCCTCCTCTTAAAAATCTTAAATTTCATACAACTTGCTCACTTGGATACCAATTGTGGAAAGTAACTAATAAGTTTACACAAGAAAAGGAGAAGTGGAAAAAGGAAAAAAACACAAATGAACAAGAATTGGAGAAGAAAGATATGGAATTGAATAAATCAGTAGTCTGATTGGAGGAGATAGCAAATAAAACTACACAAACTGTTAGATGTAGACCTCCACCAAGAACTTATGCACTATTTTTACAGGAAAGGTTTTTATGCTTTTAGTTCAATAGGTTAGTTAGCAAATATTCAATTGGCATGAGTCAAACTGCTGAGTTTCTTGAAATTTTTGTTGCTTCCACACTAGAACATGATCAATTGTGTGAATTTTATTTGCATAGCTATGTGATACTTGTTGAAACTGAATGTAACCCTTTAATTTTTTGGGGGGATCTTCAAATCAGAGCACTGACCTCTTATTACAGGAATGAGAAACTTCGGGGTGAGATCATGGAAGAATATGAAGAGAAAGAGAAATCCATGACACTTCCAATTAGAAAAGAAGCTAAGGATCCAAATGCAGCCATTAATGAATGGCTGAAAATTCTTACACATAAGGGAGTAGGTAAGAAAATCATGAATCTAAGGGAGGTAGACAATGAAAAAATGAAAATGTTAGCTATGGGTGTAGGAAAACAAAGTTATAAGTATGTGAAAAATAGATGGAACAACCTAACACCTAAACTACAAAAGAAAGAGCCACATTCCATGCATAACTTCATTGCTATGCTCCAGAGGGCACACAATTACATGGAAATTAGTATCAACAAAGGAGTTCATTGGGTTCTACTCAACTTTCATTCACCTATTCTCCTTTATCTGATGCCATATTGGACAAGGGAGAAAAGTGATAAATGTGAGAGGGTAGGAATCATTAGGATGAGGCAGCTTTCAGAATATCAAG
Source organism: Sequoia sempervirens (assembly GCA_007258455.2). NCBI lineage: Eukaryota > Viridiplantae > Streptophyta > Pinopsida > Cupressales > Cupressaceae > Sequoia > Sequoia sempervirens. The sequence continues at coordinate 323,778,548 of VDFB02058242.1, forward strand.
ATTTTTATTTGAAGCAAGTTCAGGGAGTTAGCATAGTTATGGACCTAAGACAAATTCCTTTGCAGTACAATCAATATCCCTAGTATTTTGCTTGAGGACAAGCAAAAGGCTGGGTGGAGGAAGATGATAGGTCTAGATAATTTATCTCATTTTATGTTGTTTTATGTATATCTTTAGATACTTTTAGATAAACCTTTCAGAAAAAACTCCTACATTATATTATCCTTTCATATCCATTATGCAAACTTAAACTTAAAATATGTTGATGGAATTATGGTTATAATATATTACTATTGAATGATTTGTATGAAGATATGTATGGAATGTTGATGGAACGCTATGATTTAATTATGATAGTTATCCTTGTGTACATGTTTTATGGAACTAACTTATTTGCAACAAAAGAGGAATCAAGACATACAATAGTTGCAGGATGAACCCATAGCAAAGAGAATGTTGGAAAATGAGGAAAAGGAGTTCTAGATTAGATTGAATGTGGTGACTATTGATTAAAGGAAATCGATGAAAGTTGAACATGGCATTATTATAACCAGTTAATAAACACTGAAGAAGAGGTCTCCTTCACTTATGGGATTTTGACAATTGTTTTTATGTTAACATGCAATTCTATTATGAATGAGTCTTAGTCCTATTAGGATTCTTTTCCTTTTTCAATTATAGGTTGAATAAGTCAGTCTTAACTCCACACTCTAAATATCTGGGAGTGGAGTTAATGATTTTACTTAGTTGTTACTTTGAATAAGAATCCCCTAGCTTGTATATAGTTGTTGGTTGAATTTGTTGAGTAGTTAGTTGGTTTTTTAATTTATGTTATTAGTTACTTTCAGTTACAAGACATGAGAAATATCCAGAATGATTGAGTACAATCTATAAAAAATATTTTGTAATCTTTCATGATGATATGCAATGAATGGAGTTAATTTCATAGATTGCGTAGAATGTATTAGCTAGATTTGGGCTTAGTTAAAGTGAGAACAACTACTTGAGCAAGCCACTCAAGGTATTGTTCCTCATTTCACTTTCAATTATTTATTTTTATTTAATTTGTTGTTCTTAGCTTATTACTATTCATGAATTTTATGCAAGTAATTGGAATCTCATATCTTGCTTATTATCAATGAATGCTTAGGAATATGCATGTAATGGTTAACCAACAACACTTCAAAGGATAGTTTAGCTCAGTTGTTAATTTATATTAGTTTTTAGTTGATATAGTTATGTTTTATTAGTAACAGTTCATTTACAATCTAAGCTGTAGGAACCCATAGCCACTAGTTTTGGTTATCTTTTATTGTTTTTCAATTCTATGAATTTTTAGCAAGTAGAATAACTTGAGCAATGTAGTTTAATTAGTTCTAAGTCCTTGAAGGCATATATAATGCTACACCATAATAATCTTACATTCCTTAGGTTGAAAATTTAATGTAGTCTTGAGCAATGTTGAGTGGACAGTTCAGTTAGTTAAACCTCTAAATTGAGTAGGTTCTACCAAGTTTACAAGGCATTGGCTTAGACTCTACAATTCTCTCTCATATGTTGATTGAATTTCTTGAGCATCTTGTTCTTAGAAAAGGCTAAGAGATGTTTCATTTTAAGTTAAGTTCAAATTTTTTGGATGTTGGAGAGCCAAATTTTTTTCAAGTTTTGTTCTTTTTCATTTTTTTTGTTCCATTCCAAATTAAAAAGTTGTATGTTTCATTAAAATTTAATCAATATCATATCCAGTTTGAAAGTTATTTCTTGATATGAAATCTTATGTAGTTTATTGTTATTTCCTATTAGACAAGACTGTGTGTTACGTTGTTTAAGGGTGCATATTGACACTATCTGGTGGAAAATAATCCCCCTTTTCTTTAAAATATTGCATCATTCAGTGCCTAGTTGTGAAGCAATCTAGCCACCCTTGATGTATATAATGGTTTGCTTTGGTTTGGTTATTTCTTGAGGCATGCATGGACAATACCTGGGAATTTTTTTGCTTTTTTCAATAATTTTTTTATGCTTTATTTTAGAATAGATGATTAAATTTTAGAAAATGTTCCAAAAAAGTGATGAATGCATGAAGTATTATTACAAATATTTTGATTCCACGATATTGTTGAATTCTTAAAGCTAAATCTACTTGGATAAATACAAGTTATTTGAAGTTCATGAAATATTGTTGCAAATTTGTCAATTTCCTGAAGTTGTTGACTGATCAAAATGAGATTATTTGCTTATCTTTATGATTCCTTTCGAAACTAGAAGAACCGTTTACCCCTCATGTTTAATAAAATTATCACAATGAACCCTGAGTGAACCTAGTGTTTTCAAGACCTGACATAAATGAGCCTTGGGATTAAGCCGAGTTAGCCTAAGATTTAGGTTGTCTCAATGCAATCTTTTAAGAAAGATAGGTTCCCACAGAGTTTCTATGTAAATTTTATCTATCTATTGGTGTGCAACTAACATCATTGTTAATAGGAGTGGTGCTAGAAGGAGGCCCCCCCTCTGTGGTCTTTTTTGGAGTCAATACTATTGTCCCAGTTCCGAATTGGAAATTTTCTTGTGAGACTAAAGCCTAAGCAAGCCGGTAACAAAGAGTAAAATAGAAGTTGATAAGATTTGGAAAATCCTTAACCAAAAGCTTTATCCCTTTATTTTTTTCACCTTTGGTAGTTTTACCAAATGTAGAATTCATGATACAACTGATCATGGTGAAATTGACTGTGATTTTTTTTTAACTAGGCTAAATTTGGCCACTTATAATGTGATTCCATTAATGAAAGCATCTTTAAATGCTAGAAGAAAATAAATGTTACTGGAGAGAGGTTTGAATTCAAATAAAATGTTCAACCCTAGTGAAATTGGAAATACTGGAAATTTAGCTGCTAGATCAAATGCATTTATTAACCGTAATTGTCATGAGGAAATTTTGAAAGTTTTATAGGAAAAGAAGCAAAGTCCTCCAGACTTAGAAACAACACGTTAGAAGTGTGAAATTGAATGTGATGAGTCATTGATCTTCTCACATGTGGAAGGTGACAACGAAGAGAAAGAGTGGGTAAAACAAGTGGGAGACGTGTGATTTTTTCCCCTCATTTTGAATCCACAACCTAAAAGGAAAGAATTTCTTGAATTTGCATAGAATACAGAGTATCAAGTTTTTACTTTCTCTCTTTATGGTGATGATATAAATTGTGTTAATATTTGGTATAATGAAATGGATAGTGATATTGAGGTTAAAGATAGGGCCAAGAACTAAAGAAAATCTGGAGAGGAAGACAATCAAGAAAAGAAAGCAGTTGTTCATGGAGCAGAGCAAAGTGAAATGGAAAACCATGAACTAGGGCTAGAAGAAGGTAGAGTATTGAGAAGCCAAAAAATATGTGTTCAATAAAACTTTAATGAGGTTGTTTCCATACATGTGATCCAATTTGTTGGTTAGTATGCATTTGAATTATCATTTTTCAAATGTAGAAAAGTTAAAATAATTCATTGTTATAGTAGGATATCCTAGATATATTCAAGAAAATTTAAAGATAAGCTTGCTATAATTCATAAAAAAAATACTATGAAGATAGTAGTAGGAATTAGGGTAAATTGCTTAGTTAGGGTTAGTCACTTGATTGGGGTAAATTTCAGTTAGTTAGGTTAATTTTCTTTAGTAGGGTTTTTTTTTGTTTCTTGGTTTTTTCCCAACATTAATGAATTTTGCATAATTTAAAACACATGAGATTGGAAAATTCTTAAAAAATTGCACTATAAATTTGAAAAGATAAAAATAAAATAAAAAATACATGCTTGATGTACAAAAAATAAAATTTTCATTATATTTTGTATGTACATGTAAAACACAAAGTTCTCATCATAAAAGACAAAAAAAGGAAAAAATGGAGTCAAGCTAAAAGTAGTGGGATGGTTAGTCAGTCAATTTGGGATGCTTCATCCATGAGGGCGGTATACCCCAGGTAAGCGTTATCCCTATGAGAATCAAGGTCAAGGGTGTGTATATTAGTAAGGGAAGGCCGAATGGGAACTAATTCACCTAGCTCTAGAAATAGTGGAATATCATCAGCGGAGGGAATTCCAATGGCCAAGTGAGCAACAAAAAGAACATGGTCCAAATTCCCTAGAAATTCAGGTCATACTATCAATTTTTTAGCTTCACGAACTTCAACTATAAAAAGGCCAAGATCCAAAATAAAGGAACAAATTGTGAAGCTAAGTCCAAATTTAACCTGCAGTATGCTTTGGAATTCACATAAGTTTCCTTGAGGACTAGGCACAAGTTTAATTTGGTGGTTGGAGTCCTGAGAAAGAAAACTTTTATGAGCCTTTGAGTCATGATTCGACCAAGGAAGCCATTTTGGAAGTGAACACAAGTGAGGAAAATTGGAGTATCCATAGGCCTAGAAGCAAGAAAGCACAAGTAGAGTAGAAAGGAAGAAAATTGAAGAAGGAAAGAAGAAGTGAAGAATTTGAGGGAAAGTGCAAAATTTATAGAAAGCCATAAGAAGTTTATGTTACATAGTTGCTTGGATGGAAAATCTTGGGAAATGCAAGTTGAGGTGGAAACAAGATACTTTTCTTCAGAATTAAAGGTTAAATCAAATACATTCTCATATAATTGGTGGCCATTGCTTCAAGGTTTTCCAATATGAAGATCACAAACTAAGAAAATTGAAGATTTCAAAATCAACTGGTGGTCATTTTAGGGTATTTTATCAAGCCATATTAATCATGAAGATGTCCATGTGTGCCTTGAAAAAAGGAAAATTAATTGGTGAGGTGGCACATGTCGGCATGCGGATAAATTGAAGGAAGTAATCCATGAGTTTCAAGGCATTCAAATTAAATGTAGAGTATGATGGTGGTGTTTAAGTGTGATCATGACAACTCTGATGCATTAATGTTAGTGCAACATCATCAAAATTGAAATTGTTGGCCAAGTTTATTTTAGTAGTTTCCATAAAATTTAAAATGGAAGGGTGGTAACTAGCATTTCTAAATTTGGAATTAATTTGGTGATTTGATAACTTGTTGCTAAATTTTAACTTATACATAATTTTTGCGCAGATAACTAATTGTAGTTAGCTAGAATTTGGCATAAGGATGATAAAATTTAGTTGGAAAGTTGCACATACAGGGAATAATTAATTGAGTTTTTGGGAATTGGTGAAATGATGAAGGGATTTGCATTGAATGAAAAATAAAAAAGTAACCTTCACTACCACTGTAATTCCCAACCTAATAGCAGGCTTCATTGCCTCCAAGTTGAAGCAAATGAGCTTACAAAGAAATATCAAAAGAAGAAAAAAAAAGAGTATCAAAGAAATATCAAAAGAGAAAATTCTACTCTTTAAGCTATCCAAATATCTCTATCAAGGCTATGGACGCCTAACTAGCAGTAGAGTTATGTTTGGGGGAATTAAAAAGATAACCTTGCTGAGGCTATGGACGCTTGACTGGTGGCAAGGCTCTATCCAAGGTTGGATTTGGAGGATTACTAAGTTATGTAGTTCAATGTCAATAAGCTAGTTTTTTCACCAAGTTTTGGAGACTAGAATTAATCAAAGCACACATTGATACTTTACAGAGAAATTTTATAATTTTTATGCAAAATTTAGGTGAAGGTAAGGAGTTATTGCTAGAAATATGTATAAGTTATAATTTATAGCAAGAGATTTGATCCCATTTTTTTAAAAAAATTGGTTTTGTTGGTTGCAAGTTGTTGTGTGGTCTCACAACACGCCCCAAGACTATAAGGCTTGGGGACCCAAGTGAAAAATTAATCCTTATGGCAAGTGCTAGTTGGAAAAAAGGATCACCAGAAGCCCATGTTAAAAGGAAGACTTTGGAGTAATTCGTGTATTCGAATGTATCGGGTACGAAAAGGCCAGATTGGTTGGAATGTTTAATGCAAGGTTTGGTAAGTTGTTGCAATCTGAAAGTGAAAGTTCAGGAAATGTGAAGGTTTTGGTAGAAATCGGGATCTAGGAAATTTTTGTTCTGGGAAAAGCTGAAGTTGTTGAGTACCATGTACCAAGTGACAATGTTTAAAAAAAGGTTGAAGTTAACTGTAGAAGTTTCCCTAGGAAGTTAAAATGTCCGATAACCCACCTAAAAGGGATAATTACACAAGAATTTTTTAATAGCGTGTTATTTATGATTTTTTTTAAAGATGATTTATTGATGATGGTTTCAATTTAATTAGAGTTTTATAAATGTTTTTAAAAGGGATTGATATATGAAATTTTTATGTGCAGGAGGAACAAATTGTAATGTAGTATTCAGGTATGGACGATCATGTAAATTTGAATTGCAAGTAGTGATATAACTAGGTTGGGCGGTACACTCCAAGAGTACATGCAAAGGAAGAGCTTGAGATATCAGAATACGAGGAATCCTGGTATTACGCATGCGACGAAGGGAAGTACCTGAATCAGGGTGATTTACTTATGGGTGTTTCAAGCCTAAGTCAGAACCTAAGAGTAGGAACTAAAGTGCTAGTGGATTGTGGTATCTATATCTGGTTGCACTTGATCACTCTATATATCCAGGGAGTTCCTACATTTTGTTTCACAAATCTACTTCGCTCCAAGTCAAAGTCTTGATTATATTTGAAAGATGGAGATCTTGAAAGATTTTAAAGTGTTGAAGGTTGACACCTCTTGACTAATTTAGAAGCTCTCTTGCTAGTTTTCATATTCCACATGCCTTTTTGTGATTCATCCCTTGGATTCCCTCTCATACGTTGATTGAATTTCTCGAGCGTCTTGTTCTTATACAAGGTTGGGAGATATTTCATTTTAAGTTAAGTTCAATATTTGTGGATGTTGGAGAACTAAATTTTTTTCACGTTTTGTTCTTTTTCCTATTTTTTGTTCCATTCCAAATTAAAAACTTGTATGTTTCATTGGAAGTTAATAAATATCAGAGCCAATTTGAAAGCTATTTCATGATATGAAATCTTACGTAGCTGATTGTTTGTTCCTATTGGACAAGACTGTGTGCTGCGCCATTTAAGGGTGCATACTGACACCCTTTGGTGGCAAATAATCCCCCTTTTCTTTAAAATATCACATCATTTTGTGCCTAGCTGTGAAGCAATCTGGTGACGTATATAATGGTTTTCTCTAGTTTGGTTATTTCTTGAGACATGCATGGATAATACTTGGGAAATTTTTTACTTTTTTAGTAATTTTTTTATGCTTTATTTTAAAATAGATGCTTAAATTTCAAAAAATGTTCCAAAAAAGTGATGAGTGCATGGAGTATTATTGCAAATATTTTGATTCCATGATATTGTTGAATTCGTAAAGCTAAATCTACTTGGATAAATGCATGTTATTTGAATTTCATGAAATATTGTTGCAATTTGTCAATTTCGTGAAGTTGTTGAATGATCAGACCGAGATTATTTTCTTATCTTTATGATTCCTTTCAAAATTAGAAGAACCGTTTACCCCTCATGTTTAATAAAATTATCACAACGAACTCTAAGAAAACCTAATGTAGTAAAAAAATGACATAAACAAGCCTTAGGATTAAGTCGAGTTAGCCTAAGATTTAGGTTGTCTCGGTGCAATATTTCAAAAAAGATAGGTTCCTGTAGAGTTTTTGTGAGAATTTTATCAGTCTATTGGTGTGCGACTAACATCATTGTCAACACGTAGCTAACATAAAATTCTCTTTGTTGGTGTAGTATATCTTATATCCTATGACCACAGCTATATAACTTCCTATGGGATTATGTATAGTGTTCACAGTGAGGGCCCTTTGATCAAATCTAGCTCTAGTTAATTCCATCACATCCTTGTTCTTTATAGATTTTAGTACAAGTATAGGTCTGATGTCACAAAGTCCAGTAATCTCCCTTATAACTTCCTTAGATATCAAACTCGACATGTCAGTCCATATGAACTTTTCAGGCACTCTGCTTAATGCCATTCTCACATAATTAATTTCCATACATTCAATTTCTTCTTCACTAGGTTTTCATATTCAGGTTTGATGTTGAAATCATCTCCAATTAATTGATATGTCCATAGCTCTATAAATTTTTTATGGTTATACTCTTCCATTTTCCTATGGATGTATTCCCTAATATCCTCTATAGGAAAATCCCTATATGTAATTCTTAGAAAAGCTTTGACCAAGCCATTCTCAAACACTTTCATGGGGAATTTCTTGAATTTTGGTTGGGGTTTCTCATTCACATTTACTACAATAGGTGTAGCCATTTCTATTGAATTCAAATGCTTCGAAAAAAAAATCTATTACAACTTTGGACAATAGTAAATACCTTTTTCTTTCTCAATAGGAATTAGGGTTTAGATGCTCTTCTTCACAAATTTCCTTTGAACTCTTGAATTCACTTCAATTCACTTTAGTCACTCCAACTACATAAAAGTGAATGAAATTGGCAAAGAATAGGTACATGTAACCCTTTGATTCTACCCAATTTGTATTATACATCAAATAATAAAATGGTAAAAACCTTTCTTTGTGTAAAAATAAACCCTAAATCACTCCACAAATCTCCATAATTACATATTTTATTTTATATTTTTCTCCAAATGATTCATATTTTCCATATCCATCTCATATCTTCATGCCAAGCCATGACACCTCATATTGATAGGGAGTTATTTGATTTTCTGTTATTGCTCCCTATTACCTAGGTTCAATTCTCAGAGGAAGTATCTGTACCAAAGGGTGGTATATGTTCATTTATAGTCTCTGAGTCTTCCTTGTTCTCAGGTTCCTCTTTCTTTCTCCAAATATTTTCCATTTCTTTCTTTACTTCAATCGGATCAATCTTTTTAATTGGTTCATTTCTATTTATTGGATTATCCTTCCTTGTATTTCTGCTCTTGCAAAATTTAGCAATATGTCTAGGTCTATTGCAATTGTTGTATAGGACATTTATTTGAGCATTATTCCTTCCATTCATTTTGAGTCTACATTGATTATCTTTGTGTCCAAATCCATAACATGTATAATAGTAACCATTGAAAGATTGAAAATTCTACAACTATTATATGCATTCATCATTTGACTTCTGCATTCATTTGTTCTATGCCCAAACTTCTTGCATGCAAAGCATTGTCTAGTAAAGGATGAAACATTTTGAATCATTTTGCTTCTACATTCCATTTATCTATGTCCAAATTTAGTTCAAAAATAATAAATACCATTGAAAGATGGGTACGTTTGACCATTTGGTTGTCTGATAGGGGGTCTTCTAGCATTGTTTCTTTAATTTTGAAACTTTCCATTGTTCTTCTTGTCTATAGTCTTCTCTGGTTCATTGATCTTCCTTGCATTAGGTGTCTAATCTACTTTTGAGATTTCTCCTTTTTCAAGTCCCAAACTACTTTTGTCTTTAGATGCTTTCTGACTTGCAATTAATTCATCAAGCATTGCAATACTTGTCTTGAATTTTTCTTTATGAATTCTTGCTTTCTCTAGATCTAATCTCAGATTTACCACTTCTTGTTCAAGCCTTGTGCACTCATTAGTTTTTATTTTGACCATTGCATTTAGATATTCCTCAATTCTTTTCTTTTCTTCCACTTGCACTTTCAGTTTGGTGATGTTCTCATTTGCTTGTTTTAATTTTTCAGTGACCTCCTTATGTCTTTCTCTAAATTTCTTGATTTTCTCTCTCAAATTTTTGATGTAGTCATTTGCTTCTTTAATATTTTTCTTCAAATATCTATTTTCAACTTCAATTTTTTCAAGGTCTTCAAGAGAAAATTTGAGCTCTCAATCATTTTCAAGAATGCAATCTTATTTTGTGTATGCAATAGTAGGCATCACTTCCAAAGAAATGGGGAAATTTTTGTTAGCCATGTGTTCAATTTCCATGATCTTCCCAAAATGGTCAAGCTTCTACCAAGGAACCAAGCTTTGATACCAATTGTTTACCACTTAGAATAATGAGAGGGGGGGTGAATTAGTATTCTGTTAAACCATCCAATTATTAACCATCCAATTACCAAAGCATACTTAACAGTCATAAGGAATGAAAGCATGAAAAAACCATAACACACACACAACACATGAACACTAGGTTTTTTACATGGAAAACCCGAAAAGGGAAAAATAATAGTGAAGATTAACTAACAATATGTTATAAATGGTTATCAGATATTAAAAAAAGGCTCACTACTAGGTAGACTCACTATTCAAGTGAACTCACTGTTCACAGAGAAAAGAAAGATAGAAAGAGGTGGCTTCAGAACCAAGATTTGAATTGATAGGAGTGAATCTAACATATGTCAGATTTAGTTCCTTTGAAGAACAATACATTGATAATATCTTTATTCAACTCAGATTGCAAATCTATGCTCTACTCTATAATCACATACCTTTTCTCAACACTTACAAATTTTTCACTCAACTTTGCACAATTTCGCATCACTGCTTGCATTTAGATCATGTATGAATTCATGTTCTATCATAAAAAACACAAATCAACCTTGTATATGTATGAAACTCCAACACAAACATCAATTATGTTGGCCTAATTGGATCTAGACACAAACCATACAAAAAGTGCCTTGTCGACACCTAATTCAAATAAGAAATTCCTTCACACCCAAAGACATACAATATAGGTGAACATGGCCCTATAATAACTCCATCTTCCATTCACATCACCTATTTAATCTTCACAACACTTTACATTCCTCAGGTCAGCCAAGCATAGGACCTAAAAGAAAAAATACTCCAACTAATCATCACCATTGGATATGCAGACCTTAAAATATCATGTCAAAGGGAAAATAAACTTCTTTGACACATGTTAACATTCTCCCAAAGTTGAAAAGTCTAACTCAAATCCATGGAGGACTGTAGACCATTTAGATTATAGCCAATACACAAAAAAATGTGTAAACCATATATATTGATCTTTTGTTACATGCAAATTTTGAACCACTTATCCAAATCAACTAAAATTATAAACTAAGATGCTACTGATGTCCATGAATCAACATATTGGATTTAAATAAGTAAATCTATATGAGCAAAAAAATGTGAACCAAATTACTGGAGGGTACTGTGTGTTGAGTTTGCTAGTGTAGACACTTAGCAAAAGTACTTAACTATTTTGATATGAGGATCAAACATTCTTGCAAAATAACTCTTGTGCTATCACCCCTCATACTTGTTTTACATCCACCATGTAGTGTTGACATCAATGACAATGCATTAATGACAACTTTCTTCATTCTTTCAACAAATAGTACACATTATTCAAGAAGGGTGACCATATTAAAAGCATTTGTGGAAATCAGGGAAAGTATCCTTCTTGTGGATTTTTGGTTCCAAGATCAAGTCCACAACATGTTCCATTATTTCTTCACCATGATCAAGAACACACATAATAAAGATATTTTTTCAGCCATGAAAGATATTATGATTCTAACTATCTAGGAGATTGATGTCTTCTTCCAACCCACCATATCTATACTACAGAATGTTTGGAAACAAGAATGGGTTCCCTCTTCAATTGCATATACATTGTTCCTTAATGTGTTCACACAATGTGAGGAAAAATTAAAACCTCACTTGGAAAAAGAAGAGAAAGAGAGGATCAATTCAAAATATGAATGGAAGGAAGTTCCTTTAGTCGTACATAAAGAAGACAAAGACAAGAAACTACAAGATGTAGAAATTGTTCATAAGGAGGAAGATAAATCTTGATACGTTTCTTCTATCACAAATAAAATAAGTGTGTGATTTCACAAGGGCCTTGAGGCAACCACTAATGAGGAGTCAATAGATGGTAGCTTCTTTCACTTCAATTATATATTAGGTTTTTTGTTCGACTTTCAAAATGATTTTGTGGAGAAAAATGTTCTTTGTGACTCTAATGCTACTCTTACTTCATCTCAAAATTCATGCATTGAGGATAAAATTCAAGGAATAAATTTTATTGAACATAAATCAGATTCTCCTATGCTTGAAGTCGATCTAGAGAAGAGTTCTAGTGACATTGATAATTGGTGCAAGAGAACCTTTGAACAAAAATAGTCAAACAAGGTTGATAAGGAGTAGGCTTTAGGTTTTGGTGTCTTTTGTATAAATAAGGGCTTGGAGACCATTTTATATTTTTTTGATTCAAGTTTAAGTCTTATTAGGTGATTAGTGGGTCATTTGTGTTGATATTGTAAAATTGCAAATTGCTGTAAAATGTTATCAACCATAAAAGTTAGAAAATTACATTTTATGGAATACAAATGATCAAGTCCTTTCAAAGGCCAGTTTAGGAAGTTTTAGGAGTTATATTTTGATGGAAAAGGTATAAAAGTGTGAAGAAACTCAATGTAAAGGTTGTTGAGACATTTTAGAAGTTTGGCACAATAAAACAACTCAATTTTCATACATTTTTCTATATTTCCTGAGATTGCAGGGTCACTGTACAACCTATACAACATCTTATTGATACCAATTGAATTTAATTGCATATTTTTTTGTATCAAATTTTATTTGAATCTACCTCAAAGTTTTTCCATTAAGTTTGGTGCATTTTATAGTTGAATTTCTAAACCTAGTTTGAAGTTGCAGGGTTAAAGGTTTGTAAGTCTTCAAAATGGAAAATTGACCCATTCCACTCACTATGACTACTGTAACTTGTGGAATGGGTCTAAAACATTAGGAAATAGGTGAGGGAATGTTTTGAGAGTGCAAGGGAGGCCTAAAAGTGTGTTGGGCATGAATCCCTAGAATGGAAAATTGAGTTTTCCATGTGAAATTGGGTGGTTTTGGTATGGTAAAGAGTGAAATTATTTGGAGAAGCATTATTTATTGATTGAATAAGCATGTACAAAGGTTTTTGAACCTATTAGAGGTGGTGGCAAGTTGAGTTAAGGTTTGAAAGTGTGTTTTTCATTAAAACCCTAGGTTTTTGGCTAGAAAGGAGGGTTTTGGGATTAGGCACCTTGGAGGGTGAGTGTATGAAGGAAATTTGAGAATTATTAGGTTATGGTAACTGTATATTTCTTCCCACATGATTTTGGAGGTTTTTGAAAAGTTTTAAGGCAAGGTCCTTTGGAAAATAGGCCTAATTTCAAGTCTAGTTGGCGTTAGAAACTTGCTTTGAAGAAATTGTTGAAAAAAAACCTATTGTGGTTTGTTGATATGTTATTGTACTCCCAAATGGGTGTTTGAAAACCTATTGGTCCAGATATGAAAGGAATAATCCAAGAATTTGTTCTTGATTTAGTCAAGTTGCAATGCTACAAGGAATTGAGTGGTTTTGATGAGATAGTGATAATTTGAGAATTTGGGGACTTGATAAGTTGTGATTTTATTTGGAATTGTGTTGTGTGGTTGCAGGACCTCCCTTGATTTCTATCAAGTGGTATAAGAGTGAAGGTAGTAGATCTTTGTGGAAGAATATTGCAGTTTGTAGTGGAAAAATTGGAAGGTGAAGAGGCAAGATTATGAAGATGCCTTCAAGAGGGAAGAATATGACAAAGGAGATGAATGAATTGAAGGGTCAATATATTAGAGAGATCAGAGAATTTAAAGAGAGATTGGAAGCCTTTGAAACAAGTAAAAGAAGAGATGAAGTTGAAAGAAATGATTCAAATGAAGAAGAGTTTGAAGATGTTGAGGAAGAACTTGATCCAGAAGATTAGAGAATGGGAAAATTGTTGAAGGTAGTCAAAGGTGACAAGTATAAGGTGAAATCCGATGTTCAAAAGTTTTGTGGAAACCTGAATGAAGAAGAGTTGTTAGATTGGATAACATCTTTGGAAAACTATTTTGAGTGTGAAGACATTCGAGAAGAACATAGCTTAAAGGTCATGCACTTTTGTGGTGGGATTATCTACAGTTAGAAAGAAGCAAGGAAGGGAAATCTAAGATTTTATCATGGGAAAATATGGTAGCCAAGATGAAAGGTAAATTTCTCCCTTATGATTATTCTATTTAGATGTTTAAGAGGTTGCAAAGTTTAAGGAAAAAGGAAATGAATGTAAAAGCATACAATAAAGAGTTTTAAAAATTAAGTATGAGATCTAACCATAATAAGAATGAATATGAGAAAATTTCTAGGTACTTGGGTGGTTTGAGATTGAATATACAGAATGAATTGGATTTAACAAATCCTAGGAGTGTAGAAGAATGCTATCAAATGGCATTGAAGGCAGAAGAAAAAGTAAAAAGAAGACAAGAGAAAACAATTAGAGGAAGAGGAAGAGGAACTTTCTCTACTCCAAGAAAAACAAGTGAAAACCAAGAGGATGCACCTAAAATAGATGAGTAAGTTGCATATTTTAGAGGTGGTTTTAGAGGCACAAGGGGCATATTTGGTGGTGGAAGGAATCCTAAATTTTTTGTAGGTAGGTGTTTCAATTTCCAAGAGTTTGGTCATCCTTCTTGGAAATTCCCTAAAAAAATTGGTTCAACATCAAGTGGAGGAGAAAGGAAAACTAAAAGAAGAGCACAAATTGTTCAAGAAGATGAAGTTGAAAGTTCAAACTCTAGTAGTATTCATGTTGCTCCTGAAGTAGGTGAAATTTTGATGATGAAGAGACAAATCCTAAAGACATCCAAAGAGAAGGATTTGATTAAGAGAAGAGCATTGTTTAGGATAGCTTGCAGATGCAAAAACAAGGTATGTAAGGTGACAGTTAATTCTAGAGGCACTAATAACATGGTATCTAGTGAAATGGTGGATAAATTGAATTTGGAAAGAGTACCTAGAGAGAAGCCATACAAAGTGTCTTGGGTTAGTGATAATCAATCCATTGTGGTGAGTGAACAAACTTCAATTGAGTTTCAAATTGGTAGATAGGGAGATAAGGTTGTTTGTGATATTTTTCCTATGAATTTTTGCCATGTGTTGTTAGGAAGGCCCTAGAAGTTTGAAAAGTCAACAATATATGATGGAAGAAAAAACACTTATATAATTGAAAAGGATGAAAGAACATTCATTTTAACTCCATTGGTTGAAGAGGCAAAAGAACAAGGTGAAATCATCATGATTGGGAGAAAAGAATATGTGAGAAATGAGAAAGGTAAGAGTGTAGAGTTAGCAACCAATGTAAGGCTTAATACTATTGGGACAATAGATAAGAGGAATAGAGAAAAGGTGTAGTCAGTTGTTGTAAAGGATGCTTTTATATGGAAGAGGAAAATAGATGGAAATGTGTCTCAGACTAATATAGTGTAGCATAAAAGTGAAAAGCCTGTGGAAAGGCAAGAAGTGAATGGAGGGATTTTGGTAGGGACAGTCATGTGTCTTGTTGTATCAAAGAAGCAAGTGAAGAGGCAGACATAGGTTGATACCATAGAGGTCTGTGAGGGTGATGGGATAGTGAAAAATTTACTTGCAGGTTTGACAAAGATGTCAAAGTGTGATGGTATAGTTGACAAAGGAAAAGGTGCAATTAATAAGGGAATTGGATAGAGATCCAAGCATGAAGAAAAGAGGGAAGTGATGGTAGTAGAAGAAATTTTGTGTACAGAGGTAAAAGAGAGTGTGACATTAGTATTTGATGGTGGAAAATTTGGAAAACACCCCACAGGACAATGTGTACGGTTGAATCCAGATTCAATTGAAGATAAGGACAAGAATGACAAGGAAATGAAGATCAAAGTCAAGGTGAAATTGTTGAAGGAAAACATGAAGGTCAGAGGCATGAAGAGCACAAAAGAGAACAAGTTACATCAACCTTTCCAAGAGACTTGGAAATAATCCAAGTTGGGGTGTATGGTGGAGGAACACCTTTGAACAAAAATAGTCAAACAAGGTTGACAAGGAGTAGGCTTTAGGTTTTTACATATTTTGTCTAAATGAGGTCTTGGAGACCATTTTATATTTTTTTGAGTCAATTTTGAGTCTTATTAGGTGATTAGTGGTTCATTTATGGTGATATTGCAAAATTACAAATTGTTGCAAAATTGTATTTTATGGAATACAAACGGTCAAGTCCTTTCCAAGGTCAATTTAGGCAGTTTTAGGAGTTATATTTGGAGGGAAAAGGTATAAAAGTGTGAATAAACTCAATGTAAAGGTTGTTGAGACATTTTAGAGGTTTGGCACAATAAAACAACTCAATTTTCATACATTTTTCTATATTTCCTGAGATTGCAGGGTCACTATACGACTCGTACAACATCTTATTGATACAAATTGAATTTCATTGCATAGTTTTTGTCTCAAATTTTATTTGAATTTACCTTGAAGGTTTTCCATTAAGTTTGGTGCATTTTATAGTTGAATTTCTAAACCGGGTTTGAAGTTGCAGGGTTAAAGGTTTGTAAGTCTTCAAAATGGAAAATTGACCCATTCCACTCACTGTGACTATTGTAACTTGTGGAATGGGTCTAAAAAATTAGTAAATAGGTGATGGAATGTTGTGAGAGTGCAAGGGAGGCCTAAAAGTGCATTGGGCATGAAGCCCTAGAATGGAAAATTGAGTTTTCCATGTGAAATTGGGTGGTTTTGGTATGGTAAAGAGTGAAATTGTTTGGGAAAATGTTATTTATTGATTGAATAAGCATGTGAAAAGGTTTTTGAACTTTTTAGAGGTGGTAGCAAGTTGAGTTAAGGTCTGGAAGTGTGTTTTTCATTAAAACCCTAGGTTTTTGGCTAGAAAGGAGGGTTTTGGGATTAGGCACCTTGGAGGGTGAGTGTATGAAGGAAAATTGAGAATTATTAGGTTATGAAACTTGTAGATCACTGCCCACATGAGTTTGGAGGTTTTGGAAATTTTTTGAGGCAAGGTCCTTTGGAAAATATGCCTAATTTGAGGTCTATTTGGCATTAGAAACTTGCTTTGAAGAAATTGTTGAAAAGAAACCTATTGTGGTTTGCTGATATGTTGGTGTACTCCCAAATGGGTGTTTGAAAACCTACTAGTATAGATATGAAAGGACTACTCTAAGAAGTTGTACTCAATTTAGTCAAGTTGCAATGCTACAAGGAATTGAGTGGTTTTGATGAGATGGTGAGAATTTGAGAACTTGGGGACTTGATAAGTTGTGGTTTTGTTTGGAATTGTGTTGTGTGGTTGCAAGACCTCCCCTAATTGCTATCAATAATTTAGATTCTTAGTTTTCTATTATAGTGGTACAAGAGATTTGTAGCAACTGTGGTAGCACATTGGAAAATAATTTTGATTTCTTCATGGAGCATAATAGTAGTTCAACATCCTTGTGTGATCATTATTGGAAAAGTCATCTATTGGTATCCACTAAAAAAGAAATAATTTTTTTATCTAGAGTGGATGGAATACACAGGGATGTGGAATGCTTAACTCAAAACAAACCAAGTATTCAAAAAGAGGTTAATGTTACCCTTGCTGATTTGTGAACAATAAATAACACTTTGGAAGAAATCAAAAAAACCTTCCTATGCGTAATCCATGATAGAGATATAGTTACTAAGGTTGCAGATTAAGCCTTATATTTATACAAAGGAACACAAGAGAAATTGAAGGATGTTCAAATGACTCTACAAGAAATAGAAAGCCAACTTGTTGACACTAAAAAACTTTGGGAAAAAAAATTGAAGGGGGATTAAGGAGATAAATGAACTAGAAAACATACATAAAACCGATGACAATTGTCCCAAAGAATCAAAACATAAGAGTTAAGGCCAGAAAAAGGTAAGGTTAATTTTGAGAACAAAGATAACTTTCAGATTGTTGATAATCCTTTGTTTGAAGTTAAAGAAAATACAACCTATGATAATCCAATTTTTGAGTTGGATAATGAAGCTAATTTGGAATCATGTAATAATATTGGAGATGATAAGAAAACTTGGGATCCCGATGCATGTCCTATCAATGAAGTGTGGAATCAAGCTTGAAGTAGTGAGAAAAATCCTAATAATGCTATCACTAATAACTCTCAAATCACATTACAAGAAATTGTAATTCAGGTCAAGCCAATGAAGAGGATTCCTTCTTTTAATCAAAAATAAAATATTAGATATTTAAGTTGGGTGGAAAGAACAAGTGACACTGCAACTATATTTATGCACGTCACCTATGAGGCTTCCAATAGATTACCACTACCCTAGTTTCTATACATTGATAACATCAATTAATGGTCAAATGAACCCTAAATCATTGATAGCTTTAGGGCAGCTAATAAGGAGGAATTCTTCAGTACACTTTATATTTTCTTCACCACCACCATGAACAATGATTCCCATCAACATTTTAGTTTATTGATATACATTTCTACATAGAACTCTGATGATTACAATAGATTGGAAAGCTTAGAATTTTCCTTTGTACATCTTGAGGAGATATGTTAAGCTTTTGGTTCTATGGTTGAACCAATTATTTTTACAAATCAATGAGTTTGGTAGCAACCTCTTTAGTGTGATTTTGAACCATAAATACTCCTTAGGATTCCATGAGAAGTGGATGCAAATTTAACAAGAGGATCAAATTGTTAAAATCAGAGTAGTGCAATGTTGAACCCGATGGTACTTTAATGAGACTAACCTGGAATCCTAAAATCATTTTTAATTCTATATTGTCAACATTATCCAAGAAAATGTTTCAGAAGTTCGGATTGATTTTCCTATTAGTGATTCTCAAGAGATCACTTGCACTAGTGTTCAACACAACTACATTATGATTAAATGATGCTACAAACCTTGGGACCTAGGAATTTCTATAAGGGATATATTGAATGACATGGAATGGCTTCATGTGTGAGGGAGTTGAAAAATCTTGTGAGTTCAATAGCAACAACATGAAGCAATGGATATATTTTGGGATGTTCTACAAACTTATTTGGGACCTTGGTATCGACATGAAGATCTAAAATTTCTTATGGGAAGTAAATTTTCGGGAAGGGGAGACTGTAATAACCCCTCATGAATTAACCAAAAAGCATAATTTGATTTATGGAAATTAACTGATCAAATCCATGACAACAATAAATTGTGGAAGGATTCAACACCTATATTTATGGAAGATTAAGGTTTTTAAGAACAATAATAAATGATTAAAAAATAAACAAACTCCAAAAATGATGTTCATTTAAGTGCAACAATTATTCAAAACAAAAATCCAATGATTAAGTGCTTCAAAGAGCAACATTTATCATTAATTTTTATATTAGTGGCTAAGGAGAATAAGAGGAAACAATTAAAGTGTATAGTAAGTTAATGGTGCACATATATAGAGTGTTGCTTTACAATCAAAAGACAATCAAAGTTAATTATTAATCAAAGTTCATTATCAATATGTAGTTCAAAACAATGATTTAGAATTTTAAGGAAAAGAAAAAGGCATAAAAGAAAATTTATATAAGACAAAATTTGTTTTATTCAAAAAGGTTAAAAACTTTGTCTTATTTGTATAAGATGGCAACAAATTATTAAGGAGAAGGCAATGATTTAAAAGAGTAGTGTATATTGTAGACACTCAAATTTTTCCTCACAATCGTCACGATATTTCTCTATTGATTAAATAGATATTATTATTTACTTAATCAAATCATTCAATACATTTTTCTATTCTCGCATTTCATCAAATCATTAAACCATCCCATGCTCATTCACTATATGTTTACATAAATGATCATATCCGTCCCATGGTCATTCACTAACCATTTGCATAAACGATCATGTTTGTTCCATGGTTGTTCACTAACCATTTGCATAAAAGATCATTCCTGTTCATTTCCATTCACAATCTATTTCATAAACATTCATGTACATTTGCATTATCGTTCATGTCCACTTCCATAATAAAGCATAAATTTTTATTATTGTCCATATCATTTTCATAATCAATTTTTATGATCATCAACTATCATTTTATAATAAACTAAGTTATCATTTAATCACTTCTTTTGCATAAATCGTTCACTTCATATTGCATTTCATTAAACCATCAAACCATTAAAATATTAAATAATTGTTCATCCAATCATTATCATTCATAATGCATTTGCATAATAAATCATAATCATTTCATAATCGTTCATAAATCGTTTCATGATCATTCATGAACCGTTTCATAATAAATCATTAATTATGATTATCCATATATCATTTCACCATCCGTTCACAATCATTCTTAGCATAAATCATTCTCGTTAAGCATTTTCATTGCATAATTTTTTTTCATAAATCAACATTAAATAATTATTAATCGTTTTAATTCTTCATTTAAAATCCATTTAATCATTTTATTTAGTTTCATTATTCTTAAACCCTTCACCATGCATTTGTCTCACCTCTTTATCATTTCCACTCACATGCATTTCATTTAATTACATAATGTGGGATATTTAAATTTCCCTCTTGCAAACCTTTTATCCCATATTTCCCTCTCAAACACCTCTCCATCCTCAAAGACTCCTATTTAAATGGGATTCCTCTCTCATTTTCACCCTCATAAATTTACATATTCATATCATCTCTTACCTTGGATTAGATTTTCCCATTCACCATAGCCTCTTTACTGCATTTTGTGCTCACAAAATTTGAGAGAAAATGAATAAAAAAATATTTTGGTGATAGGGAGACAATGGAGAGTGATTTCATTTAAAAGAATTTCCATAGTCTTAGAAGTTTTTAATTCCATAGTTTAGAAGCTTGTTTTCATTCTAGTTTTGTTTTTAATTTGAATGGCTCCATTGAGGTGAGTATGAGGTGGAGATTCTTATTCCATAGAATCCTCCATTTTTCAGCTCTCACATATATAAGAAGAGCATCGATAAAAATATAAAGACAACAAATTATTAGTAGTGATGACAAACAAAAGGAAGTGATTCATTCTATAAATAAAAGGTTGTGATCTACTAAGGAAACAATTATTAATTAAAAGACAACACTTACAAGATAAAATTCATTGAGGAAAATGCATTGAATATTTTAGAAGGGACACATCCATTAAAGAAGACACATCTCATATAGAAGGACATACCCCTTAATGAAATATAAATAAAGATTGAATGTGGAGTCAAAAGGAGATTAAACATGACAACATATAATTTATTATTACCTAATTTAGAATCACTCTATAAGAGCAAAAACTTATAACATGGGAGTATGCATTTTAGGTGCATAAAACAAAAAGAACTCCAAGGTAAGATGCATGAGTTTAAGGATATCGAACATAATTTGAGAAGTGAATGCATTCTTAGTTGTAGATCAAGGTGCTCCTAAGAGGGCTGATTGATCATCTATTTAGACTGTATGATATTTAAGATATATTAGATACCCAACCTAGATACTCACATGCTTTGAAGGTCTAATTCAAACACAACAACTAAGGAGAGACATCATTTTGATGCATACAATCATATAGAGAAATCAAAACAACATCTACATTAGATGTCCATTCAACTTTCTTAAAACAATATAAATTGTAGATTATATATACATATATCAAAATTTATAGTCCATTCCTATTAGCATATTATTAATAGATAAAGTATAGTAATCAAGTAAATTAGCCTTGAAATTTGTTCCTAAAGTCTACCATTTGAATTATTGGTCCTAGGAATTTGGAATATCTTGATTTAGAGGACTTAAGGAAAAAGTTATAATAATTCTATAAGGGGACATTACATATGACCTTAAAATTATGTTTTTGATTGTAAAAGCTTGAATACTAGTTTTTTTTATTAAATTGTTGCCATTATTCCTTTTCTAGCACCAATGTATATACCAAGTGCTAGGTAGATCTTGAAGTGTAAATGAGGCCTTACTATACTTATATTAGTCTCTCCTATGTTGATAGGATGCAACATTGCCAAAGTAACACAAATAAATAATATTTGAAGGGTTTGAAGGATGTGTTGAAGAAGGATTAGGGTTTAATTATTGAAGAAGAGATTGGTAGTTGTTAAAATTGTGGTGCTTAGACTTGTAACATTTTTTTTCTCATAACCAATATAAGATACAAAACAAGTAAACATGTGAACACCTAATAATTTAAAGCCTTCATTTCTAGTAGTAAATTTTTATTAATTGCGTTAATAACTATAGACAAGTTATTAAATATTTAGAATGTTGTCCATAGATGGAAAGCTTAAGATGGGGTATAACATTACTTTTGTGCTTTTAGTAATGGCTAAACCACAAATGATCAAAAAGATAATTTTATTCGTGATGAACAACCAAAACCCATGTGTTCAATTCAAATAACAAAACTTGAAACATGAAAACCCTTCTTATCTAATAAAAACTAAAACTTAAAAAAATTTCATGGTTTCATAAAGGATTCATTTGGTCTTCTTTCAAAGAACATATTTTAGAATTAACTTGGTAAATCTACGTTGTGGTGGATCAATTGAAACAACTTCAAATAGTTGATTTGCATTGTAGGTGGTGTCTAGTTTTCCTTGCACTAGTAACTCAATAAATCTAGTTATGGTGGATTGGTTGATTGTCCTAATGATCCCATTTTCTCTACATCTAGTCAAATTATTGGTATCCAAGCCTTTAATGGGTGGAATACCATGAAACTTCTCCATATACATCCTAGATGCTCTTCCTCCTTGATTTTGTCCTTAAATTTGGAACACCATCCAACACAAGTCTCTAAGAATTTGCAACATTTGACTCCACAAATATATTACCAAATTTAGTTTTGTAAGAGCTCAAAACTTATTTTTTTATCTCTCTTAGAGAAGGGTAGTTTATCTCCTCCTATGTTGTTAGTGCTTTCTTCACCATGTTAAAATGCATCTTGAATAAAGCTCGAATGGGTAACTCAGTTGGCTTGAGTTTTGGGTTTGCTCCTCGAGGTCTTGGGTTTACAAGGTGTTATGTTGTTGTGAGCTTTGTAGTTACACCCTTAGGGACTAGTCTCGCCTCCCTGCTTGCCTCTAGGTGTCGCTAGGATGGGGGTCATGGGGACACCCTGTGTATAAAAAAATGCATCTTGAATAACAATTTATTCAATTTGGATAATTTTTTTCTTTTATTCCCTTTTCTCCTTAATTGGATTCCTTGTTTCATTTATGTTTCCATGTAGTAGTTAAGGATCTATTTGTGATGGTCAACACTAACTTTGGTGGTCTTCAAATGTATTGCATCCCACCTATACACAATCAATATGTAGACCAATGAGGATTCAATGCACTTTGTAGACATAAATGACCTAATAGAGAAAAATGACATATAAAACATGTGTTTCATCATATACTGTACAAGACATATAGAACTTTTTGTTCTCATAAAAATCAGTAAGGACAGACAATGGAAAAATCTGTACACCTATTTGGTTGTAGCCTTAGATTTATATACATTAAAAAAAAAAAAATTAAGACAGTGAAGAAATGCTCATATTTTTAATACTGAAATGCGTTCTTAGATTTATTTGTATTCAAACAAGAGGCCTTGCGGTTTAAAAGTTCATTAAATACTTCACAGTGTAACAGAAATAAAGCCTTCCTGGATAGATGTTTTAACAGCAATCAGCACTATCAGTGTTTTCCTGGAAATAGAGGGCCATTGAGAATCGGGCTTTCCTCCAGAATCTTGGATTCCCTTAACCAGCCTCGTGAATTCTTGAATCATAAGAGTCTCCTGGGGAAAATCTGCTGTAACTATGTGCTCACTGGGCCTTGGACCCCAAACAGTGTCCATATTCCAGATGTTGGAGTTTGAGGAAGAGAAAAATGATGCAGAATTCTCCTCATAGGGAATTGCAAAATCTTGAAGATGTAGCATTCCTTTAGACCCATGGATACTTAATTCCATGGTCAGATTAGTGTGAAATGAACAATGAAAAGTTGCCACCCTCCCATCTTGCCAAGACAAAGTTGCCCCACAAGCTGTAATCACTCCACCTTCATTCAAAACAGCTCCAGGATGTGCAGTCACACTCTGAGGCAATTCGTAATCATTAGCCCATAAAATTGCCCTGATACAATACCATCCAAGATCACCCAACGCACCAAGTGCATCCAAATCCGGCTTAACCCGGATGTTCTCCTCAAAGAACTGTTTAGATCCGGCAAATGTGAAAGTACAGTGGACCTGCAAACAACCATAGTTGCAACATTTCTAAAATCAGTCTGCACCCACATCATATTTAAGTTTCGGTAGAAAAGTAAATTACCACCAAACATGCATGTAGAGAAATAAACCCAGATGACTGGATTCCATTACTGTGCATATTATAAGCCAAAAATGTACAGAAGTGGGAAAAAAGAATCATGATATGGATTACGCTGGAACGACATATTGCCATGACAAATACCCAGATTTTAGAAAAGGGTGATAAAACCAAGTAGAAAATCAGCATAAAAACAAATTTGTCTATGGCATGGATTATCCAGATTTTAGAAAAGGATGAGCTACTAAAATCCAGCAGAAAATAAACTAAAAACAAATTAGGGAAAGTATCCAGTAGTCATTCATTCTAACTTTGCGCACTCTAAGATCTTAGTCGTTACATCGGATTTCTATGTTTGTTTTTTTATTTTTTCATATGTGACTTTCAATTTTAGGGTAGTTATGACGGATGTAGGAGGACTCTAATGTGCACAAAGGTTAAAAAGTGGTTCTTTAAAAGTGATGTCCGATATCTATTCATAGGCGCCTCGATAATTGTGTGCTGCAACCACCAAAAAAAATTCACTACTGATCAGTATATATTCTTCTAATAAATGTTTTGACCAATAGCTATGCACAGAAGGTAAAAAAAATGGTTCTTTAGAAGTGATGCCGGACATCTATTCATAGATGCCTCAATAATGGTGTGCTACAACCACCAAATGTTTTTCACAACTGATCAGTACATATTCTTCTATAAATGTTTTGACTAATAGCTATGCGCAAATGCTTCAGTAATAGTGCACTATGAGTACCAATAAAATTGCACAACTCCTTCAATTAAACATTCAATTACTGATTATACAAATAAAGAATTAGTAGTACAAATAAATTTTTTTTGGTGAACTTTTAATTATCAAATATTAATCAGCTACTAGATCCTTTCCCTGGATTAAAGTACCAAATAAGGGTTGAGTACTTACCAAACGGAGGTCTCCAAAGAGGTCTGGATTTTGAAGAAAGGCCTTCATTTTGGGAGTTCTAGGATGGTGCATCATCATGGTGCCATCCATGAACTGGACTCCATTGCTATTACAGGCCTCTATGATGGTGTCAAGGTCTTCAACACAATGTGCAGGGGGCTTCTCCAGAAGAATATGTTTCTTCTTGTGGGCAGCCTTGACAGACCATTCGAGATGCAAGGATGTGGGCAGAGGAATGTGCACTGCATCCACACAGGGATCATCCAAAAGCTGCTGATAACTTCCATACGTCTTTACCTCTGGAGGCAAGTTGTTAGCAGAGACAAAGGCCTTGGCCTTATCAAGTGATCTGCTGGCAATTGCATACACTGAGGAATTGGTTGTCATCCCAAATCCTCTGACATATTTTCTGGCTATGTTTGCACACGCCAGGATTCCAAACCGAACTACGTTCTCTTCGGCCATTTTTCCTGCACCACAAGACCTTTGTGTGTCTCTGTGTTAGGCTATGCAACTTGAACACATTCAGCGGAACATTTATAGTGTAGAGAATGGTGCCTTGCGTTTCACGTGGGTTTTCTAATTAAGTTTAAATTCTTAAATTTTGTGCTCGATTATCCTTATTATGATTATTTTCTTTGTAATTGATTGAATACAACTTTAATTATTCAATTTTCATCCTTTTATTAATTAACTTTTAATATTTTATTATTTAATTAATTAAATTATTATTCGATCACCATTCATCACTAATCACCTACACCTATTTCTAACCTAACCCATTTAATCACTTCTCTCTCATGGTCGGTCGTAGGTAAATAAATTCAATTATTTATTTACCCAAGTTCACAATCCTCATCCAAAAAATTAAATAAATATCTTATTTATTGAATTTATCTATTTTCCTCCACTTTCCATCAAGTGAGTTAAAATTGAGTAGCCACTTAGTACCAACTTTCACAATCAAATCCTAGTCAGATACCCTCAAATCCGAGTAAGAATCCTTAATATGTACAAAAGCATGAGCTTTTTGTACATAAGGCATGGGCCTTTATACATTGACATGCTTTTGGTACCATGTGACCATGTCACATCATCTTGGTACTATGTCACATGGGTCAAAGGACTTGTCCATCCTTGAAAGGAACTCCAAAGTACCTATTTCCATCTTGTCCATCTAATCTTTCTAAGGAAAATCTCCACCCTTGATTTTTTCTCAATCCCTCTCCTATGTATGGCTCTCAACCATTATGAGTCATTAATCAGGTCTTTTAATCATAACTATCTATTTTATAGACAAAAACTTATAAATTAGAGATCACCACTAACCATTTCTAAGACTCTAAAATGTAACTTTATGTTGTTGGCAAGAGTTTTGTACATATCAATATATTTGAGCACAACCACCATGTCATGGTGCAACAAGGATTAATTTGTTGAGATCTTTGGTATTTTCATCATGTTTTGTTAACGTCTATGCTTAATTAGAGTGTTGCTTGTAGTTTGGGTAGAATAGGTTAGCATTATTAGTTTAGCTTGTTCTTACATGTTCAAAATTTCATGTACACATCTTTGGCATGCCTAGTGGAACTGTCATCCCTTTTCACTAGAATCAATTTCATGTGTTTTGAGTATTTTTTGTTCACATGCTACAATTCAATAGTTACATGCACAATCCAATAGTTTTGTCCTATAAATTGGTGATTACATGTAATACATTGCAAACACGTTTTTCTAGCATTTTTAGTTGTCTAACATTTGGTTTTTTGATAGGGATTGATTTTATAGGTCGTTATATTGCTTAAATTTACTTACATTCTCTATGTGTGTCAAATTAACCACCTTTATTATAGGATTAGACATTATCTTAATTCAATGCTTGCTTCTACATTTTAGTAGAGTTCTACCTTGTAACTTAGTGGTTGTGTAGTCTATTAGGCATATGTTGGCTTATTCTTTGAAAACATGCTTTCATCATTTCTCCTAACTTTTTTCTCTATGTTTTTTATATAAATTTCTTTAACAAGGGTAGGTGTTGTCAAAATCACCATTTTCCACAAGAAAAATCATATTAGCTACCTTTTGACTAATTGAAAACTATTTTCTATATAGGAATCTCGCTTTGGTATATCAATTCACCTACATCAACAATTACATGGATTTGTGTTTTAGTGGATCCATTCACAAATTAGCATATATGTGTCACATATTTCAATGGCTCTTTCATTACATATATTTTTTGTATTTTTTAGCTTTCGACTTATGCATTTGGATTTTAGCATATGCACTCTATATTTCAATGACTATGTTATTTCCCAAATTGTGAGTGTTTTGATTCATCTATTACTTCTAATCATTCTTATTGATCACTCTACTATCTGACCCCTTATTTATTCAACTTGTAATCACTTGCCAAAGATAAAATCATAAACTACTAACATTTTTTTTTATTGTAGCAATCAATTAGCAAAGATGTCTTTCTATCACTAATCTAGGAACACTTAAATTATTAAGGGGAATTAACCATTGTATGTGATGTTTGTGAGGCCTACTTAAGTGTATGTTCTCTCTTCATACCCTTGGGTGATTTTGAAGATAAAAAGCATAAGTTGATCTTTTTTTTTTTTTTTTACCATTTTATCCATGTAACCCAATTTTTTATGCTCTCCTCTTGTAAGCCATGTCATTTTGGATAACCATAAGTGATTGAGTCATCCTTTTAGGGGGCATACCTAATAATTTATTCACCCTAGGGGGTGACCCTAACTTCAACATTTTCTTTTTAATTATAAAAAGTGGGTTGGGGTGGGGATGGGGGGAAGGTTGGGGTGAATCAAAAGAAACACCTCTTAGAAGTGAAATTTTATCAACATAGCTAATCCCCCAATAAATTTATACCTTGGAGAAGTTATGATGAAGAGTGGGTTACCCTCTCTTCTTGGTTGGTTGGCATATTTCCATCTCATCTATAAAATAGGTCCCACATACCCTTGAGGTATGTTGGGGATACCCCTAGAATCCTTATGCAATTCTAGATAAGACCTCTTGACTTCTCTCTTATTGGTGCATTAGATAAATAATCATCCAAGAAGTTACTCACAATGTACTTTCAAGTGTTGAGATAAAGCAAACCTTGGGTGAATCTTTTGGCCAAGGACAAGGGGTTCCCTACAACATGACACTCCCTAGCTATCCTTGACTTAGTAGATGGTATTGGTGTTATACCATGAGCTCACAAATATGTATCAATCCAACTTGAATATTCATAGACTTTGTTCTTGTGCTTTCCATATATTCATCGTTGAAACATATACAACCCCTTTTTAATCCAAATCCTTGCAATCCAAACCATTTGCATGTTGATTGATTGTGATTGTTTTCAAAAATTTCCAAGGTCAAGCTTCTAAATCAACCTCACCCTAATCTATCTAATCCATCACCTTAATAATCGATTAATCCCCATCCAAATCCAAACCCAATCAAAAGAACCTTACTCCCCCTTCCACTAATTGATTGTGATTGTTTTCAAAAATTTCCAAGGTCAAGCTTCTAAATCAACCTCACCCTAATATATCTAATCCATCACCTTAATCATCCATCAATCCCCATCCAAATCCAAACCCAATCAAAATGACCTTACTCCCCCTTCCTCTAATAATTTCATCCTAATAATATTTCTATAATCTCCCATCTAATCCATTTAAATCCAAATCCACCTTCATCTAATATTTTCAATCAAATTCCAAATCTAGTTCATCCTAATTTGATACCCTTCTTCCAATCCTAATAAAACTCCATCTTTTTAATCATCTTCTTTTAAGCCAATTACTTAATCTAAAGCCAATATATTTACTTCTCTCTAATCATCATAAAATTAAATCTCTTCAACATTCATCTTAGTTCCTATTCATCCTCATCCATTTAATAATCTCTTTCCAGCCTTTCACATTTCATCTCTTCATCTCTCCATCCTCTATTTTTTCTATCATCATAAGGTTATATGCCTAAAACTCTTCCAAATCTAAACCAAACCATGTCCAAACCATCAAAATACCTTTTGAAATCACATATAAATGTGCAACAAAGGAAGGGGGGACAAGGCCCCTTAAGATTTGACTCTAGGTTTTAGGCACCTTTCCTTCATTTCATTTAGAATGTGATCAGAGGTGGTGAGAGTTTGATGGATTTGGACAAGGTATGAGACTAAATTACAACCTAAAGTGTGAGTTAACATTCCCTTGAATAAAATTGGAATGGATCTTGGAATGAAATGCAATAATTTAACTAGGCTAATTATGCAAATACTTATTCTAATGCAAAGACAACAAAACTCGAATGTCACCGAGAAATTCAAACTTCAAAAATGGACTAAGAAAAGTTGTGTGCACCTATGATATGAATTTTAAGTTGATTTTTGAGGACCTAGTTTCCCTAAGCAACTATGTCCTAGTAGAGGAATCTCAAATCTAACTTCATAGTCCTTTGGAGCCAGATAAAAGTCTTCTTTTTCCAATTGTCGCATTATTGGATCTTCATTGGGTGTTGAGATAACTGAGTTTTTGTTTGTTGTCAAGGTGCAAGGTTTTGATGAAATAATGAATAATTGAACTTCAAACTTCTCCCAATCTTCTTTAGATATGAAACCTACACATTGAAAGAGAGAGGAAGGGTTGTGCCATATAGGGGCTTACCTCAATCAAACCCCATATTGGTGTTTCCACCTCCATAATGGCAATGCCAATGAAAGACAGATAAATGACAAATGAATGATGAATCAAGAATGACCTACAATTCACCACTCAAAAATGGCTTCCTCAAGAAGGACTAAAGTCATTCAAATCTCTTCAAGGCTTTATTGTTGTTGGCTAGATTTTCTTGAAGACCTACAAGGGTTAAATCTCACAAACAACATGATAAGATAAACATGAGCAAAATCACATACACTTTGACATGATGCTTTGATATTGAATTATTTCAATACATATTTGAAATTGCAATCTTGAATTTCTTGATAATTCTCTTGATAATGCTTGATCATGAATTCTTAACTTTTTTCAGATGGTGAAATGACTATGTATTTAAATGTAATTATTCTAATTTCCCAAAAATTAAACCCCAATTGTGGACATTTGAAATTTGAAATTCAAATAATAAAATTTCAACTCTAACCTATTCAATTTTTGAGAAAAAATAGGGGGAATAAGTCACCTAGGGTGACTTAGTCCTAGCCCTATTTTGCAAGATCTAAGGTGTTATGGATAAAATATTAAATGAATGCCTTGGTTTTCCACATGGGTTTTCTTGATAATTGTTTAATTAGGCCATGGAATGCACAATTTACGATGCTAGATTTATCCCCCACTTTATTAAGATTACAAACTTATGCTCAAACTCACTAAAGTAGAAAAATATGTCAAAAAGGGTCCAATTTTCCAAAATTTGAAGATATAGGATGTCGATGAATCTAGGGGGAGTGCCAGCCCCCAAGATTCAAGATCCTATGGAAAACCAACATAAGCATAAAGGAACACACATGTATGCAATGCAATAAGACAACATACACAAACATACACAATGTCAACACAAAATTCAAAAGGAGGGAATGAATACTCATTAACTAGCAAGCTACATCATGCTAGGATCCACACCCAAAGGCATTCATGTCTCACATGCTAACAAAGTCTGATATTTGTTAGGTGAATCACAAAATAAAGGCACCATGGGCTAGTGATGTCTAATATTCACTAAGTGAGCTCCCATGACAAAGTAGCAAAATGAGAAACATACAAGGACTAGTGAGGACTTATTTTCACTAGGTGTTTACCCATGTCAACCAAACCAAGAATTATACTCCTCGAAAATTTTGATAAGGTGTTATAAAAATGATCAAGATGTTTTGCCAATGCATCACCAAGTCCTACTAGTGTGAAAAAAGTGAAGCAAAAAAATGTTATGTCAATGCATCACTAAGTCCAATGTGTGTGAACAAAGTGAAGAAAATAATGCTATGTATGCCCCCACCTTAAAGAAATTGCTAAAAACCATATTGTGAGTTGTTGCTTTAAGGTAGAAAAATGATAAAAACTGTGCGATAAGGACAAGATAACTAATTTAGAAAGGAAAAGGCCTATGTCAATGATATGTTTCCAAATAAAGCTTCCTCATGATAAGGGGTTTCCCCTAGATGCAATGCCACAATTAAAAGATGAACAAATAAGGTCGGTCCATCCACAAATCTGAGGTCAATATACATCATTGCTACCATAATGTAAATGAGTTCAGAACTAACATCATTCCCCAAAGAATCATCAAACAACAAACACAATGGAAGGATGACACATAGATAAAAATAATATACTTTTGGGTCAACATGGAAGGGACCTAAATGTATCAATGCCTTGCATCATCCCCAAAAAAGAAACCACAAGACCAAAAACAAAAGACAATGTTTACGACATAAAGAAGAATGAAGGTAAAAATAGATGAATGTCATGATGGATGTGTTTCCTTTGTATCATTGTGCTAACACAACAACAAGGGTCATCCAAAGAAAAATCAAAAGCATAAATACATACCAAGAAACACAACACATAAGATCACATCACATGCAAGAAAACATAAAGAACACATAAAACAAACACAAAGGTACCACACATGTGAGCAGATCTAAAGCAAATTGTTTGCATCCCAATCTTGTTCATCATATAGGGAAGGAAGACTACAAGGGACTACAAGTGTCGTACTAGGAGCATCACCAAGTTCAACATGTGGTGAGTCACTC
The DNA here is from genome assembly GCA_007258455.2 of Sequoia sempervirens. Taxonomy (NCBI): domain Eukaryota; kingdom Viridiplantae; phylum Streptophyta; class Pinopsida; order Cupressales; family Cupressaceae; genus Sequoia; species Sequoia sempervirens. The sequence continues at coordinate 323,810,319 of VDFB02058242.1, forward strand.
TCCTCATGAGGATCATCACGGTTTCCCCCATTTAAATCTATAGACTTTGAAAATAATAGAGATAGCTCATTATGCACTTGTTCATCAATTTTAACATTTCTATCCTCATCATCTAGATTTATCACTATGGGAGGTTTAATGACAATGTCAGTTGTGTGTTCCTAATTTAGTTGGGACATGTAGGGTTCAATTTCATATTTTGGTGAAAGTTGTAATTCATCTTTATTTTTTGCATATATATTTGATTCTCAAGTAATGTTTTATTGTTTTCAAACAATTGATGAGCAATAACACGATGTATACATCTACACTCTTTAGCATTTTTGTTTCTTCTTATTCGGCTTTCAATTTGTGAAGGTGTAAGAATGGGTTTCTCAACCATTGATCATTTTTTATCCCTTAGGGGAGGAACTTAAGGGATCATCGAGGGTTGGGAGACCATTGTCTCCTTAGATCGATACACTTGTTTTTCCTTCGAAGACACAAAGGAAATCATACAATCATCTCTTGGTCTTTTGTATGATGTGGGTGGAGGAACTGCAACATATTTACCTATTTACTTTGGACAATGTTTTCTTTGGACATGGGCTCATCCACAATTGGTGGGGTGAGAGGAACAACTACAACTCTATCATTTTCATGAATATTGAGCTAAGGGATAACTTTGTTATGCGCTTTTACTTAAATTTTTAGATGACCTAAAAAAGAAGTCTTCACAAGGCTTGGGAGGTTCCATGTGTTGAGGAAAAAGTAATCTAATGAAAAATTTCCACGGGAAGACAAAGGATTAAACCCACTATGATGCATTATATATATTTTATTTTCAATGGGGAACTTTATGCACGTGTAGATGACTAATGGGATGACATTCATGCAGTGTAGCCATGGATAGCCTAGCTTCACACAAAATTGGTTGAATGTTGGTATGATAGAGGGTGATACATCTAATTATTTTAGCCCAAATTTAAGAGGTATAATGATCAAACCTATCGTAGGGCAAGCAAAACCATCATGAGTTTTCAGCCATACTTTAAATTTTTCATAAGAATCTTGATAAAGCTCACATGCACATGCAAGAATTCCTCATTGGTCACAATCTCTATGCACAAAAGATCAATGAGTATCCCTTTTGCAGGTTTTTCCTTGATACATCCAACGATATAGAGAGGACCATTAGGCACATGTAGAGATGCATTGATATATGTGAGAACAATTTCAAGTAACAAAGTGGCTTGGTCCTTTAGAGGTTGAACATCTTTGGAGAAATCATGTAATCTAGACCATCCTCATCATTATTCTTATCATCATTCTCATCATGACAAGCTTGCACAAAGTTTGATGCATGATTTGGCATGGGATTTGTAAAAAATTATTTTTTTTTGATTTGGTGTGGTAACATACTTGTTTCCTTTATCATTAACCTCACCCAAATGGATGTGATTGGAATCAATGAGGTCTTGTACTTGATGTTTAAGATGCATGCATTTTTTGTATCATGTCCATGTGTATGGTGATATTGACAAATGTATTTTGCATTAAATTTGGAGAAAAATGTTTTTTTGTATCTATAGGTCTAATTAGAGGCAATTGGATTAAGTTTTTGCTCAAAAGTTGTAACATAATTGAATAAATGGAATCAAGCAAGTGAATAAATTGCCTATATTTTGGCCTAAATTTATAAGGAGTTAGATTTATGGCTGCAACATGTGGCTCAATTTGGTTTGCTATTTGAGGTGTGCTTATCTTGATAAATATCTTGTTTAAATATTTTGAATGGTTGATAGTTATTTTGAGGTACAAATTTAGATTTCTCAGCAAGAGTGGATGAAGATGCTTATTCATACTGAATAACCGAGTTTTGATAGTCTTGAAGAGTTGTACACAAATGTGTAAATAATGGATATTTCATTAACAAGATCTTATCCCTAATGCCTAGTTTCAAATTTCCTATTAAGAATCTTTGAACATCATCAGGAAGAGTGTAGTTGATTTATGAGTAGAGTAACTGATATCATCCTATGAAATCTATTAAACTTTTCATGTTTTCCTTGTTTTCACCTCACTAAGCCAGTTAATGTAATTTGAGGTCTAATGTTCGCTTGAAAGTGTTGAAGAAATGCATCAACCAAATCAATGAATGAATTTATAGAGTTGTTTCGAAAGGATCAAATCATTACAAGGCCATGTCTTTCAATGACTTGGGAAAGAGTTTAGCCATGAGTTTATCCCCAAAGATGAAATCACTACATAATACCATATAAGCTGATACATGTCTATTAGGGTCTCCTTTGCCATTATATTTCTCAAATTTAGGTATCTCTATGTTTTGAGGCAAGGATTTTTTCGAGATTTCAATTGACAATGGGATCCTTTTAAAATATTGCGATAGTTTTTTATTTTGAGCTTGGTTCAATGTGGAAATTTTTTGTTGCAAGGATGTTATATTTTGCAAGAGTTGGTTTATAACAAAATCAATTTTTGGCATGTTTTGGAAATGTGGTAAACATGGTGGGATTGTGTAAGTGCTTGGTAGATTACTATGTTGCAAATTTATAAGAGGTGATAAATATTGAGGTGTCACATGTGATGTCACAAAGCTATAAGGGTTCCCAATGGAAATCCCTAAGCTTGGAGTTATGCCATTGGTTTGTTGTATTTTTGAAGCTACAATTGGTAATGTGTATGTAGGAATAGAGGGTATAGTCATGGGAAGGGAGATTTGAATTCCTCCTTGGCTTCGAGTGTATCCCAAAGCTTGAGCATAACTAGCCCTTTTATGAATATTGTCATCCACTAGATGGGATAGACTATGCAAAACCTCTAATCCTTGAGCATCATTGATTAATTTCCTTAAGTTTTCCACTATAGGCACTATTTGTACCACTAAAGATTCAATGCTTAAGTAGTATTGCAATCCCTCCAAGTATTTGTCTGATTGTTTTAGTTTGTCTTCAAGAACATGGGCAAAAATAGTCTCAACATCCATAAAGGTACTCATTTTTGAGGTTGTCATTGGGTGATCCCACATAAGTGGGTTACAAGTAGCTTGATAGAGAAAAACATTCTTGGATTCTAAAAAAAAAGAAGGGTTTTAAGGAGTTCACTCGAAGGGGTTGCTCAAGCGAACCCAAAAAGGATTCACTCAAACATCCCCCTTTGAGCGAACCAATTTTTGATACCATGTTCACTCGAAACCCCTTTTGGCGAGATTTTCTTGATGAAATAAAGGAGAGAAGGGAAAAAAAGGGGGGTTTGAGTGAAACTCCCTTCTAGCGAACCCCCCTTCACTCGAAACAGGTCTAGGGGGGTTTGCTTGAATCCCCTTCTTTTTCTCTTCTTCCCCTCCATGTGCAATTTCTACAAAATTTTGGCTTTCGAAGCTTGGGTTGAAGATGAAAATGGAATCAACTTTATAGACCCAACTAGAGGATTATAGTCCTTGAAATGACCTATCCATCAAGTATAATTTTAATATATTTTAGTTTTATTATGTATTTTTTTAGTTTAATTAAACATAGGTTTTTCACCAAAAATCAAGCTCTTTATTCTGCACATGGAAAAATAGTAGATTATTAAAAAAATTGCAAAAAATGTACATGATTCGTATTGATTTCCTTAATCAAACAAAAAAAATAAAAATTGATACATACAAAAAAATTTATGTTGTATATGGTCCACCTATGTCTAAATTGTAATTGGTTTGACTTCAAAACTTAATTAAGAAAAAATATTCAATAAAACACTATGAAACCAAATGAATGAGTTATATATCATAGTTATGAATCTAAATTAGAAAAAAAAAAATTATCCTTCACAGAAAAGAAGTTATGTTGTATACGGTGAACATCACTCTTTAAAAATGAAATTTACTGTTAAAAACTAGTTTTCAAAGGAGAAGGAAAAATAAACGCAATCTGATTCGAATTTATATATATATATATATTCTATAGAAAAATGTCACAAATCACTAGTTTGCATCATCTTCAAATTCCTCATGGTTTAGTAGCTATAGGTGCCCAAAAGTGAAGATTTAGTTAAAAAAAATTTAGTTCAATGCCAAGTTTGGCCAAAAAGTGTAACTCACTATTGTGGGATGACCTTGGTATGGTAGGATTAGGGATAGAGTCCAAAATGGGTTGGTCATTGACAATACCCTGTGTAAAAGAGTTGTAGGACTCAAGATCCAAAATAAATGTAACAATAGTGCAAGATGCCATAAGTCTACAACTATGTCTCATTGGAGTATTGGCAATAGGACACCAATTCGTGAAATGCATGTGAGTTTCAAAACACTAGGTGTGCCCAATACGAATAGTAAATTGCCAAATAGTCACAACAAAACACTTAGAAGCAAAAATCAGAAAGAAAAAAAGACTAGATATATAAAGTCCACATCTGATTCATCCTACTACAACCAAATGTAGAAATAACCACATACGAGGTAAACTAACTAAATCAAAAACAATACTAAAAATAATTTTGTATATATAAATTCCACATTTGATTCATCTGACTACAACCAAATGAGTGGCCAACCCACACAACTATATTATTCCTAGATCCTTAATCAATGCAATATGAAAACTCACCATCACATCAATAAATTTTAAAATGATATGAACAAGAATAAAACCTATAGATCTCAAGTATCAAAAAACAAATCACATGCAAATCTAATTTTCCAAAAAACTCTACAATTGAGTATGATAGTCAAGGAACAAAATAAGCATCTAGGAGATAAGAAAAAATCATAAAATTGAACAACACCACCTATCAACTACATACATGATCATATCATGTAAATGCTCAAAATACATAAGAACATCTATAACACCATAATCATTACCTTCATTCTACATACACTCAACTCTCACAAAACTAAGACTCCAAGTCTTAGACATGTATCAACCACATCCTCAAAATATAAGACAACCTATGTATTTGTCTCCATCAAAGTCTAAACTCTAAAAACACCTATAATTTTTTTTACAAAGCATCAAATTTGGTAACTAGTTATTCCATCATAAAGGTCTCATAGAATCATGAAATCCCCTAATTTTTTTTTCCTTTAAATCCATCTAAATGCTCACATAATCACATCCCAAATTTTAGGCTCCTATAAGTGATAAAAAGATTACCAAATTCTATTTTCTCATCCAAGTGAAAAATTCTTTATTATAATAAGTAGTAATTTGCAAACACTCTCCATAACCTATTTGAAATCAATTTTTTGTTTATGTATGGAAATTTTATGACTTGTTAACCATTCCAAATAAATCCATGGCTTCATGGTAAAAATATACAAACCAAACCTATATTATTGTGTAGTTCTTAGAGGGAGCTTTCTAATGACTATTGGAAGTAAAAAAATTGATACCATGGGTGAAATTTATTCCCCTAAAAAAAAATACTCTATTAGAATGGCTTAAAAATGGGGTCTATGATGGGTGTACAAATAACACCATGCTAGCATTAGTGAGTGGTACTACAAAAAATACATAGGATATAGTGGTGGATTGGTGGTGCATGGGCAAGTTGAGGATGGTGGAATTCAAATTATTTAAAAAATAGTTTTAAGTTTCAATTTTATTTTCAATCTTGTGAGGGGATGTAATGTTGGCCTTGTCCAATCAGGGGTCAATGACCAGGGACCTAAGGCCCACTAGCCTAACACTATTGACCAATGGTTGACAAGTTGTTGGTGAGGAGTAACAACCCCACACAACCCAATATAGTTAGCAATAACAATACCTCCCACTATAGGTCTATGTGAGTGGTTCTATGGATCTATTGATCCCACTCCACTTTTTTAATTTAATTTTCAAAGAAAAATCATAAAATAAAATTTTATTTTTAATTATATTTTTTAAAATTTTGTTTGTATGATCATATGCAAGGGGAGGGGAAAAAAAGATTCTTCAAACTCAAGTGTCCAAAATAGGCCAAATTTTATGTCATTTTTTGTTTCTCATGCCTCTTGATCCAATGACAAGGTATATTTTTTCTCGAGGGGCCATTTGTGAAATGCCCCCATAAAACCCTCATTGTGAACACCCAGAAAAAATACCTTTTTGTAACTTATTTGTAAATCCCATATCTATACAAAATACCAAAAAATTGTGAATCTAAAAACCCAAAATCTACATATTTCAACCTATAAAACATGTCCCATACCTTGAAATGTATGAAATCTCTCCAATATTGCCATAGCTTCAACTTTGCATTGGATATACTCATACAAGGGTTAAACCATAGCAAGGTCTCTCACCTCTCTCAATTGTAATAATGGCTATTGATCTTACTTATTGGTAAACTAATATATATTACTTAAACCATTTCCTACATAATCCCATGAGAGAATATAATGCATACACGCTAATAAAATAATCTTAATACAAAGATGGTGTAGGGCACCATGTGAATTTCATGCCTCCATGAGGCAACTTTGTAAATTTTGAACTTTGGTTGTGTCTTGTTTGTAATGAGGTCATATTTGTACCATATCTAATGTAATTAATTCATTTGAGTAGGTTTCTAGGTAAAGTTTGGGGTCAAGTTGTCAAATAATGCAAAATCTTGCAGTTGTTGTCAAAAATGCAAAATTGCAAAAGTGTAAGAAATGGAATATGAATAGTCACTTTGTAAAGGGAAGGGTTTTGGTCATTGGAAACTCAAGGGGTAGGTAAAATAACTGATTTAATATGTTTTAAGAGCCTTGTGAAGGAAATAAAGGGGACAAAAAGTTGTATCTTGAAGAATTTTTGAATAAATACTCTGTTTTCCTATAGATTTTAACCTTTTTCCCTATTTTCACAAGCATTGTATGGCCCGTACAACATCACCAGGCCATAATTATTATTTTTTTGATAGATTAGTGTATTAACTCCAAAATACACTTGATTTGAGGAACTTTCATTGAGATTTACGCTTGTTTGAGTCATTTTTCTATAAATTGTCCTGAAACCCTCATTTTAAGGGCTTGGGAGTCTAAAAAGGGAATAAACAACCATTCCACTAATGGAAACCTTTGTAAATTAGTGGAATGGGTTATTTTATGTTGTTTATAAATTTTATTGTGTTTTCAAGTCTAGGGGAAGGCATGTTGCATGAATTTGTTACTGTCCTTGTGGATTTTTCATGATTTTTAAGCATGAATGCATGGCTAGAAGTTAGGGTTTGAAGAAAAGACTTAAAAAATAGAGTGGGAAATGATTTAATAAGAATTTAAAGACAATATTTGATGTGTCTTGGCCCTTGGTGAATATTTTGGAGGTCAAAAGTACAAAGATCTAATAAACCCTCATGCAAACTGGCTGAATTAGGCCTTTAGGACAAGACAATCAATTTTTTTAGGTTTTTTTTCAAAAAAACCCTAGTCACCTATTGGATATGTTAAAGGAAAGAAAAAAGTGTATCTAGAATGACAATTATTTTGTGGGTTTGAAGAGTATTCTGAAATTTATGCTCTATTTTCTCTATTTTGAGTGTTACAAGCAAATAGGCCTCTTGGGTATGAGTGATGGAATACTAAAGGAACCAGGGTTTTAAGGGAGTTTGGTTGGTTTAATCCATTCAATATTATTATGTATAAGGTGTATCATAAGTTCATTGAAATTTTGGTGTCTTGAAACCTCCATTTGGTATATTTGTAGCCTTTGAAACCATATTTCATTGAAGTGAATTTGTGAGTGTTTAGGTGATCTATCAAAATCAGTGCTTTGCACCTTTGAAAACCTTTGAAGTCCACCATTATTTGTAGCAAGAGATGAAAAAATACCACAGGATTACACAAGGTATATACCCTAGAAAATTCCTCAATAGGGAAAAAATAACCTTTAAAATCATCCACACTTAATGTATTATTCAACAACGAAAACATTACAATACACTTATAGAGTTTTCATGAATACTTTTGAAACTTTAAGCTCCTCCAATAAATTCTCCATTTTTCCAAGCATGTATTCACACATCCCATGCCATGCTTCACATATGCACTCTTCAAAAGAGAGACCAATACTAGAAAAACCTCCTTAAACTAGCCAACCAGCTAACCTTAGCCACTAAACAAACACTTTGTTTTATATAATCAAGCTCACAAAAAACAAGCAAAATTTTGGTAAGGTAAAATCATGTTCCTCAAAACCATGAGTACACAAAGCCATTGAACTCAACATTTAATTTTTGCTACTAAGTTTCACAATATTAAATATAAATATTTTTCCCATGTTCAACCCACACATAAAATATCTAACCAATGCATTACAATTTTACAAGTGGGCCGAAAATAAGTATTTTATGTGGCTAAACACATCACTAAAGATGCATCATAAATACATATTTATTTTACATAATTAAAGTAATTATTTCTTGTGTAAGGTGTACAACACCCTTTTCCTAACAAAAAATTATGATATGGATTGCATTAGAACAACATTTTGTTATGATAATTACCTAGATTTTTGAAAAGGTTGATATGTTAAAACCTAATAGAAAATCAACATAAAAAAGTTCACGACATGGATTATCCAAATTTAGATAATAGTAACATTAAAGTCCAATAGAAAATATGTAGAATATATGTAATCTTGAATCAAGGAATTAAATTCTTGAAATGTCCTTTATCCTTGACCAATATATCTTAGATTTGGAAACATTCCTTTCCACCAAACTTCATTTATTTTTGGAGGTTGAAATTTTGATACCTAGATTTAATATTTTTAAGCAATAAGAAATTATTTTGGTGGGCTAATTCATTGCCAATAGGTAGAAACTAAAAATCAGAGAAAAATAAAAAGAAAGAATAGAGAAAAATAATATAGTTACATATATCTTGAGTTGAAACCCAATAGTAGGATCTATAAAAGGGTGTAGAGAAACAAATCTTGAAGGCACACATCACAACAATAATAGCTTCAAAATGAGCATGCATAACAATGCTAGAGAGCACCCATAGCAACTCTAAAGAGAATAGACATAGTAGTAGCTATAGACTTATTTGTAGAAATTTTTGTAATCTATTTGTAAATAAATTGCACAAGTTTTGATATAAATATAAAAATCATATTATTTAAGATTTTTAGAGTTATCTCCTCCTATGTATAAGTGGTCTTGTTCGTTTTATTTTTTCTCCAAAAAAGAAAATTGGTATCAAAACCCTTTGTTTTAGTTTATATTGGGCATTCGAGTCATGAATATTAGATTTTTTAATAGTTTGAGTTTATAGCGTAGCTAGAATAGAGGCCGAAAGTTTGGCAATAATCACCCATGTTTGATGGGAAAACCTATTATATGGTCAAATAAAATGAAGACTATTTTAATAACTAATGATTTGTGGGAATTGGTTATAAATGGATTCATAGATATACTAGACCTAACTACATATGAATCCATCAAAAAATTTCAAAAGACTTGGTTGAAAGAGACTAGGAGAAAGGGTGCAAAATTCCTAAGAATCATTGAAGCAACAATATTCAAAGCCATTTTTTTCCAAAATATTATCTAATATAACTATACAAAGAAAATGTGGGTAATTCCTCAAAAATCCCATAAAATAAATGAAAAAATAAGGTTAGTCAAGTTATAATTGTTTAAAAGAGAGTTTAAAATCCTTCAAATGAAGGATGGAAAGTAAAATTTGAAGTTCCATATAATATTTTCCACCTTAATAAATTAGTTAAGGATTAATGGTGAAGTTATGGAAGAGAAAAGGATTGTTGAGAAAATCCTTAGGAGTTTACCCTCAATATTTGACTTGATAGTTATTGCAATAGAAGAGGCTAACCTCTCAAACATGACCATAGATGAGTTGATGTTCACTTCAAACCCACAACCAACACTTGAATTGGTATGAACTTATTTCTTAGAGAAAGTATTCAAAGCTTTGTTCAATGTAAAAGGTAGGAAGAGAGGAATAAATGGAAAATATAGAAGTAGAAGATGTAGAGGAAGAGGCTACTCAAGAAGAGGAAACTCAAAAAACCAAGAAGAAGAAATAATCTCATAGCCTCATTTTGAAGATAAAGAGGAGAAAAAAATAAAATCAAAGATATGATAAAATTAATGTTTAGTGTTATTATTGTTGTAAGTATGGTCATTTTGAAAGTAAATGTAGAAAAAGGCAATGAAATCAATGAAAATAAAGTGATATGGTTAATGAAAAGTATGTTAAACTTGAGAAGTCAAAATATTTTATCATGTGTGACATTTGTGAGAAAGGAAGTGTTAAATATTGGTATGTGGACAATAAATACAATAATTGTGCATGAGTGGAAATAAAAACTTATTTCCATTCATTGATAATGCTTGGTATTCAAGATCAAAATAGAAAACAATGAAATAGTTCTAGTTTTGGGTAGAGTTTGTATTGTGATCTACACCAAGCATAGTGATAAAATAAAGTGGATATTGTGCCCCATAAATAAAACACAATCCCTTAAGTGTTGGTTAACTAGTCCAAAAAATGCTACAAAGTGTTGATGGGGAATGGGGAGTGTATCATCTTTGACAAAAATGGGAGCAAGAACAAGATTGCAATAGTCAATTCACAAAGAATGATATGTTTCCTCTACAAATACAAATTGATCTCTTAGATAAATTTGTATTTTCTCCTCCCAAACACATGAAAAGTATAATGGCACCATAGTAAGTAACCTTCAAGACAATCATCATATATCCCTCCATGATCTAGCATGTAAGGTATGCATATTTGAGTTATTTTGTACTTAATATTTTATTCAAGAAGAATATGGTTAGGGGGTTACCAACCATATAAGATCCTGAGAGAAAATGTAAAACTTGTATTTTTGGTAAACAACATAGGAAACCCTTCCAATCAAGAATGTTGAGGGAAAAAAAATCATTAGATTTGGTGCACTTAGACTTATGTGGCCCCATGAAAACTCTCACCCTAGGAAAGAATGTTCAAGGCCTTGAATAAGAAGAAATATGGATACTTTATCAAGGAACTTAGATCATATAGAGGATGCGAGTATGTCTCCAAAGAATTTCTAGTTTTTCTTAGGAATGAAAATATTAAAAGAGTTTATAACTAGCTATACTCCACAAAAAATATAGTAGAGGGAAATAATGTAATCATAACGGGGATGAAAATAATCATTTTTAAGTCCAAGGTGCTCCCAAATGAATATTGTTTGGTGAAGTTACAAAAATAGTAACCCATTGAGCATGTATTCCACAAATGCTATTTGTGACAAGATTCTACAATAAGTGTGGAAAAAATATAAATGGAGCTTTTAGAACCTTAGAGCTATACAGTGTGTGGAATATATATTTATGTCAAAGGAGAAATGACAAAAAATAGATTGAAGTGTCATAGAAAATTGGACCCTCTTGAGAAAAGAGAAAATTTCACACATAATTAGACCCACTTTTGAGTCCCCTTGCATCATGTATCCTTCAAAAAAACATTTATAGGCCCCTAAGACTCATTATTTTTTATTTAGATGCCTGTTTCACCTAAGAAATCACCTAAAACCTTACAAACAACACTTAATTCTTTCATATCCATAAAAACCACCTTCAAAAATCAGTAGTGGGACCCATTTTCCACCTTGTGCAAATGAATCCCCTTTGGTGGGACCCATTCACCAAAGGTGGTGAATGAGTCCCTTTCGAGGGAAAATTTAATTTTGAGTGGGAATTTAATTAATTCAACTTAAATTTCTAGTGGATGTCTGCCTCGTAGGTCTAAATAATGGGAAAATTAAGTGTTGTTGCTTATAAATACTAATTTTAAGTCCTTTTACACATCTTTTAGTCATTTCACAAAAGAAATTTCTAAATTCAAGTCTTCGACAACAAGTTTCATTAGCAAATTTGAAGCTTTAGGGCAACAAACTAGGGTTTTGCAGGTTTTGAAGCTCACTCTTTTGGTCAATATTCAACATTGCAAAGAGTTGACAATCTGATGGATGCCTATGGTGAATCATGGAGAAATCTAGGTTGAGGAGATGCAACTAGCCATCAAATCACACCTAAAGACTTGGTTTCAAAGTGATTCCATCTTCCATTTTCACTTTATCTTCATATTAAGGTTTGCATTTCATCTACATTTCATTTACATGTCATTTTATCTCCATTGTTAATGTGTTATAAGATTTCTAGGGTTGAGATCTTGCATCATTCAAATCACATTTGCACTTCTTATTCTTGCACAATAGAATAGGGTTTTTTGACATACTTTAGATTTTCCTAGTCTTTAACACATCTAAGGCTAGGGTTTTATGCATATTTTTTTCCATTCAAGGTTTAATTACCCAACTAGGGGTTTGACCAAGGAAAACCCCCCATTAGACAAACAATTTTAAGTTGGTTTCAAAAGAATTTTCTAAGATCCCCACTAGGTTTCCATCAGGAAGTGTCGTGCAAGTGTCAAGTTTCAAAACAAAGATTTGAGATTACAAAAATTTGAAAGTGGACTGATTCGTCATGTATGGTGAATGAGTCCCTCCTAAGGTACTATTTTGAGTTAGATGCAGATCCTAACACCCAATTGACATAAAATAGTTTCTATGCAAAAAAACCTTGACCTAGGACTAATTCACCCAGGGTGGCGAATGAGTCCCATTCATCTCAAAATTAGATTTTGTTTGTTTTCTAGATTAGTCTCTAGTCCTCTTCAACTTCTTAGGTGCACACACTATGAGATCATGCTTTCTATTTAGATTAATTTGAATTCTCTTTCATCAATTCAAGTTTCTAGCAAACATCATTGTGTTTTCCAACATTGCATAAATCTAAGTCTTGCATACAAAATCAGTCAAATAGATTATCTAATTGTACTTAGTTCATTCCATTTAGTTCTTGAATAACATCATACACTTCATAATTTGAGTGAACCTAGCATAGATCTTTTGAGTGGGGTTTATCTCCTTTTAGGTGAAACATCCTAAGAGAACAAGAGTAGCCTATAAGCTCTACCCAAAAATCTATGGTTCAATTTGTTGAACCTGCATATTGAACATCATATCATTATGATTTGCATTTCTTTTTCCATCTTAAGTTCCTTGTCATTTTGCATAGTTTTGGATCTTAGGGCTTCTTAAAATTGCATTCATGAAAGCATCATTTAAAGTTCATTATTGCATCTCATTTCAGTCCAAAACTCTATATTCTCAATCTGTATCTGCATTGTACAAACATGAAAAACTTTAGAAAACTCAAAAAAATTAGAAAAAAATATAAAAATACCTCCCTTGGGACTCATTCGCCACCTTGGGCGAATCAATCCCACTACAGTTTCTAAATTAGAATTTCCAAATTTCAGTTTATTGCATTGCACATTTATGTTTTTTGCAGTTTCTTTTCTATTATAGCTCAATTATTTTATGCTTCCTTAGCATTAACTTTATTCTCTTTCATGGAATTTATGGATAGTTTTAGATTTTTGCAACTTTCCTTTTTAGTATTTGTTCCTAGTTCTTTTAGATTAGATTCATTGATACATAAAAATGCAAAAACAAAAATAGCAAACGAACCCTTCAAACAAATGATTCAAGTTAGAAACAACATCTCATCCAAGCCTCTTAGTAGTGATGATGTTGAAAAGTTATGTGAAGTTCTTCAAGACTTCCTCTCACTCACTTCATCCTCTAACGCTTATAATGAGAAACCTAAATCTCTTAACAATAAAGTATAACTCAAACCTTTTAATTGTGATGACTTTGATTTGTTAGATGAATCCCTCCAAGACTTGATCTCACATAAGTCATCCACTAAGGTTTTTTGTGACAAACTCATGATAACAAACATTAACACCTCTAATGCTTCTCCTAAACAACTTAAACCAAATGATGATAACTCACCCCTCAAACCTTTTAGTCGTGATGATTTGAACTTGTTAGATGAGTCCCTTTAGCACTTCATCTCACTCAAATCATCCCCTAAGGTTTGTTGTGAGAAATATAAAACTAAGGATGTTAATGTGATTCAAGCTCAACTCATTCTTTACCCACCCTTGCATAAACTTCATCCTTCCAATAAACCTCAATACACTCTTTACCCATTGAAAACCAATGTGTTGTAGCAATCAAGTAATGTTATTGTTGCTCATACATATAATACCTAAAACAACCTACAACCACCACAACCAAACCCACCCTCTTTACCTTTACCCAATCTTCCTAGTGCTCCTTGCTTCATCCCACACACAAAGGAGTATGATCTTGTTAAAAAAATAAATAATACTCCTACCAAGACTTCCCTTTGGAATTTACTCCATAACTCACCAAATTACCACAACATTCTTCAAACAACCTTAAAAAAAATTGTAGTTCCTCATAGTACAACTATGAATGATGTGGCAAATTTAATCCATAAAATGAATCAAATTAATCTTGACATTACTTTCCATCAACATGAGCTCCCTCCTTTAGAGTTACACAAAAAAATGAATCCTTTATGATAATTGCTCAATTCAATTGTATAGCAATCAAACAAACCCTTATTGACAATGGTTCTACTCTTAATGTGTGTAGTGTGAATCTCCTTGATCAATTGCACATTGACAAGTCACAAATAATACCTAATTCCATATCCATTCCAAGATTTGACAATACAACAAATCAATCACTTGGGATAATTACTTTACTCATTATGGTTGGGGTGGCTACTTTGCAAACTCCTATTCATGTCATGCCTTATGATATTTCGTATAATCTTCTTTTAGGTAGACCATGGATTCATGAGATGAATGCAGTGCCTTCAACCCTTCATCGTATCATGAAATATGTCCATAACATTCATATTTATCAATTTGAAATAGACCCTGAGCCTGAAAGTTGCTTGCACCTTGAAAAAGGAGTTACAAGTCCTCTAAACACATTAATTCTAACATCCAACATCGACCCTCTTGAAATTGACCAAAATGATGAGGAATCAGTATCTAAATTATTTGGCAATGATTGGGGATCCTTAGAATTCACACCTTCATTTATGGGTGAATACATAATCACACAAAAGAAAGATGAGAAACAAGAACAACCAACAATCATGCCAACTCAAAATTCTTGATGGGACTTCAAATTTTGTTCCTAATGTTTCACTGATGCCTTGCCTTATGTCACTGGTATTTCATGGTGTTGGAAAATTTCTAAGGGCTGGGGTTTTAGCTTTATTTCATGTTAAACCTTTGTGTTTACCTTATGCCTTGGTCGGGATCTATTTCGGTGTTACCTTTTTTGAATGGTTTTAAAAGATCTTATGCCTCATCGTTTCGTCTAGGCTAGTTCCCTTTGGTGTTAATTTTTATTTCCTCCATGGGTTTTATTTTCCTAAGTCCTAGTTGGACCTGTGTTTCACACTTTTAAAACAACTTATGTCATTGTCTACTATCGGCCTAGTGATGTCCCCTTGTCCTTTTAATAAGTGTTTTATTTTGCAAAGGGATGAAATTCGCTTTATCATTGATCATTTGCCTTCATACATCAACAGTTTCCCACCATCCCACAATTAGGAATTGCGAGATCATGATATTATGGATGGGTACCATATGTACTATCTAGGGAATCAAACTTGTGCCATCATTCATCATCTATCCTTTGATTTTAGTTTTTCCCTGCCATCCTACGATGGTGCTTTGGTTGATTGCTAAATCACGGGTGGGTGCCACGTGGACTTCCTTGGTGAGGTTGAAGGAGATCCGTTATGTGCCATAGATCAATCTTCATAAGATCAATGGTTGTCCGTCATCGCGCAATTGGAAATTGCAGGATGGCGATATCGTGGGCTAGTGACACGTGTCCCATCTGGGGGATCAAATTTGTGCAACTTTTCATCAACTATCCTTTGATTTGAGTTGTTCCCCACCATCCCGCAATGGTGCTTTGGTTGATTGCAAAATCATGGGTGGGTGCCACGTGGACTTCCTTGGTGAGGCCGAAGGAGATCAGTTTGTGTGTCATCGATCAATCTTCATAAGATCAACGGTTGCCCGCCATCCCACGATCAAAAATTGCAAGATCACGATATCATGGGTGGGTACCACATGTCTCATTTGATGAAGCAAAAAGAACAATGAAATACATCATCCAACCTTAAATACATTAAAAGGTGGGTTACTAAAGTGCTTGTGAGATGCATGTGCTTTACATCAATGCAGATGTTATAATCTTGTGGGAAAAGCTACTTGACAGTTAATAAAAAGGATGGCAACCATCTTGAAGGAGCGAGATCACCGATGATAAAGATCAATGGTTGCCCGCCATCCCACGATGGTGCTTTGCAGTATTGCGATATCACGGGCAACCACCACATGGATTTTCTTTGCGGTGTATGGTATCATGGGCCCCTTGTTGTCACATTGTTGATTGTCTCAACTTGTTTTGAAGGTAGTCGTTAGATGATTTGATTGAACTGAAGGATCGATGGCCAAAATTTAAATCTACATCAAATATTTCCACCGAGTGATGAAGAATACTAGAGATCAGTTATTTCTCCAGGATGATTGCCATTGTAACCGATTTTTGAATATCACCAGGTGTTTCATTCAGCTGGTGACATACATATTACCTGGCCAGGTGCTTCATTTAGCTGGTGACAGGTGTACTTTTTTTGGTTCGATGCTTGTTTTCTCCTTCATTCTCTATAAGAAGGATTTCAAGGCTAGAAGTAGGAGTTAGCAAGTTAGACAATTCTTGGTCGAGTCTAGGTGAAGTTGTAGAGTACATTGTAAAGACAGATGATTTTAGAGATAAATACAATTTAGGTTATGGGTCAGTTTGTAATAAGTTTTGATTTCATGAGGATTTAATGTTGTATAATAGTACTAGCATTTGAGTTGAAATGATAAATTCAAGCTCATGTCTCTCCATTGTACATGCATATCTGAACTTTGAATAAAATAACTAAGGGTTGTTTCATTCATCTCACTATTGTGGTGTGTATGATCCTTATTTTAGCTTTAATTCAAGGAATTAATTAAAATGCTTGAATGGGATTATAGGTGGGTATGTTCTGTATATGGATTTGGTAAGTAGTATTGGATTAAATGCATACTAATGAGATTGTAATGCAATTTTATCAGGGATTTCATATGTTACGTGTTAAATTTGTCATATAACTTTAGGTGCTTGTGAATTTGACTCCCCAATGGATATATGG
The DNA here is from genome assembly GCA_007258455.2 of Sequoia sempervirens. NCBI lineage: Eukaryota > Viridiplantae > Streptophyta > Pinopsida > Cupressales > Cupressaceae > Sequoia > Sequoia sempervirens. The sequence goes on from VDFB02058242.1 coordinate 323,827,437, forward strand.
AACTGATCTAATTTGTACTCATTCGTATAATTTAGTATTTGTTTGTCTTTTCCTAGAGCTTGCTAGAGTTGTAAATCAATGACAAATTATATTATGGATTGTGTTGTAATGATCTCATGCTCCAAATAGTTGATATTACTGATAAAAAACCAATTTATTTTACTATTATCCTATTATGTTGAGCTATTAAGTGAGATAAATATGTTACATGTTAATGTTGTTTATGATATTGGTACAGAGGTTATAAACACATTAAGGGATCACCCTCTCGGATCTTGCAGAGCCCAAAGTGTAGGAGGCATTTTAAATTCCTCGTCAATTGGTCCAAGTCTTTCAAGCTGCCCCTGATTGGATTTGGAAATTCCATAGGTAGATTAGAAGACAAACCTAGTTACAGTGTAAAACACCACCAACAATTCTAACCAATCTTCTCAAACATATATCTCCTATACTTTAGACGAAAATGCAACATACACAACAAATTTTGATGAGATAGATTATCAATCCTCACCTAATTTTGCATAAATGGAAAGATTATGGAAAGGGACATGAACTTGTAAAAAAAGTAGGATATACTAGAAAAAGGGTGTGAAAAACATGAACAAGGTATTCATGTTCCTATTAAACCTAATACACAAGAGACAAAAACTTGATTAGGATATTCTTTTTCTAAAACAACAAAATCTACTCAACAACCATCTTTGAACATCAACACTATTACATGTCAACCAAAACACCAACTCATAATTAAACATCCTTAATTTCTTGATATGAAATTACCATCATCACATGTAAGTATGTTGATAGTGATGAAACTTTGAAACAAATGTTAGGATATTATGATAACACATCCTTGCTTAATTCCATGAAACATAGTCCTCGTGTTATGATTGTTTCCAAGCAAGAAGAAAGTGATATCACTGAAGAACCCTATGAGTCTGAAGTTCCTAAAACTAATGCACTCCCTTTAGGAGATACAATTGGTGTGCCAATGGAAATTGATGATAAAGACAAAGTTATTAAGATTGGGAAGTTCCTTAATGATGAAGAACAAGAAGACACCACAACTTCATGATTTTCTTGAAATTTTTGCTTGGAAATATTCTGATATGCTAGGAATTAACCCAACAATTGTGACACAACATTTTCCTTGCTGAAAATGCTAAACCTATTTGCCAAAAGATATGAAAAATGCACCCTAACGTAGCCTTGCATATTAAAGCAGAGCTTGAAAAACTCCTTGATGTAGGATTCATTCAACCTATTGATTATTCTCCTTGGATCTCAAACATTGTCACAATTGTAAAACCTGATAATCATATTAGGATATGCACAAATTTTGCAACTTGAATAAAGCTTCTTTAAAAGACAACTTTTCACTTCCTAATATTGACATGATTTTGGATTCAACTGTTGGACATGCTTTGTTGTCATTCATGGATGGATTTTATGGTTATTTAATCAAATCCTTATTAATCCTCAAGATCAATACAAAACCCCCTTTACAACTATTTGGGGAACATTTTGTTGGGTTGTGATGCCCTTCAGTTTAAAGAACGCCAACACAACTTATCAACGAGCAATGACATTAATCTTTCATGATTACATTCACAAAATTTTGGAAGATTATGTTGACCATATCCTAGTTAAATCTTTAACATCACAAAACAATATAAATGTTCTTCACATAATCTTTAAACGAATACATAAATACAATATGCGATTAAATCTAAAAAAGTGTCTTTGGCATAGATAGTGGTAAAATTTTGGGGTTTGTCATATCTCATAAAGGCATTAAGGTGGACACAAAGAAAATTGTTGCAATCATTAACATGTCACCTCCTAGGAATATTTCTTAGTTTCACATGTTACAAGGTAAAATTCAAGCTATCCATCATTTCATTGCATCATTAGCCAATCACACATTACCTTTCATGCATCTTCTCAAAAAGGGTGTACCTTTTGATTAGGATGAGGATAGTAAATAGGCTTCTGAGAGTTTAAAAGAATACTTTGCAACTCCACCTATTTTACAACCTGTTTTGACAAAAAAACCATTTATCTTGTACATCGCTACATCTACCCATGCTCTTACAACATTGTTGGATCAACAAGATGATCATGGGAAAGAACACCTTGTTTAGTACATTAGTTGAACCTTAATTGATTATGAAACTCAATATTCACCAATTGAAAAAAAATGCTTGGCTCTTGTATTCGCTACTGGTAAGTTGTGATATTACTTACTAAATGTTGAAATACAAGTCATAACAAAATTCGATCCTCTTAAATATCTTTTCAATAAAACAAATCTTTTTGGATGCCTAGCTAAGTGGGTGATGTTGTTAACTAAGTTTGACCTTAAGTTTATTTCACAAAGAGTAATCAAGGACAAGCCTTTGTTGGTGTAAATAAGTATTTTACTTATTACACTTTACTTAAGCTTACTTAGGGAATGCATATCATTATAGGTTGCACTTGTGACACCTAGTTATTTGCATCTTGCATCTAGGTTTGTGCATACATTGAGAGATATGAGTTGGACACCTCGGGAAGTATGTGTAGGAGAAATTCCACTCTTTGTGGTGTGATCTAGTTATCACCTTTTTATCTCCACCTTATGTGGCATGATAATTCCACCTTTGGTGGGTGATCCACCTTTCATGGAATTATCTAATATTTCTCTCTACCTACCCTACACATGATTATGACACTTGTCTCATTCATGTCCCTTCATTGTGTCCTAGCTTTTCTTTATAAGCAAGCCTTGTAATGTCTATCTTCATGCATATTGAGAATTTTTTCTCTCATTTCTCTTTTTCTTTTTTTATAAATTCTAAAAAAGTAAAAATCATGTGAAGGTATTGTTTTGATTTAGATCTATCAAATGTAATTCTGAAAAGAAGATTTTAATTTTTTTCAAAAAGTCAAAATTTTTTCAGAGTCTCAAATTTTAGAGTCATACAATAGACTTGTACTTTTGCAGGCATACCCATAGGGCTATCGCATACCATTTTCATCCACACTGACTGGCCATCTCTCCACGTGGCAACCCCTCAACCCACACTCTGTAGCAACCACCTAGGAATTTCCATCTGCCAGTGATCAGGCTTCTCCCCTACCAGTTTCCAACTCTTCCAGTTGTCTCCATTCAACAATCCAACGTTTGAAAACTTCAAAATCTAGTGTTCATTCAAAATCGGCGACAAAGATTTAGAAATCCGGCAAGTAGTTTCAAAAATTCTGGCGAGTCTCAATCAGTCGACGATCTTTGGCACGTGGGGTCTTATCATTTTCCTCTATGAGCCACATGGCCTCCTGGGCATGGCCCACATGCCTCACAGTCACCAGTGGTGAGACAGGAATATTCCAATGGAAATCTGACGACAACTGTGATGGGCAACAACACGTCAAATTTGGGTCAGGAGCACATTTTCTTTTGATGGGAAAGAAGCTATCAAATTTAATCACATGAAATGCTAATGTCAGCATAGCATTAGCAATGATGTCAGTAGACTAATTTTTTTTTCCCCCCCTCACCAATGGAGTTTTTGAATTTGTAGTCCAAGTTCGAAGGCTCATACCTTTCTCATTTTTAGGCCGTTTTTTGAGCAATTTATTTTTTTATTTCGGCTAATTTTTCATGTACTTCACACCTGTGTGCTCAATTTCTGATTTTGGTGGACATATTTTCTAGAATTTTTAGTTTTTCAACACTATACCTGTCCAATCCTCATTTTTGCAACTTCTAGGGCTCCGTTTAGGCACATACAAACTCCTTTTCAAGTGTTGTTCTTTTTTAAAGTGCATTATTTTTTATCTACTTCTTAAATTTGCAATTAGTTTGAAGTGATCTTGAGTGGATTTTGTACTTTCAATATATGGTCTATTTTGGCCTATTTGGCACTTGTATTGCATGGATCTGAGTTTAGCTCTTTGCTTCATTGTTCTAGTCTATTCTCAGCCTATTTTTGGAAAGTTGTAAATCATAAATCATAAGTCCACTTAGCCAAGTTGCAAGTGGCCATTGTACATGCACTAATTATAAAGTGCCAAATTATCTTCTTTTTTTGGGGGGGGGTTCTTTGATTGAGTGAATTTTGGGGGGTGTCTCTTGTGTGATTGTTCCTATTTTCTCTCTTGTGCTCTTGCATTCCATCATGGGTTCATCTAAAGTTCCACTCTTAACTACACATAATTATGCTACATGGAAAGTATGTGCATGGAGTAAACTAATGGAAAAAGGTTTAATTTACTACATTGATGGAACCATAACTGCACCTTCAGATCTTAAGGCAGATCCAACTACATATATGGATTGGCTCACTAAAACTTCTATGGCATTGGGTACACTTAGAAAGTTCATTTCAATGATCTCATTTTCCATGTTGTTAAATGTACTATAGCCAAGGAAGCTTGGGATAAGCTTGCTAATTTGTATGGAAAGTTTGATAAGGTTAAGGGATACAAGCTTGAACATGATCTCTTAAGCCTTGATCCCAAGTATTTTGATGCAATTCAAGATTATGTCACTAAGGAAAATGATCTAAGAGCACAAATAAAAGATTGTGGTATTGAAAAAGAGGATGATAAATTGGTCTTCAACTTGTTGGACAAGCTTCCAATTGAGTATGCAGCCTTTGTTTCAAGTTTTCAGACTCAAAGATTAACAATTAGTAACTTCACATCACCATCTTTTGAGGCTCTCATAGATCTTTTGATTCTTGAGCAAAATAAGTTGATGAAAATGGGTCTTCTCAAGTCTTCAGCTTCAAAAGCATTGGTGGTCAATCATGGAAACAACAAGCAAGGCAAAGGGAAAGACCAAAAGAAATCTTCACCAAAGCCACAAGGAGAGAACAAACAATCAACTCCTCCACAACAAAGCTCAACTTCATATTCTTCAAAGATCAACTATTCAAGTAAGAGGGAGCAACCAACATGTGCATATTGCAAAAATTTTGGTCATGAGGAGCATCGTTGTCATGGTAAGCAAATTGATGAGTTGAAAAACATCCTTAAGAAGAACAACATCAACTTTCCAGCTGCATATCAAGAGGACTCACCCCCTTCCACTTCTTCTAAGGGAAAAAGTATAACTCTCATGGCAAAAACATCAAGCCCATCTCCTTCTTCTTCATCTCAACATGATAAACATAAGGGGCAAGCATTTATTGCTTTTACAGATTCCAATTCAAATAGTTGGACCCTTGATTCAAGAGATTCACATCATATGACTTCTTCCAAGGATATGTTCTCTTCATTTGATTCTTGTTCATCACCACCCATTTTGATGGCCAACAACACTTCTTTGGTAGTTTGTGGGAAGGGGTCTATTGACATTGAAGGTGGAGCATTTAATGATGTTCTATGTGTGCCTACTTTGTCAAGGAACATCCTTTCCATCTATCAGATTACACATAGTGGTATATAGGAAAGAGTGTAGAGCTCACACAAGATTCTTTCATTGTTCAGGATTTGCATAGCAGGGCTCTTGTTGTAGTTGGGGAGGTTGATCATTGTTCTTAGTTCTACACCTCATATTTTTCTCCTATTGATGATTCAGTTCACCCTAGTGTGGACACACTTGAGAATACTGAGTATGCTTACTTGAATCTTGGAGTGCTCACTACTCCTCAGGTTCTTGAGCCTATTGTTGATAGTCCATCTCCTACATTGACTGATGCACCTAATGATACTTGTGTTTTGACAGTTTCAGTACCTTGTGATGTAGTGCAATAGTGCATAACTTGTCTTCCAATAGGAGCTTCATGGGATGACTACTTGGAAGACATTGGTAGCTTGTTTATGGAGTCCTACATTGCAGATTTGGGAGACACATTTGATTACTTACATCTTCTCCTTGATGAAGGCAATTCTTCTTTAGTTGTTGTGAGGGAACACTTTGAACCTCCTCTACATGATCAGTCTTTCGAGGTTGATGTGATTGTGGATGCATATGTACAATAGTTGGAGGAGGCCACTTTCTCTCCTAAGGAGACACTTGTGTCTTTGGAGAATGTTCTACCTTCATCCTTGCTAGATCTTGAGTTGTCTTTTTTAGCAAATGAGAGTGTTGTTGCAAAAGGTTTCTCACAGGTTCCAGGATGTGACTACATTTTGACTTTTGCACTTACTATTGCAGCTTCATATGGTTTGGGAAAGGCATCTTTCAGCATCAACATAGGGAAATTTGAGCATATTTCAAAGACTCCTTACATTTTGAGGGTTCTTCCTTCTTCACTTGTGGATTGGGGAGACTTCATTCATGCACCTTTGGTATTGTTTCTTCCTAAGGGGAGGAACATTGTTCGATAGTTTTGGAGTAGCTTCTTCATTCCTTCTCGAGCATCTTCCATGGGTGATCATTGTGCATTGAGGGGGGGGTACTTTGTCTCTCTTCTTCTCTTGTATTGGGGGGACATTTTCCTCACATGGGGTTTTTTCCTTCTCATGCCATTTTCATAGGCTTTTGTATATCATCTCTCTTTTGGGGGGTAGTTTTTTCCCATTGGGTTTTTCTATCTTTACTCCACTAGTGAGAGATTTCATTGCATTTGTACATGGGTACCTAACATGGCTTAGTTGTCAGGACCCATCTTGCATATTATCTTGCATTGTTAGCTCGAGTCTTCATTCCCCAAGTTGCACTTAAGGGGGGGTGTTGATGTAAATAAGTATTTTACTTATTACACTTTACTTAAGCTTACTTAGGAAATGCATATCATTATAGGTTGCACTTGTGACACCTAGTTATTTATATCTTGCATCTAGGTTTGTGCATACATTGAGAGATATGAGTTGGACACCTCGGGAAGTGTCTGTAGGATAAATTCCACTCTTTGTGGTGTGATCTAGTTATCACCTTTTTATCTCCACCTTTTGTGGCATGATAATTCCACCTTTGGTGGGTGATCCACCTTTCATGGAATTATCTAATATTTCTCTTTACCTACCCTACACATGATTGTGACACTTGTCTCATTCATGTCCCTTCATTGTGCCTTAGCTTTTCTTTATAAGCAAGCCTTGTAATGTCCATCTTCATTGTCTATCTTCATGCATATTGAGAATACAGACATCATATTCTCTCATTTTCTCTCTCTCTTTTGTGCTATGTTTAGTCTCTTGATCCTGTGGTTGCTTTGCATAAGTTCTTACAGCCTTAACTGATCACTTAGCTGATACTCCTTCCCCTTTTTGTCTACCTAATCATGACTTCTTTCCTGATGATAATGTCTTGACCACTAACATTAAACCATGGGAATCGTATTTCAATGGATCTACGTGTAGAACAGGTTCCAATGCTGAAGTGGTATTAATTCCACCTGACAAAAACCCTCTCCCCTTGTCCTATTGATTAAATTTCCTATGCACAAATAACACAACCAAGTATAAGGCATTGATCACAAGTTTGAAAGTTTTTTTAACAATGAATGCTAAACATATCAAGATCTTTGGTGATTCACAATTAGTTATCAAAAAAACAATGGTACATATCAAACTAAACATGACAAGTTATCAAAATACAATGATCTTATAATGAAACTGCTAGAGAAGTTCAAATCATTCACAATTGATAACATCCCATGAAAAGACAATCGACATGTGGATGCAATGGTGAGTGCAGCCTCTCTTATATCCCCACATCATCCTTCCATAGACTTCACCTTTGTTATCCATCCCATCATGAAGCCTTCGATTAATACTCCACTAGAAGAAATTTTGGCATTAACTCAATATGACTCATGTGAATGGTATGATACAATATACAACTATTTAAAACATGGTACCATTCTCGAACCTACAACAACAAATACTCGAAAGCATTTATGCAAATTAGTAGCCAAATATGTGATCCTTGCAAATGTATTGTACAAACAATCTTTCAATGGTCTATTATTATGATGTCTTAAGGATTCTGAAATCCCTATAGTACTTGAAGAAGCTCATGTTGGTGCATGTGGAGGACATTTTGTAGGTCAGTCATTAGTGCAAAAACTTATCCATATGGGTTATTATTGGAGACATATGGAGAAAGACTACTTCACTTATGTTAAATAATGTCGCAAATGTCAAGAACATAGGAATTTGATCCATGCTCTTGCTATTGAGTTCCATGCCCAAGTTCCCATTTGGCCATTTTCAGTATGAGGATTGAATCTTATTGGAAAAATTTCACCTCCTTCTGCTGGACATATGTTTATCATAATTGCAATAGACTATTTCACGAAATGGGTGGAAGCTATTCCTCTTTGTTCCACAAATTTTGAAGCAATTTTTTGTTTCATATTAGAACACATAATTTCTCACTTTGGACTCCCTTTCACAATTTTTTAAGACAATGGAACTTTGTTTAAGAATAATGAAGTTAAGAAATTTCTTGAAATGTTCAACATTCAACATTGATTTTCGACACTGTACCATCCACAATCCAGTGGACAAGCTGAAAATACTAATAAGATTCTCAAACAAATCCTCAAGAAAACTATCAACAAGCATCATAAAGACTAGCATACACAACTATATTATGTGCTTTGGGCTTATTGAACAAATTTTAGGTCATCCACAGGAATTACACATTATAATCTTGTTTATGGCACTAATGTGATCATGCCCTTGGAATTAGAAATTCCTACACTACGAATTTCCCTCCAAGACTTTATTGATGATGCCACCTATAAAGATCAACGATTATACCAACTTGAGATGCTCGATGAACAACACATTAATGCTCTCGATCATCTCCAAGCTCACATCAAACAATTACAATGAAAACAAAACACGCATGTCATCCCTCGATTGTTTTGTAAGGGATATTTTGTTCTTATTGGAAATCAATGCAATATTAGTGCTAACAATGAAGATAAAGATAAATTCAGCCCTACTTGGTTGGGACCTTACATAGTCGATACCAAATATGGGTATGGTGCTTATGTCTTAATGCAACTTGATGGAGCACCCCTTAAAGAACCTATTAATGCCACACATTTGTGTCGGTATTATCTCTAACCCCCTTGAATAGTATGATTGATAAAGTAGTGTTGTCTAAAGTTATCTATTGTAATTCTAAATAACTTTCACATTGCTTCGTTCTTGACAACTAATTTTGTGTTTGTCTTGAACACTAAGGTAATTATTTAAGTCCATTTTATAATTACTTTAGGATTCACACTATTCACCTTTGCGTTATGTTAAGTTAGATCCTTATACAGGCTATAGGTGTATTTAATTTAACATATTCTCTTATAATCAACAATGTTGTATCTACAATAAAACTAAAATATGTTCACATTAATCATGTTAAATCGTGTAGACATTAATTAAATACTTTAATCATAATCCATTTAATTAATCACATTGCATTTAACATCCAAAAAAAGAGACACATCATAATAACACCAAATGAACATGTCTATATATATAAAAAAAAATTATACATCTCAATATCATATACAAAATCAAAAAGATTTGTGAGAGCTAGACCCCTTAGCTTTGGCACTTGAGATCCAATCCATGGATGTCATGAGATGGTCATGTGTGATCGTGATCATGAAATTTTGAGTCTAAGTGCATACTCTAGACCCTGTACTCGACCAACAACCACAAGTTGCTCCTCTGCCATCTGATCCCTCTTCACTCCTACCTGTGTTGGCTCTACATGTAGTCTCTCAACCTTTGTTGAGGTTTGTGATGTTTTTCCTACACTCTCAGCTCATTGGGTTGTCTCCTCATGCTCTCGTACATTGCTCGTAGCCTTGCAAAAGGTCTAAGTGACTCTGGCTCCTCCTCCATAATCGGTGGGGGCACATAGTCAGGATCCATCTCCTCCTCATTAATGAATTTAGGCACTATCTTTGCAGAAGCTTGATGATAGAACTCTCGCCAGTCTCTCATCACTCCTACAAGATAAACAATGTACACAATTAGTAAACGTCATCATGATATATATATATATATATATAAACAAAGCACAAAATACTAAAGTACATGTGTAAAATCAATTGTCATCACCTATGTCTCTATTCAAATGAGGAATGTCAACCTCATCCTCTTTGGGGGGCATGGAGGATGTGTTAGCCTCTTTGACTTTGGGGGTCGATATCTATTGTAGCTATTGCACATGATTTTGTCCTATAAGTCAATGAGGACTCTCCATGCTTGTACTAATCATTAATAGCTACCTCATCACCCTCACTTAGGGGTGGCTCCTCCTCGTAACACTCATCCTCCTCATCCTCTCCCCATCTTGGTTCTCATAATCAAGATCAAAATTGGACTTGTACTCATCATCAATAAGATCAGGAAAAATATTTTTCGGTTTGTACCATACATCCTTTGTTCTGTCCTCTGGCTCATCTCCCTAATCTAGTGTTGGCCTTACATCACCTATAGGGAAATCTTTGGGGAACATAGGATTTGGTAATATAAATGAACACCACTCCTCATGCTCATCTATACTATCAAAATCATCAACGTCGAATGTTGGTGGTTGATCATGATCTGAATCATTAGAATCACTCTCATGAACATGATCTATAGTAAGCTGAACAATATCACCTAGCCTATGAGCACTTTGTACTAATCATCTAATGAAGGGGCACACCCTCAGTGGTGTTTGCACCTGTCCAAACTATCTAATGACTCACCCATGGTAGAAAGGTTGTACAACATAGTCATGCCTCCTAGCTAGATACCTATCCATTTGCATCCTTTGTAGTTGTCCTGTGGGATCTGGCCACTGTAGAGTGAATAGATAAGGTCTCAATAAGATCTTGTCTCCCTCTAGCCAGTCAAATATCACCCTCCAAAAGTGTAAATCCCTATACCACCATACGTGTCACAAAGATAGTTGAATGATCATGGATATCTTGCAACTATAGCACAAGGGAATCTTACAGGCCTAGTGCATGTGATATGCTCAAGGCACCACACCTGCAGTAGTGTATAGTGCACCATACTATCGATATCTCGAAACAAAAACTAGCTAAGATCATAATATAAGTGTGCTAAAATGTAGCGACCCCAAGCATAGACTATCCTCTACTCATACATCCCTTGAATCAAATGTACCAGTCCTCCATCTAAGCGTGGCACTTGTCCATTTAGATTGAGAACTAGATCCATTGTGTGCATCATAATCCATCTAACAATAGGAGTTTGATCCATGCTCTAACCCACTTGTCATGAACACGTCCAACTAGGAAATACTACATGTCCCTCTTCTTCTCACGGAATGACCGATCCCCCTAGAAAAATACCTACTCTCCCTGAATAGGAACTCAAATAATTCAGTGTACATTTTCGAGAGTGATGGTTATCTCCCTAGTGGGAAGATGGAATGTACAAGTATCTTTATCCCAACACTCACACAAGGCCATAAGCATGGCATCATGGTATCTCTTAGGTGGCATAAGATATGCCCAATAGATACCTACAAACTATAAATGGTTTGTCTTTGATGTCGATAGCACTAGAGCATGATCTCTCAAAAATGTGAGTTGCCTTCTCCCTAGCCGCTATTGCGACCTAGCAAGGACCTATCAAAATCATCACAAAATAATCTAAAATTCATCTAATCTCTTCAATTTTTACATATTTCATTATGCAAGTGTGCTAAAGTAAATCTAGTGTGCTTTTCAAATGGCCCTAGACACTTTAGAACCCTTTTGGGACACTTCACAAAGAAGTGGGACACTTTGCAAACTTTTTTCCAAGACCCTAAATTAACCTATCCATGCATTAAAATCATTAAATTATTAAAAAATCACAAGGAGAAAGTTGAAGAATCGACTCACCTCATAATACAGCTTGCCATGTGCCACCTACTCATGAAGATCATCCAACCTCTAAGGTGTGTAATCCTGTCTGCTTAGCATTTTCTTCTCTCACTCATCACTCTCAAGCTACGAGATGGTAAAATGAATAGTAAGTGAAAAATTACTCCTCTTTACCTCTTTTAATCCATTTTTTAATCTTTTTTTACTCTTATACATTAAAATAGGGTTACCTTCTTTTAAGAATTGATAAATTATCTCCTCTTCAAATCAACATAATGGGAGCTAGGGTAATCCATTTTCAATGTCGTTTGATGCGTTGGAATCATGATTTTGCACTCGACATCATCATTCATCTATCGTTATGAGGCATGGTACCTATAAATTCCCTACGATATGATGTTTCTTATTTGATGTGGCTAGATTGTTACCTTTATTCCACCTCCATAAAGCAAACAAAATCAAGGGGGGCATACATGTACCCTTGAATTGGATTCCTACGCATTAGATAAAAGGATTTTTGGACAATTAACGAATGTGTGTTGTAGGATGCAGTTCCTAATGTTGTGGTTTTGTAGATAACTACATTGGGGGCTTCGTTCTCTTGTCTTTTGAATGGGTATGCTTTTATGTAATAAAATGCATCATTTAGAGTCCTTTAGCTTACATGTGCACATAGAGTCATATGGGTGCTAAAGTGGGGGCTAAATGTGTTGTATAAAATTGAACCCTCTTGAGGAAAGAGATAATTTCACACATAATTAGACCCACTTTTGAGTCCCCTTACATCATTTATCCTTCAAAACAACATTTATAGGCCCCTAAGACTCATTATTTTTTATTTAGAGGCACATTTCACCTAGGAAATCACCTAAAACTTGACAGACATCACTTAATTCTTTCATATACTAAAAACCCACCTTCAAAAATTAGTAGTGGGACCCATTCGCCACCTTGGGTAAATAAGTCCCCTCTGGTGGGACCCATTTTCCAAGGATGGAAAATGAGTCCCTTTTGAGGGAAAATTTAATTTTGAGCGGGAATTTAATTAATTCAACTTAAATTTTTGGTGGATGTCAGCCTCTTAGGTCTAAATAACAGGAAAATTAGGTGTTGTTGCTTATAAATACTCATTTTAAGTCATTTTACACATCTTTTAGTCATTTCACAAAATCAATTTCTAAATTCAAGTCTTCCACAACAAGTTTCATTAGCAAGGTTGAAGTTTCAGGGTAGTAAACTAGAGTTTTTGCAGGTTTTGAAGCTCACTCTTTAGGTCAAGATTCAACATTACAAAGGGCTAATGATGGATGCCTATGGAAAATCATGGAGAAATATAGGTTGAGGAGATGCAACTAGCCATCAAATCACACCTAAAGACTTGGAACTTTCAAAGTGATTCCATCTTCCATTTTCACTCTATCTTCATATTAAAGTTTGCATTTCATCTACATTTCATTTGCATGTCATTTTATCTCCATTTTTAATGTGTTGTAATATTTCTAAGATTGAGATCTTGCATCATTCAAATCACATTTGCACTTTGTATTCTTGCACAATAAAATAGGGTTTTTGACATACTTTAGATTTTCCTAGTCTTTAACACATCTAAGGCTAGGGTTTTATGCAGATTTTTCTCCATTCAAGTTTTAATTACCCAACTAGGGGTTTGACCAAGGAAAAACACCCATTAGACAAACAATTTTAAGCTATTTTGTAGGAATTTTCCAAGATCCTGACTTGGGTTTCTGTTAGGAAGTGTTGTGCAAGTGTCAAGGTGTAGAACACAAAATTTGAAAGTGTATTGATTCACCATGTATGGCAAATGAGTCCCTCCTGAGGTGCAATTTTGAGTTAGATGCAAATCCTAACACCTAATTGACAGAAAATAGTTTTTGTGCAAAAAAACCCTAACCTGGGACTGATTCACCCAGGGTGGTGAATGAGTCCTAGTTAGCTCAAAATTAGATTTTGTCAGTTTTCCATATTTCTCTCCATTCCCCTTCAGCTTCTTAGGTGCACACACTTTAAGATCCTTCTTTCTATTTAGATTAATCTTCATTTTCTTTCATCAATTCAAGTTTCTAGCAAACATCATTATGTTTTCCAACTTTGCATAAATCTTAGGTCTTGCAAACAAAATTAGTCAAATAGATTATCTAATTTCACTTAGTTCATTCCATTTAGTTCAAATAACATCATACATTGCATAATTTGAGTGAACCTAGAGTAGATCTTTTGAGTGGGGTTTATCTCTCTCCTTGTAGGTGAAACATCCTAAGAGCACAAGATAACCTATAAGCTCTACCCAAAAATCTACGGTTCAATTGGACAAGGGGAAAGTGCATCTTCATAAGCCACATTGAAGAATACAAGTCATATAAGTTGTATAACCCTACCACCAAGAAGATTACAATTAGCAAGGATATTGAGTTAATACAAAATGAATCATGGGATGGTATAGTGGAAAAATTCTTATATATTTCAATAATGATACCCATAGATGATGAGTAAGAAATAAACATAGATAAAAAAAGGTTCCTTTATAGTAGATCTACAGCCCAACAGTTAGCTCTAGATATCACCTATAGTACATTTAGAACCCAAAAATAAACTTTGGAGACTATCTATAATAGCTTTGAAATCCACCAATCAACTCTAAAGACATCATTCACAATCAAGCAACTCTAGTAGTGAGAAATCAGATCCAATTCTCACCTCCCTAATGCCAAGAAAAATAAAAAGCATGAGGGAGATTTATGAAAATGCAAGTTATGATGATCAATCAAATAAAAATCTAAATTTTGTATTATTTTTGTTAAAAATATAAAATAGATGAATAAAAAAAAAAAAAAAGAGAAATAAGTTATGAAGATTGTAAAATAATAACACATATAGAATGGAGAATTTAAAATATGTGTAAATATCAAGATGATAAAATTACATTAGGAGTCACCAAAATAAGCTACATCAAAGACTAAAAATACAAGCTAGGTAGTGATTTTTTTGTAGACTTAGGGAGAGGTGGAGGTGGCAAGTCCACCCAATAGGGAATGAACACCAAGTGGTATAAATATAGTAAATGTAAATCCCTTGTAGGATAATGACACAACAATCCATCCATTAATTAAACTCATTTTATTAGCCTAAAAAAACTTAATAAAAGTGTAGGAAAAACCTAGGACTAAGGGAAAATAATTAAGCCACTAAGAAAATAAATAGCTACACTAACGATTTTCTCATCGTGATCCAATAAACTTTGAAGAAGCTATAAGAGAAAATAAATGGTGTGAGATCATGGATGCAATGGAAATAAACTGGACATGGGAGCTAATAGATTTACCTATAGAAAAATAAGTGATTGAAATTAAGTGGGTCTATAAGACCAAGATTAATGTTGAAGAAATAATAGAAATACATAAAATAAGGATGGTTTTGAAAGGATAAAAATAGAAACCTAAAAGAGATTATGATGAGTCATATGCTTCAATGGAGAGAATGGAAATTATGCAAGTAGTCTTAGCAATAGAAAATCAACACAAGTGAAAGGTAGAAAAAATGGATATAAGGTTTTCCTTCTTAAATGAAGTTCTCAAAGAAGTGTATGTTCAACAACCACCTAGCTATGAAGTATCACAACAAGAAGATAGAGTATACAACCTAAATAAATCTCTTTATGGGATTAAACAAGCACCTCAAGTATGGTACAATTAAAATGATTCATACATGATTAGCAATGACTTTATAAGAAGTGATATTGATCCCACACTCTACATAAAGGAAAATAATGGTGGGATTTTGATTGTTATTTTATATTTAAATGATCTAATCTTCATATAGAATAATGACCTCATTGTTTATTTCAAAAGTGTAATGAAAAATAATTTGTAATGGTTGACTTAGGTTTTCTAAAAAAATTCTTTGGTATTGAGGTATAACAAATGGATCATGGCAATTTTAGTTTTTAAACAAAGTATGCTACATTGTTTTTGAAGCAACAAGTTTGCACCAACACCAACAACCACACATTTAGAATTAAGGAAAATTATAGTAATAGTATAAACCCAACCTTATAGAAGAGCATGGTTGGAGGGTTATTGCATTTAATAGCAATTGGGACTAATATAATGCATAGAATAAGCCTATTTTTTAGATTTATGGAGATACCAAAGGATATGGGTAAAAGCACAAACTTGTGTCACACTTTATAAAAGAATTGACCAACATGAAAAAAAGTTTTCAACTTCAACCACATAAAAGTGGTATTTATGTTTTGAATTTCAAAACTAATAAAATGTAGAACTTTTGTTGAAGTTTATTACTATAATTTTTAAAAAATTTAAAAAATTGATATTTTTTTATCAATTTAAAAAGCGCATTTTGTAATGCCGGAAAATTTCAAGAAAAAGTGATGTCTGCCTGATGCTAAGAAACAAATAGAAAAAAAAACTCATTTTCTCCTGATTTTTTTCCCAAATAGTTGAATTTCAATATCTAGGGTAATGGAAAAAAAAATTAGTTGAAATTTTGATGTATATTTTATCGTAATAAATATTTTAAAATCAAACTAACCTAAATTTGATAGTTTTTAGTTGATGTCAACTATTGTTTTTTTTTTTTCATTTTCAAAAAATAAAATATACCCTTTTGAAGATGATTCTCTCCTCTAGGGCATCATATATTTTCCAATTTGTTTTATGATGATTTACTATTTTTTTATTTAATTTCAATTGAGCCTCTTTTTGACTTTGAACAACCTACTTGCAATATTTTAAAATATTTATATACTAAAACTAATCAATATATATATATTTGGATTTAGCACTGCGAGCTCTACAAAAGGGTATTTTTCTTTTTTCTTTTTTATAAAATTGATTGAAGAAATATTCACCTGGTTGAATGAAAAAAATGGCGACTTTGTCGCCAAGTCATCCTACCATTATTTGACATATATAGATTCAATCAATCCCATTTGGTCAAATAAGCTCCTAGCATAAACATATTCGGAATACTATTTGGCCAAATCAAGACCGCCATTTTATGATTTTTGAACTTGTTTTATTTTTCCATTTTTCATCCAATTTCTATTGAAATAACTATTTAAGCTCTACCTTTTATTTTTTTAATTTTTTAGGTTTTTTCCATTTTCTCCACTTTTAATGAAAGTACTATTTCCTTTTTTAAAAAAAATCAACTTTGCATATTTACTTTTGCTCTTAAATCATTAAGCATATAATATTGAACAATAATAAATGCTAATCATTTGTCATAGGCTATAGTTGAATACTTAAATATGAGGGAAATCAAGCATCCAAAGCAAAAGATTTGGTAATTTTCTTTAATTTATTTTGTGTTTTCATGCTTGTATGTTCATTTCTAGTTTATTTTGTGTTTTCATGCTTATATGCTCATTACGTTTTAATCTAAATATTTTGAGCTAATGCTTGGACTAACAAGTGGTGTAGTTGTCAATTGTCGAAGACTAATATTGAAAAACTACTAATATGTAGTTTTGCAGGATGTTTGGCCAAGACTTTTTATATTTCAACTAATTTAGGCACTAAAGTTAGATTAGAGGGTAAATGAACTTGTTTTTTGTGCCTGGAAGGGTGTAATAGATGTATACTCTCCCCTCACAGCTAGTGTGATCTTAGGGATCAAAAATCTTTACATCTCTTCATTCTATTTAGATCAATGTTTTAGGTAAACATAAGGTCACTAGCTTGTGTGCATGCTCTCCCCTCATGCTTCGTGTGATTTTGGAGAACAAAAACACCTAGTGTGCCTTTCCTTTTAGGAGAATTTCCTAGGGATTTCATGACCCTAGGGGATGAATCCAACCATGCATACCAATGGGGTATATAAAGGGGGGAGAACTAAAGGTATACCCCAATCTAGTTGCATCGTAATTGGTGGAGCTTTGATTGCCTAGGGTGATTCCAAGCTAGGAGTGAAGGGTTGGTATGAGCTCTTAATACCTTGCTGAAGCTCTTGATCCATGCTTATGATGGACTAGTATTCACAGTCTGGGCCTCATGTACCTTGTGTATATCGAGGACTCCCTAGAAAAAACATTGTAAACCTAGAAAGCCATTGAACATAGGTTAGTGTGGTGTAAGGGATGTGAATTACACCTTGAAGTTACTCACCATGTACTCCCTTAGGTTGAGATAAAAATCCTTGTGGTGAACTTCGATAGTTCCCAACGAGAAAGAGAATGTGAACCTGTGGCATCCATTGGCGACCTTGTGCCACTAGATCTCTAGCTATCCGCCTTCATGAGAAAGGGTGCCCCAAATAACCACCTGGGTATCAAGGAGTATTAACCCAATTTTGTTTGGGTGGTGATCCCACATTAATATATAAACCTACTTGAGATTAGGGCTTGTAATCAAGTCCTTGAAGTGTCTTTTTGTGTAAAACTTGTGAAGATAAATCAACCAAAGGGTTGAGGATTTGGCTATACCCTTTGAAAGCATCAAAAACTTCCAAAATCAGCCAATGTGTTTTATTGTTTGTTGAATATCTTTTCAAAAATACTAAAACTACGCCTAAGACAAAACTTGTTGTGCCGAGCTGTCAAAAATTGTTGCACCTAATATTTTGTGCCTAGGTTAAAATTTGTTGTGCCTACATTTTCTTGAAACTACACCTTTGTCTTAGCACAAAATATGAATCTCTAACTTCGACCCCTTAGGGATCCTAGTTTATTTTGACATAATTTGTAATGTTGTTGTCTCCTAATCACCAATTACCCCATATTCACACCTAAAATACCTATTCCTCACCCTCCTCCACCATCCAAATTTTCCATTATTATCACCTTATAATCACCTATTATCTTCACACCTTGGGATTGATATCATTCCTTCTCCCCCACATCATTAGTTTCTTCATCATTATCATCCAAAATCAACCTTAATATCTATCCCAAAAATCAGCATTTATCATGTCACCACTTTGCAAACAAAATATTTCACTAGGAAACAATCTGGATCCCTCATCACCCTTCCTAATCTTAGGGTAGCTTAAGAAATTTCCTATCTTAAGTTGCATCTTTGATAATTTAGCTTAAGGAGTGGCTACCTTTTTACCAAAATTTTCAAAATATCCTTCATCTACCCCTCCTTAGAAACTTGCATATCCTAAGTAAGAAAATCCTAAATCATCCATCATAAGGATCTAGATTACACCTTTTGATTATAACCCTTAGTTGCTTACCATCAATTGAACCAATCATCCCATAAATACCAACAAAACATCCTTAATCACATCATCAAAAAATCAATCCTAAAGTCATCCTAATCCACAATCTAGTCCAAGGTCCGCATCTTTAATCTCTTAAAGAATTTTCTCCTTCCATGCCAATCACTAGATCACAAGCAAAGAAATTGATGGATTCCCATGGAGAAGCCTTTTTCAATACCACTTCATCTCAACCACCCACCCTCATGAGGAAATGGTAGATGCTCCTGAAGAGTCTCCTAGACTAAGGGAATTTTCCAATGACCCTTATAATCAACAAATGATGGAGATAATTATCCTCCTTGTCAAAGATCACCTAGTCCTTAGTCTCCTAGCACAAGGGGCTAAAATACTTTCCACCGTTGAAATCCTACAAGCAAGGAATAGTGATCCTTCAAACAACCCCTCATCATTCAATAATTTCTTCGATCATCTCATGGGACCTCAACTTAATACCAATATCCCCTCTTACAACAAATCACCTATAACCAACCCTTACCCCCTAATAATTTTGATTAGACCAAGGACTTGCTAACCATTTCCCAAAATGAGACACTTGCCTCCTTTGGACACAAATACTCAAACAAATGACATGAATAACATCAAAGAAGAATATAAAGAAGCTATTATAGATCAAGTTAAAGAAAAAGATACAAACGCTACCATGGATCAAATTGATATCTCGAATGATCAAGAAGAGACAAGCATGAAAAATGATAAGGAAAAAATATCCTATCAACTAGGATCATCCACTTTTATCAAATCAAGCTTTCACACAGAGGAGAAGATTCCAAACAA